>CM070820.1:18477181-18999681 GCA_036326025.1 Chrosomus eos | reverse complement strand
CTTATTATACCCCTTGCCAACTCAGGCAAGATGTGATAAGGATTAAATGTGTTGTAACTTCTGGAACGCTTCAATGCCAGTATGAAAATATGCATCGCTTATACTTGAGAATGTTTTAAATATTGCACTGATGGCTGTTTTATGAGTTGTTGGTGTCAAGCCAACTTTTAAAGATTCTATTTTTCTAAATGGAAAAACAATTCTTATTGTATGGAAGCTCCAGGGTGGTTTTCACTCATTCTTATGAAAGGCATTTATATGCCAATGAATTGAATTATGTTATGTAACACACTCTGCTTAAATGTCCCTCCATAAGTTATGTCAAACATATTCTGGACTATAACAACTTTTGACATAATGGAAGAACATATAAGTCAAGTGTTCAGAAACAAAAAAAAACTCTTGGAGCACTTCTTATATCCTAAGTCCCATCCTCCTCTTTTTAGGGGGATGCTATGGTGTGTAACAAGAAGTTGCACAATGCACACGTCTTTACTTGATAATGCCATAACATTTATGACATAAAAGTAAAAGTAACTTCTTTGATTGAGATAAAAGTCAAATGACTGTGATTTTTTGGACCAACTTTTGAAATATTTTCATCAAAGAGAAGTTTGGAAAAAGCCTCTCGTAATGATTTGTCTTTTGTGAATTGTTATTTTGTTGTGTTTTTATATATGTTTAGCTGTTTGTTTATGTTTTGTTAACTATGTAAGTGGTCATATTTTAAATATATTACTTGCTGTATTTTGTACGTTATGTACAAAGGCATTTTAGATATTAAATTCTGTGGTTTTAAGAAAATTACTGGTGTAATGCATAGACTTGCGCATGCATGACTCTCCTGAATATTATTGTTCCTTGATTCAGCCTCTGCCTCTTCCTGTTCCTCAGGTAGTTGCAGAGCCATATAGGGTTGCTCAGTATTTCCAAGAACAAGTGTTGTGACAAATGAACTGAAGCACATATAGGTATACAGTTAGTCTAAACAAGTTTCTTTATAGATATGCCTTACATATTTTACAGAGAAACATGTTCCATATGCATACTTCGAGCAGATGCTAGCCGTAGCATGTATTAGCATTTAGCTCCTCAGTAAACACCAGTTTGGCTGCAAAGAAATGCTAGTTAAAACTAGTTAAAACAAGTCTACTGTAGATTAACCTTTCATACCAACCATGTGAAAAAGACATGTGCTTAATTGTATTGTGCACTTGCAAAGTACTTCAAATCTTATCAATATATATATTTTTAAACTGCTCTTGCAGATAATGTGACATTAATTAAGCTAAATATACTTTATAAAGAGAGTACACCTTCATGTTTCTTAACACAATTAAGTAAACTTTTAAAAAGTGCACTTTGTAGTATTAGGTTTTACTTTAAAGCCAATTTTAAATAATTTTCGTGCTTTAAAGGACTAGGCTATTATTTTGGTGTTAACAAACTAACGCACATGTAAAGTACTTACCTGTAATATGTTATTTGATGTTATATTTAGTTAATATATTTAAAATGTAATAAGTTGCAACTTCATCATTACAAATGTGTAATTAAAAATATAATTTAATACATTTTATACAAGTTTAAATAGAATGGCATTAAAGTATATTTTAGTTTACCATGAATGCCTGTCAATACATTCAACAGTAGGGGAGAGTGGGGTACTTTTTGACTTTCTCTGTTTGTGAAAATTTACTTGGGGTTCAGAGTATTTATTATTTCCCACATTAATTTCCCACATGTCTAGTAAAATTACGTGGTTTTGTTTCATTAATACAGTGTATACTTTTTTCTTGATTCACCCTGAAAGAATGGAAGTGAAAACAACATACTGTATGTACGGCATGTTGTAGCATGTGAGAGGCACATTGTAACATAACCATATGACAGATTAAAATGTTATCTGATCTAATCAAAAAATATACAAGACAAACCAAAATATTTTGACAACACACCACAAAACAAAGCTATACAGCATAGTTCAAAACATAAAAATATTTAACATTTCTGAATATTGACTCAGTTTTTATTCACCTTTTTCTCATGGTTTCTCAATAGAATTCATACAAGTATAGATTAGAAAGCATAGTTCTAATAGGGGCACATTGTAACGCAGTGTTACAACATGCCCCACCTGCGCAACTTGGATTCATTGTGACTTCTGCTGGTTAGATCAGCATTAAAGAATCTCAACTAAGATTAAAATAATATCAGATTTGTCTAATTTTAAGCACATTTTTTTCTCTATATATAGTGTACTATGATATGGCAACTAGTAAATACACTAAGTTTCGTCATGCTTGCATGTGTGGAAAGTTTTAAACCATGTGTTTACTGTAGGCCCGCGGTTGTGCCCCGCTCATCCCTACACTTCAACCATATTTCAAAGACAATACAAGTGATTTAAAGGTATACCCACTTAAGTTGGTTAAAAAGCATTCTAAATTAGAATACATTTCATTTAATTGTACATATCAAGCAATTAAGTGTCCTGAAACATTACATTGAGTTGGCACTTAAGTATATTAAAGTATATACTTCTGTATAAGTACTATTTTCAAAAACATGATAACATTGTTTTTCACAAGGTAACACAAACTTCCCCCAGTTTTGTATAGCTAAAGGAATTAAATGCAATTTCTTTGTTAGAATACTTTTCTAACACATTTGAAACACATGTTTCAGCTTTATCTCAAACTTGAACTCTGAAATGTCCATTCAGCAAATAAGTTACACATTTGTAGACTGTTTCCCGGTTGCATTTCCATAGATGGCTAATAGTGTGATATCAGCTGAATGAATTACCACCATTATATGTAGAGCTAATGCTACATGCAACATGTAGCCAAGCAAGCCCAATCTAGCAACCTAAAGAGCAGGGGATTGTTACTAAATACTGTTAAAGCTGATATATTTGTGTCAATGTAACCTAATTACTGGTTAGGGGATTATGGGTAAGGATGTTAGAATTGCCATGTGCTTCCTTCACTACACTGAGTGCAAAAAAACATGTTTATATTATATATACTATATAAAATAAATGCAATACTATATATATTATATATATAGTATTTCATCAATTGTTTATGAAATAAGTAAAAAAAGTAGTTCACTTGTGGTTCACTCTTAAAAATACTGCTTACATTGCATTTTTCTGCACAAATCACGCTCTCATGCCTCCAACTTTTAGTCCCTCCATTGACAGAAGGGGCAAAAGACAGATAGCGAGAGAGACAGGTGGCCAGGCCAATCCTTGCATGCCCTCTGCTCCTTTTAACTTTCTTTCACTATTTCACTCCATTTTGTGTGCTCTAGCTTGCAGTGACAAGCCGCCCCATTCACTCGCCCATTCTTCTCTCCTCTTCTCTTTTGTTTGTCCAGTTCAACTCTGTGCGCCTCTATTCATTCCCCAGACGGCCCACCATTGACGGGAGCCCCTGCCTAAGTCACACTGCCCGACCCGGACCCCCTCCCTTCACACACACTCACACACACACACACCGCACAGCTCTGCAGCTGCTATGGTAATGAGAGAGGGGACAAGCAAGGGAGAAGGCTGGAGAGAACAGAAAGAGAAAGGGAGATCCTTCTCATGCAACTCAATAACCAGTGGCCCTGTTTTTTTAACAAATGGAAAATCCGTCTACCTCCTTTTCTTCTTCCCTCCTGTCGGTTTCCCACCCTGTTCCCTTCGTCCTTCCCCTCCCCTAGCCTCCACACCTCCTCTCCTGACCTCCTCTTTCTCATTCAAATCCATTTCACACCATGCCCTGAAAAGGGATGTTCAAAGGTGTGTAAAGTAACCCTGAACCAACCCTTTAGGCCTGAGAAAGCTGCACTGTTTATATGTATGCACGTGCATGCATGTCGGCCTCAATGTGCAATTGTGTGCATTTTTATGGCGCTTTTCCACTGCATGGTACGGCATGGTTCGGTACGGCACGCTTTGGCGCTTTTCCACTGCATGGTACGGTAGGCTCGGCTCAGTACGGCCAAAGCCCGTCTACGGAAAGCCTGGGCACTTCCTATTAGCCCCGTTGTATCATCTTTGGTTGCAGTTCCATTCGAATTCCACTGGAGGTGATCGCGAGCGAGCGCAGAATGAATGGGAGTCTATGGAGCTAGACGGCTAAATGTATCTCTTTCTCCTGCTTGTCGTTGAATAAACGTAGATTTTATTGTTTATTCCGCAAGTTCAATATAGATTATAGGCCAAAAGTCGAATGAACGAGTACTTATGTCCTTTCGATTTCTTACAGGTTAGGCCGTTGTTGGCCGGAACACGCTAGCATTCTGCTATTGTGTGACGTCATCACATGTTTGAACGGATTTTTAGAACAGATAAGTTTACTTAAAAATGCAATTTTCAGCAGAGTGTATTATCTTTGCCCTCCCTTTTGAATACAACTTTCAAATTACTTGACAAAAAATTATATCCTGAGAAAAGTGGATTTCTGGGGGTGAAACCCCATAGACTCCCATTCATTCTGCACTCGCTCGCGAGCGCCCCCGCATGGACAGAGACGTGTTACTGCAGCCAGTCCAGAAACCGGAAGTAACCAGACAGTGCCAATTCTCCCCTTATTAGACATTCTCTGGTACGGCTCACTTTTGCCGCTTTTCCACTGCATGGTACGGTACGGCTCGCTTCGGCTCGCTTTAAATGGTACCACCTCTGTTGAGGTTCCAAGCGTACCGTACCGGTACTAAAATGTGACGTGAAACACTGCAGATCACTGATTGGTCAGACAGAATCGTCACTACCAGCGTCATTGTATTTTGCGCGAGACATCAAACCCGCTGGATTTAAATAGCCAGTAACAGCCACCGCTGTAGCAACTGTTTTAAAACTGCTTGCTTGAAGAAAAAATAAAGAAAAAAAACTTCCAAAAAAGAAGTGGCTGAATCGTGTTCAGTGGACGAAGTGCAGACGTTCATCTCGTTGGTTGCCGAGGAGCGGATAAACTATAAAGATAAGTCTATAATCCCACCCACTTTGAAGCGGTACTAACTGCAGTGGAAAAGCAAACCGAGCTAAAGCGAGCCGAGCCGTGCCGTGCCGAGCCGAGTCATACCATGCAGTGGAAAAGCAAGCGAGCCGAACCGTGCCGAGCCGAACCGTACTGAGCCATACCGAGACATACCATGCAGTGGAAAAGCGCCATTAGACTGTATGCTTGTTTCATACTCAAACATTGGTTTTTATTGCATTCGATAATGTGTCAAAATATGTAAGGCATATGGCATTTAGATGTAACATACTGATATATGAAGTTAAATAGGTGTCCTAGCAGAGTAACCACAGGTGTAGCTGGTTGGTTACGCTTTTTTGATGGTCTACTTTAGACATTTTACTAACTATGAGTAACTTTGTAACTACATGTCAACTAACTCTCGATATTAGTTGGCTGTAGTAGACTGTTTTGTTAGGGTTAGGTGTTAGGGTTCAGGTTAGTAAAACAAGTTGACTTGTAGTTGCAAAGTTACTTTTAAAGTTACTTTACGTCACCATTTTTACAAATTCGTGTATTTATACAGTAGTTTACACAGAGAGAATAACTGTATCGTTTTCAAAAACATGCACTTTGAAACCCGTTTTAAAACCTGTGTTTTTGTGTGAATTAATGCCCAAAACGCATCAAGAAATTATCTGTTTTTAGTTGGAATGGTGTCGTTTAAACGGTCACTTGGAGTAAAAATAAGAGAGAGGTCTTTAGTGTCACATGATCCTTCACAAATCATTCTAATATGCTGATTTGCTTCCCAATAAACGTCTGGGTTACTAATGTAACCCCTGTTCCCTGAAGGAGGGAACAGAGACGTTAACGTCAGTGACTGACGAATTGGGATCTCACCTGAGAGCCCAATTACCTTCAAGTGGTAACAGAACTAGCCGATGCAGATACTTACAATAAGTGTTTTGCTAAGGAGCCGAGACTGGGTCCCGGCCGCCAGCAGAGGTACAGTAGTTGGTGATGGGCGTTAACGTCTCAGTTCCCTCCTTCAGGGAACGAGGGTTACATTAGTAACCTAGACGTTCCCTAACAGTCAGTCACGTTTGACGTTAACGTCAGTGACAGACGAATTGGGATTCCTATAAGGCACTGTCGTGGAAAAATTATAATAGACAAAGTCAATCATGTCACTAACCATAAAGTTCTGATTTTATATTATACTTGATGAAGTTAATCATATCACTAACATTCTGATTTTATATTTCTATCATGATTTCAACATTTGTCTCATGTGATACAATCTATCATGCTTCCTACTTTTCTGTCTGAAGACGACTAAAACTTTCCACTTCTAATTCTAACAATAAAACATAACTGAGACTTACTTCCTTTATTTCAGGATGTAGCCATCAGGCCACATGAACTAACCATCTAACAAATATATGACCTAACATGACCTTGGTCAGGTTGAATCTTAACAATGAACTAAACGTTCTGTCCCTTGAAAATATGCTGATGCCACTAACAAAGGAGGGGGGCTTGTTTTAACCAATGTGACAAATCATGTGGGTAGAGCGTGACAATGATTTTTGATTAGTGATGATGATTCTATTTTTGATATGTCTGGCTTTGCACTATAAAGCCTGTTGTATTTTTGATTGTGTTGAGACTCCTTTCTGAGTAATTGCTCGAGAGGACTCCCAGCTGAAATAAAAAGCATCTAGAGGACAATTACTGAAGTCTGTCTGTCATTTAAAAGCTGCGCAGCTGGAGAAGTTAGGATTAGAGAAAACTCGAAGCTAAAGATGTCGACGGACACTTTGGGAGCTTGAGTAGAGTAGTTCAGAAAACTCGAAGCTAAAGATGTCAATGGACACTTTGGGAGCTTGAGTAGAGTAGTTCAGAGAAAACTCGAAGCTAAGTGTAAATGGTAGACACTTGGGAGCTTGAGTAGTGTAGGATTAAAAAATCAGCATTTGTCTGAAGTATCGTTAAGAGAAGACTTATAGGAAAGCAGATAGTCAGATTTTAGGTTAGATTTTAGGAAAGAAAAAATCCATCACAGCACCAAAACTGCTGCCCCTTCCAGCACCTATTTGTGGGCGGAAGTAGGACAGTAGCCTGGTAATACCAGACTCTGCTACTTCACTTTGCTTCGTAGACAGAGTCTGGAATGGCATAATAGAGAAGTGTTTTCTCTCTCGCTAGGGGGCGCTTGTCTGAAGTTTAAAATCATTGGTTACCCGTAAGCCAATCAGATAAGTTTATTTATGACGTATGTTATGCGCCAACACAGCCGCATCGAACCACAGACATCATGCATCGAACTCAAATCTATGATCGAACTTCCACTGTAAACCTGCTGTAAACACTTGATGATGAGAGCGAAATACCGGAGTGAACATGGCTGTAAACGAGTTTTGCAGATTATGCGAAGTTAATCTACGCATCCACGGTACAATCAGGGCCTCTATACTGATATTTGACAGTAAAAGAGAAACAAAAAAATATTTGCAGCCAACTGTCAAAGTTAGCATTAGTTCTGTTAAACACAGCTCTTTGTTCATCTCGAGTCTGTCGGAAATGCTGCAACTTAATTGCAAGACTACAGCATGTCATGGCAATATTTAAGACCTGGAAAAGAAAAGAGACACTGACCTGTCAAAAGGCTCCCCAGTTTCTCGCTGATGATGGTAATAGTTGATAAATTAAACTTTTCCCAAAGGGAGTAGGGCCACAACATCACCTTCATTCAAAATGTTTAATACACACTATTCTTGTTCGGGCTTCAGTTTGCTAATGCCGGGAATATTCTCCACAACAGAGCGAATTGCATCCGCGTCTCCATATCCGCGGCCGTTTTTGATTTCCCTGACCTAATCTTAAACTCGGCGCTTAGCGACTACGTCACGGCTTTCAGCCCGCCCTCTGTTCGTTGATTGGCCCGGCTGTTTTCAGGCCGGAGGAAAAAGGATAGATAGGCCGCTGTCTCAGACTGAGTACAGAAGCGAAATGAAATTGAGCGGAAGTACAAAGTCTGACGTAGTCAGGCTAATAGGACAGGGCTGTAGACAGAGAATGTCAATCACTTCAGAGACCACATCCTGCCCGTAGGGAGGTAACATGGGGTTACACATATAGACTGACCATCAGGGCAATGCTACATATGGAAGATCTCTATGGTAGATACCGTCAATACCGTACAAAGATGGCATATGGGATCCCCTAAAGAGGGAATAACAACATATGGGCATCTAGTCTAGTACAGGGGCTGACCAACTGGGCATACACACAAGTAGTAGACCTGGCGTTAGATGCCTCCGCCGCATCTAACTGCCGAAGATGCTGGAGGAACTACACAGGGTTCACCAGCCAAGGAACTCAACTGAGGAGCAAAATAAGTGATCGTATCCCGTCCTCAGAGGGGAATGGCACAGCAAGCGAGATACTGAGCAATCCCTCCTACATATCACCTGTTTGTAGACAATACACAGGAAGGACACCGGCTCCACTCTGAGATCTTGTGAATGTGTTAGGTGTCGCCCAGCCCTCAGCTCTGCATATGTCTGCCAGAGAGGAAGAAGCAACACTCCATGTTGAGTAAGTTCTCACTCCCAGGGGGCACGGCTCGTGATGGGAATGGTATGCTAAGACAATGGCATCCACTATCCAGTGGGCCAACTTCTGATTGGAGACATCCATTCCCTTCTGCTGTCCTCCATAGTAGACAAAGAGCTGTTGTGAGGTTCTAAAGCTCTGTGTGCGGTCCTCGTACAAACGCAAGACACCAACAAGGACACTGGTCCCTGAAATGAGTGGTGGGAAGTTTGGGCACGTATTTCAGGATGACATGAGAGTTAGCCGCCTGAATTCCAGGCACTCTTAATGGATGTGAGCGCAGTCAGGAGTGTTGTCTTAAGAGACAGGATTTTAATCTCTCTCATTTTTAATTTTAAGCTCTCTGTAAGGCCATCAGGACCACGGAGAGGTCCCAAGAGGGATCTAGGCGTCTACTGCATCGTGGTGTGCAGCAATAGCGGCTACATACACTTTCAGGGTGTAGGGAGACAGAATTCACTCCAACCCATCTTGGAGGAAGGAAAGCATGACATTAACAATGCATCTACAGGGATATTCCCTGCAGGAAGAACACCAATCAACGAAGAGGTTCCACTTCAAAGCGTAAGGCGTAAGCACCTCGTAGAGGGGGCTCTAGCTGAAGCGATAGTGACAACTTCCGCTGGAGGTTGGGCACTTAAGTGCAGGTGCCAGATTGTGCCCCTTCCATATGAAAGCAGGTCCTGCCTCAGGCAAATCCGACAGGGAGGGGCTGTCGAAAGGAGCATGAGTTCTGAGAACCAGGTCCGGGTGGGCCTGTACGGCACAACAATCGAGACCTGCTCTTCATCCTCCCTGACCATCCTCCCATCCTCCTGCACAGTGTCTGTGGAGCAGGCTCACTGGGGAAATGCGCACTTGCGTAGGTGACAGTGTATCCATGCCGAGGGTCCCCTCGGTCAGGGAATAGAACCACTGGCAGTGGGTTGTCCTAGAAGTTGCGACAGATCTACCTGAGTAACCCAAAGCATTCCCAAATCAGCTGGACAGTCTGGGGGTGGAGTCTCCATTCCTCCCTAGACGAATGCTGTCATGAGAGCTCGTCGGCCGCACTACTAAGCTCACCCGGGATGTACATGGCACAAAGCGACCTGAGTCGCTTCTGACTCCACAGGAGGAGATGGCAGGTGAGTTGCGACATACGCAGGGGAGTGTAGACCACCTTGGCGGTTGATGTACGAAATGGTCGAAGTGTTTTCCGTACGGACTAGCACATGCTTGTCCCGCAGTGACTGCAGAAACCGGCGCAGGGCAAGTTGTACTGTTAGCAACTCACTACTATCCAAGAGCCAGAGGCTGCTTGACCATCGCATACAGCAGCCCAGCCTGTACTGGATGCATCTGTTGAGACAACAACATGCCTGGACACTTGTAGGGGAACACCTGCCCGTAGAAAAGCAAGGTCTGATCACGGGTTGAAAGTCTGGCAACAAACTGGAGTGTGCCATGCCCATCTCGGGACCGGTTCGTGAAGCCAGTGCTGAAGCGGTCTCAAATGAAGCAATCTGAACGGCGTGACTGCGGCTATGGATGCCATTTGCCACAGGAGCCTCTGAAATAATTTCAGTGGAAGCGCTGTCCTGCTCTTGAACGAATTCAAGCAGTTTAGCACTGACTGACGCGTTTGTTCGTGAGGCGAGCTGCCATTTCGAACGAGTCCAACTCCATACAAAGAAAAGAGATTCTCTGCACGGGGGGTTTGCTCTTTTCCTTGTTGACCCGAAGCCCCAAACAGCTGAGGTGCGTAAGCACCATGTCCCCATGTTCGCATAATTGACCAGTCAGTTACCAGTCATCTAGATAGTTAAGGAAGCGAATGCCCGCCTCCTTCAACGGAGTTAGGGCAGCCTACGCTATCTTCATAAAGGGGAGGACCTTGTGTATGCCCATCCCTCGAACGCCTTTGCCAATAGGACTGCGATATCCGCAAGAAGGACAGGAGTATCCTTGACTTCCACTGAAGTAAACTGCTGCTGCTCAACCTGGGGGGACGCTGGGCGAACTGAATCGCATAGCCAAGTTTGATCGTCTGAACGACCCAGCGAGACAGGCTGGTAAGCGCTAGCCAGGCTACAGACACGTGCAAGGTGTAATGATCAGAAGAGACTTCTTTCGAAAATATAAAAAAATCTTACCGATCCCAAACTTTTGAATGGCAGAGTATATTAATATTATAAATAAATAAATGTTAATATAATATTATCAAGTTTTTCTTTTACAATTTAACTAATAAAAGTGCAAATATGTAGTTAATCGATTAATATGAGGCCATAAAAAGTGCATGCTGCCACAGGTGGTTGCAGGAAGGCAGACGGAAAAAGGATATATTCCCAAAACAAAGGTTTATTAGTAATTAAACACAGGACAGCAGAACAGTCAGCAACACACACTAAATACAACAGAGATTGGACAAAGACTGACTGAACAGACAGAACTAAATACAAACACAGATGACACTGATTAACAGAACACAGGTGAAACAGATGATGATTAACTAAACACAGGTGATACAGCTGAACGGATGATGACAGTGAAGATGACACGTGACGTGAATACAAGCAGACAAGTCCAAATAAAAACAAACTAACCCAAACACCACTGTGACACATGCATAATTACTAATTGTTATACATGCTTATTATCCGCAAAAATGAAATAATTTAGATAAGAGTATGGCATGCCAAAGACCATCTTTCCAAAATCATTATGTTAACTGCCATAAATATCGACACAATTATCTTTTGTTTTATATTTTTTAGAAGCATATCATTTATTTTTGTAAAATGCTGTTTGGAAAGTGTTTTTATATCATCAATATAAATATAAAGAAATGCCACTCAGTTTGATATTTTCTTATTGCTTACATTCTACATTTTCAGATGAAATGTCCAAATACCTTGCATTATATACAATAGTGGCCATATTATGTAAATAAATATTATGTAGTTGTGCTTGGGGTCAATTGTTTAATTTGCGATTACTCAATGAAACATGCCAAAATATGCAGACATCATTTTTGGCCAGAGGCTGTAATAAAAAAGAAGTTATGAACACATGCAAAAACAGAAGAACCAACCAAATATTAACAACTGATCATGTTGTAGTCTATGTATGCTTTTTCCAACTTTTGGAACTTTTTGTTTTTAGTAAAAAAATGTTTACTCATATTTTGATGGTTTAATCGAACTTGTAGGCAGTGTTGGGGGTAACTCATTACAAGTAACTTGAGTTACGTAATCAGATTACTTTTGCAAGTAACTAGTAAAGTAACGCATTACTTTTTCAATTTGCAACAAAATATCTGAGTTACTTTTTCAAATAAGTAACGCTAGTTACTTTTTCATATGTATGGACTGACAATTCTCCTGTCCTCATATTGATAGAAACAAAGTGAGGAGGTGGTGTGTGTGTGTGTGTGTGTGTGTGTGTGTGTGTGTGTGTGTGTGTGTGTGTTGTGTGTGTGTGTGTGTGTGTGTGTGTGTGTGTGTGTTGTGTGTGTGTGTGTGTGTGTGTGTGTGCGTGCAGAGTAAACTTATGCTTATTGCTTATTGTAGTTCTAGACTAAATATGAACATGCATTTACTCATCTCACTTGCAGGAAAACATTCAGCATTCCTCAAAATGAATAAAAACAGTAAAATGCAATCTCAGAATTTTATGCAAAACTTTTATAATTAACTAGGCTATAGTAAATTACACAAATATATTTTATGTATTTAATCTCAATTTATTAACCAATGCTGCTAACCTTCAATTATCTAATTCAACTATACTAATAGGCAAAAATTACTCAAGATTAGATGTAGAAATAAGCGTGTTGAACTTCCTTCTCCTGTATCCTATTGTTCTGTAATGAAGAATGGCTGAACAGTTTGTTTGAGCGGCGCCCTCTACTGTACAGGATTAAACATGCATTTCCTTGCATTTATCACTTTTGGTGTGAAAGGGCCTTAACATTTGCCAAAAATAGAACTTTTTTTGTTAATATTAAAAAACAAACAAGCAAGCCCAGCCCAAATGAGAAAAAGTAATGCAAAAGTAATTTAACGCATTACTTTTCATAAAAAGTAACTAAGTAACGCAATTAGTTACTTTTTTTGGGAGTAACGCAATATTGTAATGCATTACTTTTAAAAGTAACTTTCCCCAACACTGCTTGTAGGGTCATTAAAAACAAATATCCCCATCTACACATCTCTTTTGGCCACTATGCATATTGTAATTGCAATGTATAATAATACACAATTAAAAAAATTGTATATGTCGGACATGGACTCAAAATAAGAATGAGCAAAAACAAGATAATCTAATAAGAACAAAAACATAAAAATGATTGCAGTAATTTTGATAAATAGGGAGTGCTAATTTAACAAAATTGCATGAAATATCTATGTGTATAGTGTGTGTGTGTAGTGGGGTAAACTGGGGGACTCTGCTGGCAGACGGCTGAGGGGCCCCATGCAGTCTGAACTGCACAGCTATTTGTCTTATGTCTGTGCACGGTGACCTGTTAGACCATGTGACATCTGCCTGGCTGCCAACACAGAAAAGAGATGCAGGAGTGCCCATATGGAGCCTCCTTTCTCCAAATACTGACACACAGTTTGGTCCAGAGAGTGTGTGTGTGTGTGTCTCATTTTGATTAATAAGCACAGACACATTCAGATGGGGTTACACATCTGTGAGGTAACAGGCGGAGGGGCCATGAGCAAAGCGATAAATTTCATGAATGGCACCGCCGACAAAAATGTTTCATTTAAGTAACTTAAAATCACAGAAATTTGTGTGCTTGAAGTTTGTTCTCCCAGCGTTTATATAAGTGTTGAGGTGAGTAAAACATATGCAAAAGCATACTTAAAATCATATATATCATTGAATGTCAAAGATGATGTTTTGGCACTAATGCATTTCAACTTAGAGATGTATTTTTGAGATGTCACCGAGGTGCTTGTGCATCCTCAGAATAATATGAAAAAAATTTATGCACAAATGAAGCCCTTCTTATTAAGTGACATCTAGATTTTGAACTTCGAGACATGATTGTGAGAAATTAGATCCAAGTTCATCAGTGGAACCTTAACAAATGAGTCGTTTATTAAAAGTAAGGAAAAGAATGGAAAGTTCTGTCATCATTTACTCATGTCCTCATGTCGTTTCAAACCTGTATGATTTTATGTCTTCTGCCCAACATAAAATATATATATTTTTTTTAATATTTCAACAGTTTTTGTCCATACAAAGTCAATGGGGTCCAAACAACTAACTTTCATTGAATGAAATTTTTTTTATATATATCTTATAGTAAGAAAATTATGACACAATTTTCTTTTAGAAAAGCCCATTAACTATCAACAAACAAAAAGTGTTATAAAAGTTTACAGTGGAGGTCGAAACTTGTGTTCTGCTCTAGTGGTGTCAGATGTTAAATGTCACCCTATGACATTAACCATTTACTGATTTACTGTGTGGCTATCTGCAAATGTGCGTGCTACAGTAAGTGATTGCGCATGTATGTATGTATGTATATATGTATGCTAGCACATAATTATGGAGGATAAAGACCCAGTTGTACTAAGAGAAACTTTTGGGTTTGGAAGAGCAGAGCTGCTTTTCTGTTTGGCTGGCTTTGCTGAATGGAGCCATTCACAAGCCTCTAACCGCATGCTTTCTTTATCTTCATTGTTATCCCCCTCTTCCCTTCACCCACCGCAGCATAATGGCACTCCGTAAAAAGGGGTGAGGGAGCAGTCTGATAGGGAGGGAGGGAGGTAATTGGGTGAAAGTGGAGAGTGGGGGAGGGACATGTAAAGGGGTGGAAGGGGTAGAAAGGGACGGAGGACCCCAAAGAGGGGTATATGGTGACAGACAAAGGCCCAAACTAAGCCACGCATCATTTGTTGCTGACAAGTGATGATAGTAGAGGAATGCTTTTGAGGAACTAGTTAATTGATTGATTTACTAATTGAATGACTGATTAATTGGCTGCATTTTACAATATGATTTGACACAATGTTTACATAATCATCACCACCAACATAACCATCACATTTATATGTGTGTGTGTGTGTAAATACATAGATTATGAATGATGTTGTTCTTGTTTCTTGAGCATCAAATAATCATATTAGAATGATTTCTGATGGATCATGTGACACTGAAGACTGGAGTAATGATGCTGAAAATTCAGCTTTGATCACAGGAATAAATTACACTTTACTATATTCACATAGAAAACAGCTGTTTTACATTGAAATAATATTTCACAATATTTCTGTTGTTTTTTATTTTTAATCAAATAAATGCAGCCTTGGTGAGCAGAAGAGACTTCTTTTAAAAACATAAAAATCTTACCAACCCCAAACTTTTGAACAGCAGTGTATATATATATATATATATATATATATATATATATATATATATATATATATATATATATATATATATATATATATATATATATATATATATATATAATCAGAGAATCCTGAAAAGAATGCACAACATTGATAATAGTATAAATAATAATAAAAGTGAACTGTAATGGCTGCTGAATATTCCGGAATAAATTACTTTAAAATATAAAATAGTTATTTTAATTTAAATTATATTTTCCAATATTATTGTTGTATTAAAAAAATGGTTGTTGAGCATAATACTTGTTTTAAAAAAACTCTTAAAAAACGTTTGAATGGTATTGTATATACACACACACACACACACACACACACACACACACACACACACACACACACACACACACACACACACACACACACACACACACACACACAACACATTATAGATTTCTATAATTCAATGTTAGGCTGCATAGATTAGATCAGCCGGAACCGGGAACACTTCCCATAATTCCTGATGTACTTTGTACATCATAAGAAGGATGGCGTCTACGCTAATATTAGTCTCTCTGTTTATCCCGAGGTTTACCGCAGACCGCCGGATCCAGGGCATATCCAGATCTGATGAAGGACCATCACATGGACACGACGACACGCATTATCAGGGCTGTGAAGGCCCATGGACACCTCACCACACTCATCTCCTCACCGGCCGGATGACCCAACCCAACCAGATGAACTGGATAATATCGTGAAAGTTCTGATCCCATCTGACTCCTGACATTATGCTGCCTAACTCATAATCATACACTGTTCATTCGTTGGCCAGAGGAGGACTGGCCCCCCGGACTGAGCCTGGGTTCTCCCAAGGTTTTTTTCTCCATTCTGTCACCTGATGGAGTTTTGGTTCCTTGCCACTGTTGCCTTCGCCTTTTGGCTTGCTTAGTTGGGGACATTTAATTTTCAATTGAACAATACTATTACAACATTGTTTTCCTGTTATCTCTGTAAACAATTTGTATTGTAAAAGCGCTTTATAAATAAAGGTGAGTTGACTTGACTTGACACACACACACACACACACACACACACACACACACACACACACACACACACAAATGTGTAATATGCTTATTTATTTGTTTCGTAACATGGAAATGCCTAAATGTTTAGTTTAATTGCAAAAAAAAAAAAACCTTTTTATTATTCATTTTAAAAATACAGTGGAATTGTAAAATGATCTAAATGATTTGACACAAATTTTCTGTAAACATTAAGCTAAACAACCACACAAATTTCCATTATCAGTAGCACTGCCTGTTAGTAAACATCAGTGTCAGGTGGATCAGAATTTTAACAGTGATGCTGGCTGGATACAACAGCTCCACCTGCTGGCTTACTGTTGTAGCACATACTGAGTTACATTGACGATGTCATAGTGTTGCATTTCTCCAATGATTGTTTGCGTTAAAACAAACACCGTTCCCCAAATTTGTAACAAAACTGAATATATGTAACCCATGGTCTGACTCCACAGCTGGCTGAAAGATGGTGAAAGTATACAATTAGTTATAAAGTTCGAGTGTGTTACCGATAAAAACATCCTGTCCAATCACACTTTGGAAAGATTGTCAGTGGCAAAGACTGACTGATTAACAGTTTGTGCAGATTTCTCCTCTCTGAATTCTGCTGTATTCCTGCAGGTGAGTGAACAGTGGTGTATATTTTAGATTGGATAAAACATGGCTTTTCATGGGCTTTACATCATTATCAACGTCACATAGACTCATGTATTTCAGCAACAGGGAGACTGGGGCTAGTTGTCACAAGGCCTATCTTAGCAATAATGTTTTAAAACATCAGTAACACAAACTTATTTTTATTGCAGTGTTATATGTTGTTTTAAAACATGTTGCGAATAACAGCATTAGGCTACTTAGATTTAGCCATAGAGAGAGACGCGATTTAGCCACTTGTGACTTTTCATACACATATTTTATACACAGTTACCTTGTCTGTTACTGCTCAAACAACGAGAATACTTCCAACTGCCAAACACATCCACATCAGTTGCGTTTCTCCGAGCAAAAGTGGTGTTTCGTTCCTGAATGAATCAGTAGCCTATGTTTGAACGAATCATTTGATTCACTCATAAAGACGGTCACTTGTCGTCACCTACTGGCGTAAGGATGTAATAGTAAGCGTCACTACTAGTGATAAACAGGTTTACCAGTCTACTGAGACAACATTCCAAACTATATACTATAATTTTATTTCTTGAGCAATAACAGTGGAATGTTTTTTTTTTTTTTTGTAGTCATTTCTCTACACAGACAACTAGCCCCGGCCTCTCAAATATGAGGAAGTGGTAAATCCATACCTTGGTTCTAGGATAGGGCAGGGATCTAAAAAACATTAAAAATGAACAAGTTAAGGTAAAATTGTACAATGTAAAAGAGTAGATCAACATGGTGACTTGGTAGCTTTTTGTGTGCTTGGTGTTTTGTTGATTCAGCAAACTTTAGAGGCCATATTTAAGGTCACATAAACATTAAACATTAGCCCCAGTAGCTTATTCCTGTTTTTTCTTTTTATCTGCAGTGTGGCAGTCTGACATAAACAGTTTATGTTATTCATATCACATGCAAACTTACCAACATCTGTTGGGGCGATAATGGCCTCCTCAGAAAAGCCCAGAGATAAAGCAAAAGATCTGAATCTCTCAATTAGTTCTGGTCTTAGTATGGGTGACCGTCCTAGGAGCAATGTTTCAGACAAATTAGCATGCCTAATCAATATGTCCAAGACAGCATACAGTACGTGATATATATTTTACATGATCAGTTCAGACTTACCATAAAGAGCTACTTGAGTGTACTCTTTGTCCATGTTCTTGTATTTAAGGACCAAACTATAATCCGTGTAATTGGTCTCCACTATCGTGATGTCTTTTGTTATCCTGTGCCCTTAACAAAAGGTCAGACACATCATGTAAATTTTAAATTAAGGGATTACAGTTGGATCTGTTTATGTGTGTGTGTAAATGTTATAAAGAAGTGAAGGACAGTAGTCAACATTTTAAGTGAAAGTTCATCAAACTTGTCCTAAGACAAGAACAGGTATTTTAAAAAATTCATGTATAACTTTGATGAAAGATTTTGATCCACTTCAAATGTTGACTTCTATATATAAAGTTTACAAAGACATAGAGTGCAGCTAAAACCTATTGGCCTACTGAAGAAATTTTTAATTAAAATATTATTTAATATCACTGAAAATTTCTAAATACATTAATTTAATTAAAAAAAATTTATGGGTTAAATACTTTTTTTTTTTTTAAGTATCAATCGCAGGTTACTACGGTGACGCATTGCTGCCACATACATATTATTTTTTCCACTCAACTATGTCGTAATAACGAGATGTTATGTCGTTAAAACGACATCTTTTCTCGTAATAACGAGATCTTATGTCGTTATAACGAGGTGTTATGTCATTAAAACGACATATTTTCTCGTAATAACGAGATCTTATGTTGTTAAAACGACATATTTTTCTCGTAATAACGAGATCTTATGTCGTAATAACGAGATGTTATGTCGTTAAAACGACATATTTTTCTCGTAATAACAAGTTCTTATGTCGTTAAAACGACATATTTTCTTGGCCTTATAAGGACATGTCATGGACAATATGCCTTTATCCACATGAAATGTATAACCAATCATGTCTGTATCATACTTCTACGTTCAAAAAGCTGAAGCAATAGCAGTCCACAATGGATGTTTATGTTAAAAGATCAAATTCTGTACACACCTTATTAATAAAGCATGTGTAGCCTACATATTCGCAGATGAGCCCAGAATACAAACATTGCGTTTAATTGCACATTAGGCTAAGCGTTTTCCTCCCATAGACAACCCTTATAATAAAGAAAAAGCTTAATGTGGCTTAGGCTATAGCTTACTTCAGTGATAAAGATCAAATGCTGGCCTACACGCCTTATTAATAAACCATACTATCCACAGAAAAGCAGATGAGCCCAGAATATGAACGCAGCGCATTTACACGTTAGGCGTTTTCTTCATATTATATAAACCCTTTATTATAAATAAAATAAAGGTGGCTCTTAACCTGTCTTTCTATGGGAGGATGGCATTGCAGTACACATCAAATACAAATTTAAATGGTATTCAATGCAAAACAAAAATGAAAAATATAAGTTGCCAATAAATTAAATAAATAAATTATTGTGGCATTAATTAATATTTATTTTAAAGCCTAAACGAATGTATTTGTTTATCTGTATAGGCTAAGTGTTTCAGCCGCCCTTTTCAAACTGGCGCAAGAAAATGCAACAGAATTTGATTTGTTAACTGATTGATTTCTTAATTTACTCGCACTAACGTTAACCTAGATAAATGTTCGCTATTATTAAGCGCGTATCCAAGTGTTTGTGGAGCGCGCACTGCATGACATGGAGGCGCCGGTGCCATCACTCTCATTTTCCTATCAACAGTGGACTGGAAACAACTGAAATTACTCCATAATTTCTGGTCATACAGAAAAGAATTATACATCAGTCCCAACTACTTTTATTTGTGTAAATTCACAACAACAAGAAAACATTGTGCTTTTGTAAAATAAAAGAAAACGAACAGGGCGCGCTTTCATGGTCTCAAAAGCGTGTCTCAAAAATAAACTGAAAAACAGTGTATAGACAAGCCTCACAGACATGAGAAATAAAGCCTTCTATACAAAGCTTATAAAAAATGTCCATCAACGAAAAAAACCCAATCGAAAGCAAATACATAGCCTACCATCTGATTATGTAATCATGCTGAGAAAATCAAGCCTATATGCTGATTTAGAAAAGACTAGTTTATTAATAAACAATTAAAATGCTTCTTTATTTTTTTCAAACACATTTATTATCATTAACCGACTTCTGCCGGTGCTTTGCGGCAAGTTTTATGCATGCGCTTGAGCGCGGAATATATAGCCATATATGCACATTGAATATAAACGTGTGATTAGTCATAATTGCTTAAATTAACAGTCAAGAAAAATCTTTAGTTTATGGCTTAATTGAATCTAATCTATTGATTTTATATTTTACATTATTTAATCAGTAATTATATCCAGCTCTTACATTATATTAGTTGAGTTAGCATAATTAGTTAATAAACTAATAAACTAATAAAATAAAGTTTAAATTAAGATAGGCTGTTTACCATATATTTCTAGCATTGCTTATTCCACCACACAACGGACTGTTTATAAGGTGACAATTCGTTATACATGTGAAGATTGTAGGCTGTATCTTGAAGATGTTTGTATTGTATTGTATCTTCTGTTATAGAGACGAAGATTGACATTTCGTTAAACAAAATAAGAACACAATGTTGTAAAAATTAAACAACTTAGGTTATGTTCTGTTAGATGTGTTTTGACTTTGATAGGCTACATTTTATGTGGATAAAGGCATAATGTGCATGTCCTTATAAGGCCAAGAAAATATGTCGTTTTAACGACATAACATCTTGTTATTACGAGAAAAAGATGTCGTTTTAACGACATAAGATCTCGTTATTACGAGAAAAGATGTCGTTAAAACGACATAAGTTATTACGAGAAAAGATGTCGTTTTAACGACATAAGATCTCGTTATTACGAGAAAAGATGTCCTTAAAACGACATAAGATCTCGTTATTACGAGAAAATATGTCGTTTTAACGACATAAGATCTCGTTATTACGACATAATTGAGGGAAAAAAATAATATATATGTGGCAGCAATGCGTCACCGTTACCACTTTTTACAATTTGGTTTAATTTTATTCAATTTTGCACTATATTCTCAAAATGCTGTATATAATAATTATTAAGAAATATCTTATTTTTCTGGTAGATCTGATGAAGGTATGCAATTGGTTTAAATATATTTGAAAGTTTTTTAAAGAGTTACTGATGTCAGTTCTGTGAACAATGACGCCATGTGATAAGAAACATGTGACGTAAGCACGAAGATGTTAGAGAAAGGAAATGAGAGCTTACTTTTGCTAAAGTAAGTGAACTCTCCAGGAACATCAGTCTTCTCGTATGAATAAACATTGACGGAGCATCCATATGGCCTGTTAGTTCAAATATATACAGATGGTTAGCGCAGAGCTCAAATATGATATGTTTTACATTATGTTTTCCCTTTGTTATTCCAAATAGTGTGATAATGTAAAAATATGAAACAATATCTTGTCCAAAATTATGCACCTCATGGTCCACATGGTTAGGTTCACATTTCCATTTCCATTTTGGACCAGAAGACCTTTAGAAACCTTCAACTGGTTTTTGAACATTGCAAACAGCGCGGATTCATCTGCCATTCCAATACGGTACCATTCACCTGCAAACTGACACATTAAAAAAGTAAAAAAGGGTTATTTTCAAGGGTTCTGTAGTACCAGCTAATGGTTATATAGCCTGTATAATTACAATTATTAAAGAAAATAAAGTGCCTGAAAAATAATTTGCTTTACACAATATGGTTCCATTTGTTAACATTATTAATTACATAATGTTAATTTCAACATTTACTAATAGATTATTAAAATAAGTGCATTGATTCAAAGATGTGGGGAGGTGAGTCTTCAGCTGCTTCTTGAAAGATGTGATGATTTGGGTAATGAGACCGTATTGTAAGGTGTTACCAAATTTGCTCTGTCATATTATTTATAGATCCAACTAAATGTAAGTAGATTTTTAAACAAAAGTTTCTTTCTGTAAACTCATATTACAATTAATACAAGAATTGTGAATATTTTTTACATCACTGTATCTGTTCAATATACATCAAAACTACTCATTTTCATTCTTGTATATAAATAAATGTACACTCTCAATAAAAAAATAGCAAAAACCTTTAGGGACACAACATTTTGTCAGCGCAGTGCCATTAAAAGAACAACTTTGTACCTTAAGGGTAGATATTGCTAGCTACTCTATACTAAATTCACCTTTTATTGGTAAATAAGGTACAAAGTTGCCCTTTTATTGGAACTGCCAGGTGACAAGCTGTTGTAACCCTAAATGTACAATTCTTGCAATTTGTTTTTTGACAGTGTAAGCTGATGAACCATGATCCATGCTTTAAGTAAACTTATATCCCACTGCAGTTCTACATCTTCACTGTTTGAAACGAATATAATGCTGTGCACATTTAAAATGTCTCTTATTCATATGTCACTATTTAATAAAAAACATGCATTCAATGCTTTTTTTGTTGTTGTGAAAAATCATACTCACTTTCTCCAGATCAAAGTTGGGCTGAGGTTCAACAGGATGCTGTTTGTTGAAGCCATGCGTCCCTAAAAGCATACAAAGCAAAAGTGCTAATGCCAGATTCATGCTGAAAGTTCAAACACCTCTGTATGGAAATACAAAACTAATAACATATCACAGAAGCGGCGGGGGAACTCCTGGGTTTATATTTGCCAACAGCAAGGCAATGTTTGTGAAGGACAGGAGCCCAGCCCCTATACACACAGTGCATGCGTACCATCATTCTTCAGTGAACTGGAGACCAGCAGCGCACACTTTTAAAACAGCAACACTTTTTGTATGTTAGAGAATCTGACATGAGATCACTAAAAAAGGACTGAACAAAATCCTGTAGGTATATACAGAGGATTGTCAGACTTTACTCTGGTGCATAATTATAGAAATAAACACATAGTGCTTTTTTTAAAAACAACCTTTGGACAACTCTGCTTTAAATGTTGTTCTACGGGGACAGAATGTGGGTGTAAGATGACCCTGGACTTTGACTTGGCCCAACACAAACGTTACGACACCAATCTCTTCATTACAGTGTACACTGATGCACAATTAAACAGAGATCTCTGAATACTCCTGAAAACCTCTGTTTCTCAGACAGTGCATAATATCTTTATGCACATACTTTAAAAAATACAAGCACTGGATACTTCAAACAACAGCTGGAATTTCACGAGTTCACACTTACATGGCTAGATAGAGTTAAGAGATTGCGTATTTGGCGGGCTGTCCGAGGGGAGGGCTCCGAGCTCGGAATTTGGCCTGAACTTGGAGTCCTCCCCCATCCCTGGTTGGGATAGGAACAATCGAGAGAGAGGAGTTGGGGTGGTGGAGGGATGCTGGAAAACTGTCGTGGGACAGAGGTAAGTCGGTTTTAATGTAGGCCTCCTCTCATCCTGATTGGATAGATTATCTGAACGTGCTCCTCCTGAAGTTTGTTGATAAAACATCATGATACCACACAAGCTATGATGGATCATTAATGAACAACTTCACTATACATGCAATGTCAAATAGGAACCACAAATAACTGGAACTGCATAATTAAAAATAAACAATTGACCACTTTCTGACTGACTGTTAGGAGGTCTGGTTGTAGCAAGGGGTGGTCCATAAAAACTAATATCTAATTTGTAATAGCACAAAGTAGCTGTAATTAACACGATAACCCATAATAATAACTATATTATAGAATAATTCATTAAATTAATAGTTCTTTACATAAGCAGTGTGCATTGTTAAATGGTTATGCCCCCAATAAAGGTATAAAAGGGCCCCTGGAAATCAGTTTGAGGGGGCAAATATTGTTTCTTATTTAAAAAGAATTTCTAACTGATATATTCTTACCATTTTTTAAAATGTTTATGTCATTACTGTCTATTTCATGTTGTAGTCGTATAAATCATTGCACCTTGTTATGTAGCAGTAAGAAAAATGAATTAGGTAATCTTTTCCCACAAACTTTGCTCTGTTGTTTCTGCTTCAGATCCTTTCCTTGAGGGCCCACATGAGAGGAATGAGACACACAGAAATTGGTGCTTCAAATCTCACTGTTCTTCAAAGTTAATTGGTTAGATACACTTCTTGTTATGCATATTCATTTATCACAGTCCAGTTATCTGAGGCCCTTAAAGGATTAGTTCACTTAAAAAAAAACTTTTGCTGATAATTTACTCACCCCCGTGTCATCCAAGATGTCCATGTCTTTCTTTCTTCAGTCGAAAAGAAATTAAGGTTCCCTTTCGTTGTCACTCCAAATTCCGTCGGATGACGACGAATGGGGTTTCGCTTAGAAAGCCTATCAACTTCGAGTATACAAAACGAGCCAATGGCAAAGAAATGCCATGGGTCTGCGGAATTTGCATGACGTAACTCTGCCCCTCCTCGTGGGTATAAAAGGAGGAAGTCCAGCAATATGCAGGTATGTTTTCGCTTCGGAGCCAAGTTTATTTCTTCACTCCACAAGCCATCTCTGAATTGTCAGCTTCACAAACGAGTTTCTCAGTGTTGGTGTAATGGCGATCTCCGGCGAGCGCGCGCTTCCTGCATATCTGTGCAGTGGTTTGCCAGAGAGTGTGTGTCTCCCCGGGTGCTTCAACACTTGAGTGTTTCTCTCACAAAAGAGCTTGCACAAAGGAGCTTGCCATTGGCACGTCTTTTTAAAGATGCCTCGCCCGTGTACTTCTGGTTGCGGCAGATTGGTTACGGACTCTGATTGGCACGAGCGTTGTCTAGTGTGTTTGGGCATTGATCATGCTAGAGCAGCGCTCGTGGATGAGTCATGTTCTCTCTGTGGGAACATGACCATCGCGTCATTATGGTCGAGACTCAATGAACTCGCAAGAGTGAGAGCTCCCTCTGCCACACCCCGATCTAGTGCTCCCCCGAGGGGTGCTACTTCGGCTGGTGGCCAGGGTGATCTGAGGGTTACGGTTTGGAACAAGGCGCCGACTATCTGTCCGCGACTCCAACCCCCCTGCATGACGGTGCCCGCTAGTGAACAGCCGATTCCCACAGGTCTACCCTCGGGTGGCCCGCGTGTTTCGGTTGAAGCTACAGAGGAAGATGCCATGTCTGTAGCAGCATCACAAGGTGGGTTTGAATCTTCTGGAAGTGAAGACTCAGCATAGCTGCCACCCTCTGGTGTGCATACGGTTGTGCCTGAGTCGGATCCAGAGATGACGGCCATGCTTTCCCGGGCAGCCGAGAGCATCGGGCTTGAGTGGCGGCCACCACCATGTCCCGAGCGCTCACGGCTGGATGATTGGTTTTTGGGCCAAGCTGCCGATCCGCGTCCACGGCAAACCCCAATACCTTTCTTCCCGGATGTGCATGATGAGATCTCGAAGTCCTGGAAGACCCCCCTGTCTTCCCGGGACCGCTCATTGGTCTCATCTGCCTTTCCTCCCCTCGATGGAGCAGCTGTCCATGGGTACACTGGACTTCCCTCGGTTGAACGCTCTGTTGTGATGCAACTGTGTCCTCAGAGTGCTTCTTCTCGTGGCGAGTTTAAGCACCCATCCAAAGCCTGTAGATTCACATCTTCAATGGTGGCGAAATCTTACAGAGTGGCGGGACAGGCAGCTGCTTCACTGCATGCTATGGCCACTCTGCAGGTCTACCAGGCTCAGATGCTCAGAGACATGCACGAAGGCAGGACAGACCCAGGGCTCTTCAATGAGTTGCGCGCCGCGACCGGCCTTGCTCTCCGGGCGACGAAGGTTACCGCACGCTCCCTGGGTCTGGTGATGTCCACTGCGGTGGTCCAGGAGAGACACCTGTGGCTGAACCTGGCTGACATGCGGGATTCCGAGCGGACTCGTCTGCTTGATGCGCCCCTGTCCCAGGCCGGCCTCTTCGGCGGAGCAGTGGAGGACTTTGCCCAACAGTTCTCCACTGTGCAGAAGCAGACTGAGGCCATAAAACATATTCTGCCCCGCCGGCCCGCTGCTGCCTCCACCCGTCCGGTCGGGCAGATGCCTCAGCCTGCTCGCCGCCGAGGGCGCCCTCCTGCGGCTCCCGCCCCTCCCGCCAGGCCTACGCAGCAGCCTCCACCCAGGTCCAGGCGCAGAGGAAGCCGCAAGAAGGCGCCACAGCCCTCTCCAGCCCCGCCTCCCGCTAAACGCCAGGCCAAGCGGCGCTCCTGAGACGGGCTGCTCAGGGATGATGTTCGTTTCCCAGGAGGTGGTAGCAGGACCACTCCTTCCCCCGGTGGAGGGCCGGGGGAGAATCTTTTGTTCTCCACTCCCCGCTGTTCATCCACGGGTGGGCAGTACCCTAATGTGGTTAAAGAAAGAAACGAACCCCTCTTCCCTAAGCTCACAGAGTTCTCGGACAACACATAGCGCCACCCACAAGCCGTGCTCTCCTCGTCCCCCTCTGTCCCAGAGGCGGTTGACACGGCGGGTCGTCCACGGACCGCCTCGACCCTGTCGCCCTCTGTCGCCAGACCCCCGACAGAGCAGGCCCCCGTGGAATGCTGGTCCTTCCCTGGCCTCCTCTGTTCGGAGCGCGGTATTATTCCCTGACCGAGGGCACGCTCGGCACGGATGCACTGGCGCACAGCAAGTATGCGTTTACCCCAGTGAGCCTTCTTGCGCAGGTTTTGCGCAAAGTCAAGGAGGACGAGGAGCAGGTCCTTCTGGTTGCGCCCTACTGGCCCACCTGGACCTGGTTCTCCGAACTCATACTCCTCGCGACAGCACCTCCTTGGCCCATTCCTCTGAGGAAGGACCTTCTTTCTCAGGGACGGGGCACCCTGTGGCACCCTCGTCCCGATCTTTGGAGCCTCCACGTGTGGTTTCTGGACGGGACCAGGCAGGTTTGAGTACCCTACCACCTGCGGTGGTGGCTACCATCACTCCGCTAGAGCGTCGTCCACGAGACACGTCTACGCGCTGAAGTGGAACCTCTTCATCAGCTGGTGCTCTTCTCGCCGAGAAGACCCCCGGAAATGCTCGATCAGTGTTGTGCTTTCCTTCCTTCAAGATGGGTTGGAGCGAAGGCTGTCTCCCTCCACCCTTAAAGTTTATGTTGCCGCTATCGCCGCACACCATGATTTGGTAGAAGGTAAGTCTGTGGGAAAGCATGAGACTAAATCCTCCTCGCCCTCCTCTCGTTCCCTCTTGGGACCTCGCAGTGGTTCTAACTGCCCTGCAGAGTGCTCCCTTTGAGCCTTTGCAATCAGTGGAGCTTAAGCTCCTGTCAATGAAGACAGCGCTCCTGGTTGCATTGGCCTCTATCAAGAGGGTAGGGGACCTGCACGCATTCTCCGTTGACGAAGCGTGCCTGGAATTCGGGCCGGCTTACTCTCACGTGATCCTGAGTCCCGGCCTGGATATGTGCCCAAGGTTCCTACCACTCCCTTCCGGGACCAGGTGGTAACCCTGCAAGCACTGCCCTCAGAGGAGGCAGACCCAGCCTTGTCACCTGCTCTCCGCACCTATGTAGACAGGACGCAGTGTTTCAGGACCTCAGACCAGCTCTTTGTCTGTTATGGTGGGAAGCTGAAGGGAAAGGCTCTCTCCAAGCAGAGGTTGTCTCACTGGATAGTGGACACCATTGCTTTGACATACCAGCAGCAAGGTCGACCATGCCCCCTTGGTGTGACCGCCCACTCCACTCAGAGTGTGGCATCCTCTTGGGCTCTAGCGCATGGCGCCTCGCTAACAGACATCTGCAGAGCTGCAGGCTGGGCGACACCTAACACATTCGCCAGATTCTATAATCTCCGAGTGGAGCCAGTCTCCTCCCATGTACTGTCTTTTTCAAGCTAACATGGGACCTGTTAGGTGTCTTCGCTTGCTCGCCATTCCATTCCACGGACTGGATGCGTGCGATATTCCTCAGGTGAGCTTCCCGAAAGCTCTGAGTTCCTCCTGCACTCCTGACGTCGGCGCCAGTGTCTCTTGCCTGAGCGTCGGCTAGGTGCCTCCCGTGTGCATGGTCCATCTCCGGAGCAACCCCCACATGTGTATTCCCACTGTAAGCCTCTCTGAACATGTGTCTTTCCCTTGGCATGCCACCTTGCCACCCCCTGGGGTTGAAATATTCCACCTGCGGCTGGACACCCCAGTGTTTCTCCATATGCTTCCTTCGGGTCATATGTGTATTCTCTAAGTCCCCCCCCCCCCGTTTGGGCTGGCAATATTTTGCATATTTCCTCTAAACTATGGGATATGCTCCCCAGTGTACCTTGGTATTTCCTGTGTTAAATAGGAGTCCTGCTAGTCTCACGACAGGGATCTCAGATTTACGCAGGGCACTGGAAGACAGCTGTGAAGGTGGCGTGATTAGACTGGTAACCCCATTCGTCGTCATCCGACGGAACTCGGAGTGACAACGAGGGGGAACGTCTCGGTTACGGATGTAACCCTCGTTCCCTGAGTAGGGCAAGGAGACGTTCCGTCTACTTGCCACTTCCGCTGTACCGCGGGGATCGCCTGAGCTCAGTCTTGGCTCCTCAGCAAAGAAACATACCTGCATATTGCTGGACTTCCTCCTTTTATACCCACGAGGAGGGGCGGAGTTACGTCATGCAAATTCCGCAGACCCATGGCATTTCTTTGCCATTGGCTCGTTTTGTATACTCGAAGTTGATAGGCTTTCTAAGCGAAACCCCATTCGTTGTCATCCAACGCAACGTCTACGTTCCCTACTCAGGGAACGAGGGTTACATCCGTAACCAAGATGTTTTTGATGAAAACATTCCAGAATTTTTCTCCATATAATGGACGGTTCAAGGTCCAAATGACAGTTTCAGTGCAGCTTCAAAGGGCTTTAAACAATACCAGACGATGAATAAGGGTCTTATCTAGCGAAATGATCGGTTATTTCAAAAAGAAATAAAAAAGTTTAAGTTTTATAAGCACAAATGCTCGCCTTGCTCTGTTCTGTGATGATTCTGTTCTAGTGATGGGTCATTCATAAACGATCCGTTCATTGCGTCTGTCACGTGACAAATGAACGAAAGACTAAAGGAAGGTAAATTAATTATGTTCCCTGTAAATTATTTTTGACTGCATTATAATGATTTCTTTATTCAGAATATGATCAAGATTGCATAGGTGGATGTGTTCGGGGAATTTGGCGGTTAGAAGTATAACGTTTAAAGCCACTTGAATGAACGAAATTACTCGAAAAAAAGATTTGTTCATTTTGATGAACGAGTTCAAACAGGAGAGTCTCAACGTAATTGTGTATTACGT
Source organism: Chrosomus eos (assembly GCA_036326025.1). Classification (NCBI taxonomy): domain Eukaryota; kingdom Metazoa; phylum Chordata; class Actinopteri; order Cypriniformes; family Leuciscidae; genus Chrosomus; species Chrosomus eos. Next base: position 18,970,710 of record CM070820.1, on the reverse strand, counting down.
GACGTCACGACCACGCATCACAGAACAGAGCAAGGTAAGCATTTGTGCTTATAAAACTTAAACTTTTTTATTTATTTTTGAAATGACCGATGGTTTCGCTAGATAAGACCCTTATTCATCTTCTGGTATCGTTTAAAGCCCTTTGAAGCTTCACTGAAACTGTCATTTGGACCTTGAAACGTTTGGGTCCCATCGAAGTCCATATGGAGAAAAATCCTGTAATGTTTTCATCAAAAACCTTAATTTCTTTTTGACTGAAGAAAGACATTGACATCTTGGATGACATGGGGGTGAGTAAAGTATCAGCAAAAGTTTTTTTAAAAGTGAACTCATCCTTTAATATCCTTACAGTAGCATATCAGATTTTCCTCTTAATTTGACCATTTTCAGATTACATCTCTCATGACATATGCCATTATTTAGCATCTTCAAACAAGATGCATCTATTTCCATAATGATAATTAAAAGTGAAATATAGCAATTGGTTATTTAAATTAACCAGTATTGGGGAAAGTTAGTTTTAAAGTAATGGGTTACGATATTGAATCACTCCCTAAAAAAAAAGGAGTAACTAATTGTGTTACTTTATTTGGAAAGTAATGAGTTACGTTACTTTTGCTCACCTGGGCTGGGCTTGCTCGTATGTTTTAAAAAAAAGTTTTGGCAAATCTAAAAAAACAGGGATAACTGCAGGTCGTAATGGCCAAGCTGAAAGGTATGGACGTGCCAGAAATTACACAATGCTACAACAGAAACGAACCCAGCTTTTGGTACACCCACAAGCTCCAACCTGCAGATACCCATACTTCAAATCTAAAGGCCTTCATACCATAAGTGAAATGAATAAGCCTCAGGCTGAAGGAAATGCAAATTCACAAAAATTGCAGACGAATAGGATGCAGGAGAAGAAAGTTCAACACTTATACTTCAGCAATAAAAAAAGGCCTTGGAAAAGTAATCTGATTACATAATTCACATTACCTTTAAACCACTATATAACAGACGGCATTCATTTGAATAAAAATAATTCATTAGTGGGGAAACAAGGCAATTGATCATTGTTTAGAATGAGGTTGTTCATTTTATCTGCATTTATCAGCATATTAAAAATATCTTACAAAATTCATTTTTCAGTAATAAAAAATAAATAATTTGCACATTATATCATTTGGCATTTAATTGTTCATCCTTGTCATTATTACAGAACAGTGATTCATACTTTGCACACTCAGTACCACAATCCAAAGCAATACAACTTCACTTTTGAGAGTTCTGTTTAATTTTGCTCACCTCATGAATGAAGCATATGTCAGAGTTGTTCAGTAACCCTGTACATTGAATGAACTAGTATTAGTTAGTTTTATTGCACATAGTTCAATTTCTTTGCTTGTACACCAGAAAAGAGCAAGTGAGGTCAGAAAAAAAATTATGTTGTCACCAGTGCAAGTAATGATATACTTATTTTAATTATTTAATTCTTACTTTTATAATAATATACCTACAGAATATAAAAATGAGTTTCACGTTAAACTCAACATTTCAGAAATATTTTTGAGATCGATCAAATAAGATCAGATAGTAACTTGGGTTACATTTTAAATTTGTTATGTTACACATACTAATTTCAAAATGTAACCCAAGCTACTATTTTAGTGCAGAGGAATTGCAATAAACTAATGGAAGCTTATTAAACTGTATGTCAATTGAATAGTTATTCATGCAAAACTCTATTGAGACCTTCAAACAACTGTCATGTGACCTGCAAATAAGTTCAAAATTAGACACAATGTAAAGTCATGATGAGTGTGCCAACAGTAACAGTATAAAAATAAGTCATGTTAAAAATTCTTGCATATTGTCTGAAACATATCACATCAGCAACTAATCACACTAATTCAATGACAAATTATATTGAGACAACAAATTGTCAAATATACACATTTTTGATCTGTAAACATTTACATTTTTTGAGAACATAATGAGATGCTTCTAACATGTCAATGCAACTAGTTTGTTTCTTCAATATTTTGGAGTTGGCACTGAGGAGAAAAGATGTCTAGCGCCGATGAGTCCCCTTAAAACGGGCTTGAATCTCCTCCAAGGTTTTGCCTTTGGTCTCAGGGACAAAGAGAGCAGTGAATATGACATTGAGAGCGCACAGTCCTGAGAACATCCAGAATGTCCCTGCACTAGTTATGGCATCCTGAAAAAGATAATGCATTAGACCGGTTCATTAAACCTAGAACGTTTCAGGGGAAAATACATAACCGTCCGCTCACCATGAGGTTCTGGAAGGTCTTGGTGACAATGAAGGCACAGGTCCAGTTGGTAAGCACACACAGAGCACTGCCCATTCCCCTCACTCGTGTGGGAAAGATCTCGGACATCACCAGCCAAGGAGTAGGACCCCAACCAAGAGCAAAACCTGGTAAACACATGCGTTTATGATAGTCAGTTCACTTATCTAACGCATCGTCTTATTTCACCAAAACATGAATTGGACAAAAACGCAAATATAGCTACATATTTTTTCTGAGAAATATTTTTTCTTTGAGGCACGTAGTAGCAAGAAAACTAGATATAACTGAATGAATTTGATTCATTTTTTAAGTACATTCATAAGATTATGTAAATACGTCTTAGAAAAACTACTTAAGATTGTTAATTGCACCAAGCAACTTGAAAGTAAATTAAATGGGTAACACTTTAGTTTAGGGTCCAGTTATTACTATTAACTAGTTGCTTATTAGCTTGCATATTTATTAGGATTTGGGGTGTTTATTAGTACTTATAAAGCACATATTAATGCCTTTTTCTGTATGACCATATTCACCTTATCTGTGAAACCAGGGGAAGGTTTCCTCAAGGTCTTGTCTCAATGTCCTAATACCCCTTAAATTACTTTTGTTCATCAAAATAAGTAAATATACCAGTAAAATTGCAGTTTTATCATATAAAACATGAGTTTTTCATGCAATGAAAATGTTTGATTGAAGTAGAAGTGGCTATGAAATGAGTTGGCAGCTTTATCAATAGTTTGAGCTTGTTTGACTCGAGACTATAGAGCTATCATCTGCTCATGTATGTCCTGGGGTGCATCTCAATCAGCTCCCGAGCTCGTGAATCAGTATATCTTGTACACGAATCCCGGCACTGGTAAGGATCCTGGCTCACTACCCATTTAGACAGTGATTACTCAATTTACAGCAACATTACATGTTGTAGAAGGTCACTGCTGGTATTAACAACAGGCAGTAACTATATCTTTTTGATAATATTTTTTATGCTGTTTAAACACATTGTTCTGTTTCATATCCTTACAACATTTCAGCCGACTATTAATAAGATTTGTTCACTACCTGTCTAGTGATGTGTGTTTATGCTGACATATAATAGTAATAAAAAAAGTTTGTCTTTTCAAATCTTCCATCCCGTGTCATTATATTCATTGAGCTGGCTCGTGCGTTTTATGTTTTATTTTAACATTTATGACTACTACCCCAGTGACAAGCTGTTCTAACCCTAAAGGTACAATTCTTGCACATTTATTTCTGAAAGTGTAAGCTGATGAACTATGATCCGTACTTAAATTTAACATTATTTCTGCTAAGGGATCATATGCTCCCTGTTTTTTACTCCAGGTTTGGGAACGACTGAACTATATCATATACTTTTGCTTTAACCCTAATCAAACACCTAAACAAGCTAATCAGAGTCTTTAGGATAACTAGAAAGTTATAGGCAGTGAGTTTAATCAAAGTTTGAGGTAAAAGTGTCTCTCAAGGGCCAGAGTTGAGAACCCCTGATCTAGTGTATGAATTATATATAATAAGGTTATTTTGTCATCCAGCAACAGTCTCTGATAGTCCCTCCCCATTGGCAATTACGTTGAAAAGGTCACACCTGACGAAAAGGCAGGGCGAAAAACTCCATCTCATCTTCTCCTCTAAGTTCAAAATCGTCCGACATCGCTGTTTTACCTTTTAACTTCCTTTTTTTGTAAACGGCGTTTGACTGTTTGCGCATTCAACTTGTAAACACTGACTCGGTACTTCCGCCTACTTGACCTTTTCAACGTAATTGCGTATTACGTTACGTCACAAACGCGCATTACAGAACAGAGCAAGGCGAGCATTTGAGCTTTTAAAACAAACTTTTTTATTTATTTTTGAAATGACCGATAGTTTCGCTAGATAAGACCCTTATTCATCGTCTGGTATCGTTTAAAGCCCTTTGAAGCTGCACTGAAACTGTCATTTGGACCTTGAACCGTTTGGATCCCATTGAAGTCCATTATATGGAGAAAATCCTGGAATGTTTTCATCACAAACCTTAATTTCTTTTCGACTGAAGAAAGAAAGACATGGACATCTTGGATGACATGGGGGTGAGTAAATTATCAGCAAAAGTTTTTTTAAAAGTGAACTAATCCTTTAAGGAAAGGTGTGACAGTTCAGTCACTTTTGACCAGGAGTGATCTGGTTAGAGTCTTTATCTGGTGTCTATAAGTCTATATTACCATTAATTTGATTTTTTTTTGCATTTTAATTAATTTCTTGACAGAAACAGATTCAAAAATCCATAATTGTAATCGATGCTTTGAGAAAACAAGTGAATAGCTACACCCCTAGCAAACATACAAACCAACAAACTACAGTTGACTTCTTCTCTACATATGTGTGTAGTTTTAGGCTAGAATAATCTGAACATTTCATCTTGCAGTGTTTTAGCAAATCTTAATACAGCTGTTGAACAATTCTTGTTCTATGGTAAGTTTCAGTGAAATACATTTCTACTAACCTGTAATGAAAAGGCCCATGCTTCCCACAGCCAGCCAGGTCAGGTCTGTCGGGGACTGCTCCGCCAGAGGACCCTGGGCGTCTGTTAGTAAACTCGTCAGTGAGGAGTTATTGTGCTTCATCACAGTCAGCTTGAAATACACTCCAAACACTGCTTCACTAACACACATGGTGACGCCTTGTGGGGGAACCAAAATAGAAGATTAATTTTCTCGTTTCAAAAACAGTGGTGCAAATGTATTATTCCACAAAAGATGCTTCTACCAGACAAGATGAGAAGAACTTTCCGCCCAGCCTTGTCCATGATAACAGCAGCCACCGCAGTGAAGAACACCTGTGTGGCTGCAATAATAACAGTGGCCACATCGCTGCTCTGTGGCAGACAATAAAGAACATTACAGTGTGCGTTTACAGTAGCATGAAGGGTCTTCATTAATGAGTTTCATCAAACACTCACTTTGAAATGGGCCTGCTCGAAGATCGTCTCTGCATAAAACATGATGGCATTAATGCCAGTAAATTGCTGGAATAGCATCATCATAATGCCTACGCCTAAAGGCTTATAGACGCCAGGGTCCTTCAGATCCGCCAGACTGAAGCTTTGCTCCTGTAATCAATTAAATGTCAATCTTAGTGACTTGTACACAGCTGTGCAAAGAATTATATTTATTTATACATTAAAATAAAAAGTTATGGTAAAGTCAGATACACTTAAAGTCATCAAAGATAAAATTAAACTTAAATTCTGGTTGGTTACACCCATATTTAATGAATCAGTTTCTGTTGGATAAAATTAAATGTATAGTTCACCCCCAGACAATCTGTCAATTACGCTGAAAAAAGTTCATAAAAGACATCATAAAAGAAATCTATATTAATTGAGCAGTTAAATCTTCTGAAGAGACATGCTTGCTTTTAATGATGAACAGATTTAATTTAGGCTTTTTTTCACATCATCACAAATCATTGACCTTCCAAATGAACCAATGAGATTGTACATCAAGTAATCACAGTTGAGCTTATGTTTACCATGTTTGATGTGCTTCTATGTAATGTGCCTTAGATCAATTTATATTGATACGTTTATATATTTGAATTAAAGCCTAAATTAAATTCGGACATCCTCATGTCTTAATTTAAACTAAAACAGGAGGGTGAGTAAATTATGACAGAATTTGTAAACTAACCCTTTGGGCCTGTTTACACTTGGTCCTTCAAACTGATCGTGAACAGACCAGGTGTCATAATCCAATCACTCAAACCACTTCAGCAGATGGTCAGATGCATTCCAGACGAAAGTGGACAAAGTTGATTGTTGAAACCACATATGTAAATTTTATTCCACCCAAAATGTCAAAAAAATAAACGTTTGAGAGCATGCTATTGGCTATAGACATGTTATAGCCAGGTATGACAGCGCTACTGCAACACACATCGCCGCAGAGGAGTAGCAGAGTAACTCTTCAGCAAGGCCACTAATGAAAGTAAGTCGCAGACACTTAACACACATTCATCTTCATTAAAAGTAATGAGACTAAATGATCTTACCAGTGCTGATGCGCCACTGTTGTGTATATTCAATATAGTGCGGAAATTGAAGATTGGATTTATATTCGTTTTGCGGAGACATTTGTGGCCAAGTGTAAATGGAACCGTTTTAACAAATGAGATAGCTATCCAATCAGTTAAAACGCATGAAGTGACCAGGTGTAAACAGGCCCTTTAAGTTGCCCAACATTTTTCGTAATTGAATTTCAAGTTCACTCAAAAAGAATTCACATTATAAAAGTAAAATGCCAATTCATGTTGACTTTTTAATTTTGAAAAGCAGCTCAACATACGTATTTAAATTGAGACCAAACTAAGATTTGAAATGAGAAATTTGTGATTTCTAACTTCATTTTTGTAGGCCTCTTCTATCCTAGCACACTCCCACTCTACAGGGGCATCAGGACCCCTGAGGAAGCGCAGGGCCTCCTCTGCCTCTCTTCTTTTCCCTTGGGAGAGCAGGAACCGTGGCGTCTCCGGCATGAAGCACATAAACACCAGCATTAGTGTGGGAGGGATAGAGGATGTGATTGCTAACCATCGCCAGTCCAAGAACAAACCTGATAAAATTAATTTTGCATTACTTAAAGCACAAGTAAAAAATTAAAATTCTGTCATCATGTACTCAACTACTACTTATCACACATTATGGGTCAAGTTCTCAAAACCATTCATGTAAACACAGCTCAGATAGAGTCATGTACAATGCAGGCTCTGTGCGTTTTGAAGAGGGACATTCCTGTGCGAACTCCTGACCTATCCCACTAATGCAATACTGAAAGTCATTCCACAAGGATTCTCGAGAGCAAAAATTAGGATGGCATTCACACACATCTGAGCTGATTTCAAAGAACAAATAAAGTATTGGAGTGCAGGGCTACATTGGAAAAGAGACATTATATGTGCAAAATCTCACGGATGTCATTGAAATATGTTCAAATGTGTCTTCTGATTAAACATTAACAATCATCTTACACAGCTAACTGGAGCAGAACAGCCCTATCACTATCAAAGTCATTTAAGTGTCATAATGCAGTCACAGGATTAAAATGAGAACAATACCTGTTATATAGGCTCCCATAATGCCTATTACAACCATAAGTTGCACGCAGGATCCCAAAGTTCCCCTAACACGCTCATGAGCCATTTCCGAGATGTATAGCTGAAGTAATAGAGAGAAAAAGCAAGTCAAGTGGATAATGTGCTATTGATCTATATATATATATAAATAATATATATAAAATAATAATTTAAATAAATAATTGAATTAAATGTGGACTGATGGCTTCAATACAGTCAGTTATCGTTAAAAAGAAATTCTCCTATGGAGTAAATTAATGGGATTTTTACTTCTGTTATGGTCTATAATAATAATAATTTAGTCAATCGCTTTATTATGATTATTATACAGTCTGCATAATATGGCAATAAGAAGGGAATTCTTACAGGTACAACAAGAGAAGTCACTCCACTGGCCAGACCAGTGAGAACTCTGCCCACATATAACATCCAGTGGTTCTGAGCAGCAATAATAATGGTAAACCCAAAGATGAATGGAATTGCACAGAACATAAGGCTCAATTTTCGTCCAATCTTCTCCACAATCCATCCTCCCAGAAGTCCCCCAAGAGCCGCACCAATGGTCACCACAGCCTACAAGACAGAAAAATATACAGTAAGCTAATCTTGAAAATTTGAAGACTTATCAGTATTTTTGACAATCAAATCCACTTAATGCACTTACAAGTTACAACTAGGCTACATTTAGATTTTTAAACACCCTCCAGCTCTGACACTATACAATGATAATGTCAGTTCTGGGAACTGAAAATAACAAGCATTTCCTTTATTGTACTCGATAAAAAAAATTCAAATTTAGTAGTAAAACCGGACCAAAAGCATTCACATACCCCAAACCAGGAAGCCTCATCTTTGCTGAGCTGCAGTTTCGGGTCTTGAATTCTGCAGAGTTCAGGAATGGCAGGAGAGCTGTAGCCTAGCACATACCCAAAACTCAGGGGTCCCAGAACTGCTGCGAATGTGGCCATGTACAACTTCCCATTCTTAACTTTACTGTTGAGCGAAACGTTAAAATTAGTTAAGAAACAATAAAAATGTAGGTAAGTTACATAATCCTTGATGAACATGTTCCAGTTGGGAACCCTTTATGAAAAGTCATTGCAGACTCTTTCTGGTATGACAATATTTTAACATTTCCTCATTCATTTTGAAAATATTACTATGTAAATAACACTTTTAAGTGCCAATTATTTGTAATCACACTACTAAAAAAAACAGTAACGTTAGTAACAACAGTTATTTGAGGATATAAACCATGGTGTTCTTTGAACCACCTTGACAACCATTGTTGTAACTTACATGAGATCTTTCCAGAACTTTTTATTTTGTAAGAAGAAAACCCCTAAAGACAATAAAGTGACACTTACTCCAGGTAGTAGTCCTGCTCGGATCTGTCCTCTTCTGTTTGCTCATCATTGACCAACAGTGGTCTGGTCTCATGATCCATCGTGTCTCCTCTTAAATGATAATCAAGTAATCAAGCAATTCATAGGTGATCGCCACGGACAAATTGTGTTTTTATGTCATACATAACAACTGACAAAACACGAACAAGTCCAGCCAGTGATGTTTCGGCATGCAAGTTCCCCTCACTGCATATTCAGCAAACCAGCGTCATTGTTGTCAGCTGAGGCATGTGACAATAATAAATACGTCCATTGATTTCAAAATAAGAGTCCAAACTTTTCTTTTGCCTTGCCTTGTCCTTAGACTGTAAAAAGCTTATTTTTTGTTGTGAAAAAGTTCCTTCTACACAAAGTACACGGTGACTACACGTCATATTTTTTCTTTTTCTATTCATTTGTCACTTTGCATTAAAAGCCTTTTTTAAAGATTGCTTAGATTTTTTTTTATTTTTTTTATACATGCGGCCGTTTCTCTTCTTTTGCCATTCAACTGTTCCCATAGTTACTTAATGTTTTCAAAAGTGCTTTTAGTTTGAGGCACTGCACTGTGTCTCGATTTTATTTGGTTGTTGTGGATGACTTTTTAAAAGTGATTTTATAAACAACTTTTAAGTCGTTTACGTGTTGTCAATACACCTGCTGACTGCTTGTAAGGTTTGTATTTTTATATGTGAGCAACATTCTTTTGCTGTGTCTGAGCGAAAGAATCTTGGATAGCGAGATTAAATAGTGTTGTACATACCGGTACTCATGCTGCATGACTTGAACATGTTTATGTGTTTTCTTTTCAGAAGGAAGAATAATTCCTGATTATGTCTGATTCATCAAAGAAAAACAAATCTATAGGGGAATCTATAGTATGCAAATGAACTCTCTCTCACACACACACACACACACACACACACACACACACACACACACACACACACACACACACACACACACACACACACACACACACACACACACACACACACACACACACACACACACACACACACACACACACACACACACACACACACACACACACACACACACACACACACACACACACAACACCACACACACAACACACACACACACACAACACACACACACACACACAACACACACACACATCTCTCTTCTCTCTCTCTCTCTCTCTCTCTCTCTCTCTCTCTCTCTCTCTCTCTCTCTTCTCTCTCTCTCTCTCTCTCTCTCTCTCTCTCTGTCTGGGGTCAAAAGTTTTTTTACTCAGACAGCAATATAGTATTTGAAAATCAGCAATATAGTAATATCAGCAAGTTGTTGATGTCTGGGTAATGTCTATTATGCTCACCAAGGCTGCATTTATTTGATAGTAAAAACTGTAATATTGTGCAATATTATATATATATATATATATATATATATATATATATATATATATATATATATATATATATATATATATATATATATATATATATATATATATATATATATATATATAAATCTTTATTTTTCAGACCCCAGAAATGAAAAAGAAACATATATTTGGGGAGCTCATAATAAAAGAAAAGGCTGATAAACAGTAAGTGACCATATGTTTATAAACAAAACCATATATTCTTATTGAGAAGCATACTTAAATATGCCTACGATACATGTCTAGTTATGAAGCAGGTGTTGGCGCCATGTCACAGTCTCAGTTTGACAAGGCTGTGTCCTGTTTCTCAAAGGCCATCCTGCTCCAGTCACAGCAGGTAGAGGCCAGGCAGACTGTAGTATGGCTTGTATACAGTACGTTGTTATTATTTGGCCCTGAACATTAATCACATTTTATATTCTTCCTATCTGCAGACTGAGTTTTATGTCCAGCGAGCAGAAGCATATCTTCAGCTGTGTGACTTCCAGTCTGCAGCACTAGATTACAAACACGCCTGCAGTCTCCAACCACAAACTGAGGCGTACCCTCAACGACTCGCCTTCATATACTACCTACAGGTACAAGATCTCATTTTAGATTAGGAGCTATGTATATTACAATCTATGGGTCACTTTTTCAGTTTGTGTTTCGAAATGTATCCATTCATTTTTGATTACTTCATTAAATTTTTAAATCTTAGCACTATTTGTATGCATAGTTGAAATGCATTTTCCATGCTAAAAATGTGCAGAAATTTAAAGCCACCATCACAACAGTCATTTGCCACAAACATTGTTAATGCCCACTTATGTGTGTATGTTTTAACTGTCCTTGCAGGGCCAGTGTCTTTTTGATTTGGGGAAGTTTCTGGAGGCTCTGGATTCTTTCACGAAAGCTGCTGAACTTAAACCCTGCTTCCGGCCTTATCACATGAGAAGGTCAGTTTTGATTTTTGAAGTGCCCTTCAAAGAGACTTGACTGCCCTGTCCAAATACCCACATTCGACTGTCCATCTCTTAAAAATGCCAAAGCTCAGTGCCCTTAATGCACACTAAACCACTAGGCTAAGCGTATCCCATCATGCATTATGCTCGGGAACTCACGAGCCCCAAAATCGCGAGATGTCGAGGAAAACATTTCACTGTAAGTTAAATTAAAAATGAAGTAAAAAGTAATTAGATATTACGGTAACACTTTACAATAAGGTTCATTAGTTAACATTAGTTAAGAATGAATGAACAATACTTCCTTTTCAATTTATTAATCTTAGTTAATATTAATTTCAACTTATACTTTATTAAAATCAAACGTTGTATTGGTTAATGCACTGTGAACTACAGTAACATAAACAAACAATGAACAGCTGTATTTTTATTAACTTATATTAACAAAGATTAAGAAAAACAGTAACAAATGTATTGCTTGTTGTTAGTTCATGTTAGTTAATACATTAACTTATGTTAACTAATTAACCTTATTGTAAAGTGTTACCGATATCACATAGAATTTGGTAGTAAAACAAAGTGTTTATTGGTGCAAAAGACGAGTAGGGTATGAGTATTTTGTACATTCTTTACAACTGCTTTTTATCACTTAATTGGATGTGTTAGTTACATAGTGACTACTGAACAGACATTTAGAACTTTATTTTAACATGCAAAGTATTGAAAAAAAAAAAAAAGCTCTGTAAACACTTGCTTTTTTTGCAAGACTATAAGTGTGTCGCTTCGGGGAATCAAAAGTTCTATACACACTTGCAGTTTGTAGGAAATAGGCTACGTCATGTATGTCTTGTTTGTATTTGGACAGGGCAGAAGTCTGCATGCATTTAACCCATATAACCCCATGCTAGCAAGCAATAGCATAAAATACCACCAGGTGGCGCTACAAGCTCTTTCTTCACCTTACTATCACCCAAGATTCAGCTATTCACATTGAGTACTTCTTTAAATTTCCATCATGTGTATGTGCATAAGGCACATGCATAATTATAGGGTAACATACTTAAACATTACTGATATATTATTGATTAAAATATAAAACGAAATGTATTTGTAAATTGAAGTCACATTTAAAAATATATAAATGTCTTTGCATTATATAACATGAAACAATACTAATGTAGCGTTTATTGTAAAGAAATATAGTTTAAAATATAGCTCAGGAGACCTCAAATAGACGTTTCATGAAAAACATTTAACAAAAAAGAAATTTTCTTTTAATTTATTATAATTTTTTTAGGCTTAAATGAAGACAGAAGGTATTTGACACCAAACAATTGACCAACCTATTACTAATTTCCACCTTTAACATTTAACAATTTATTTTGGCATGTCATTTTCTAAAGCTGGAAAAGGCTGAAAGTCAGGTTTAAGTCTAAACAGTGTCAAAATTACCCTCAACAGTACAAAAGGGTTAAACGCCATTGCAAAAATGGCTAGACAAGTGCAGTTAGTCATTTCGTTGATTATTTTGGATCTAATGCAATGCAGTTCAGACATTTTTAAGTGTGACGCTAATCTTCAAAAGTGTCTGAACTCCACCGTGGATACCATGAGATCATAATTTCCCGTTATGTTTGTCTTTTTGTATATATATATTCATAGCTTGGCTTGTCTGACTGCTCTGGGCCGTTACTCTGACTGTCTTCGGTCGGTCAGTAACTGGCTAGAGACGGACGGCCAGTCAGCTGACCTCCTCATTCTGAGAGCTCGCCTTCACCACCAGCTCAACCAGGTCAGACCATCATTCACAGCCTACAGAAAAACATTTCCCTTCAAGTCACTGTAATAAACAGGTCAGAGGGCTGTATGTCTCCTCAGATGACTTTGTGCTATCATGACGTGAGGTCAGCACTCAGGCTGAGACCCTGCTGTCCGGTTGCACATGCACTGTTGAAGAGGCTAAAGGAAGCAGCGGAGAATGCCCATCAGGCAGCGGTTAACAAGGCATTGAAGGGAGAGCTTTCAGATGCGCTGAGGAAAATAAACAGCGCTCTGAATTATAACCCCAGTAAGGCACAGTACTACCTCTTTAGGTAAGGCTTAGAAGAGCTGCATATTTACAGCCTGCTAAATAATTGGCTATTTGGGATAATGGCATAAAATACAAATGATATTTATGCCAAATAAGCTGACGTTTAAACCAGTGGTTATGAATTTACTTTAATGCGATTATTCTATTTACATTAGTGTTTGTAAATGCACACTAAACTCAAAAATAGAGTACACAGAAAATCCTCTGTATTTTCCTTATGTAAATCTAACAAAACAGTTATAGTACCTTCTGAAGGATAATTCCGGTATTTAGCACTTTGAGTCTATTTTCTAGTTTGTTTTGGATGAACTAGAGTGGTGGACACAGAAATTTTGACGATGGGTCCTGTCTCGACTTTTTGACTTTTTTAGAATCGCCTCTGACCGCTTCAGAGTGGCTGTCTATGGGCATGCACAAACATGTCCTTAAAACAACCCTTAACGTTCGTTTTCAAAACTGTGCAACTCACCGAGTGGTTAGTGGTGTTTATTGATGTTCCAAAACAAGTAGCGTAGCGAAATACAGTTTCTGTCGTGTTTTATTTGGCATTTTGTAAAATCACATGATTTCTGTTGGAGGACTCAATGCTCGTTGATATTACTGCGCTACCGAAGTGTGCTAAAGCTTCAGACTATAATATCGAGCGGAAGTTTATACGCGGTTGCATAGCTGCCAACTCTCACGCATTGGCCGTGAGACACCCGCATTTGAATGGTTTCACACGCGCACACGCCACACCCCCGATTTCTCACGCTGAAGAGTCAAACCGGTCGGTCAAATGTCTGAAAGATGAGTTTATCCAACGCATTCTCATCCTTTAGCGTCATATAGGTGACGCCATAGGACATTTCGTCGAAATCTTACGCACATGGCATCCTTTAGCATCAATATAACACGTAGCAGGTTTAGGTCTGGAGCAGGGTTACAGTTATGACGCCTTGGGATCTGCTTCTCATACGCTAAAGGATGCCATGTGCTTTGGATTTAGACGAGCGTCACCTGTATGACGCCTTGGGTTCTGCGTCTCATATTGACGCCAAAGGATGCCATGCAGGGGCCTGGTACCGGGGGATAAAGGGTACCGAGTACCCAGGGTCCGAGGCTACTCGGCAGCTCAAGTCCAAGCTCAAGTCCAAAGTCCGTTGCCGTTCGCGGAGCTCAAGTCCAAAGTCCCTCGCCGTTCGCGGAGCGCGGAGCTTCAGCCGCGGAGCTCAAGTCAAAAGTGCGCCCCCCCCCCCCCCCCCCCCCCAATTACTATTGTCACATATTATTTAGGAGGATGGATCGTATGCACATTGGGACGCAGCTAGAGACTGTGCTTCAAACCACGTAGGGCGCGCAAACGGCAGAGAGAGAGAGACCTTGCGTAATACCAATACCCCCCCCCCCCCCCCCCCCCCCCCACCTCCACCCCCGCACGCAAAGCTGAACTCAAAAGTTGGCAGGTATGCGGTTGTGAGGTATCTGAAAAAATAGTTCCATATAGCAAATAACACGGATTGAAATCATACATTGCGCCGATATATTTGTTTTTAATCATCAACGAACACCACTAACCACTCGGTCAGTTGCACAGTTTTGAAACTTTTGAAACTGAACGTTAAGGGTTGTTTTAAGGACATGTTTGTGCATGCCCATAGACAGCTACTCTGAAGCGGTCAGAGGCGATTCTAAAAGAGTCAGAAAGTCGAGACAGGACCCATCGTTAAAATTACTCTGTCCACCACTCTTGGTCATCCAAAACAAATTAGAAAATAGACTCAAAGTGCTAAATACCGGAATTATCCTTTAACTATATATACATAAGGACTAAACTTTTCTTTTACAATTATTATTATTATGTTTTTAATTTTAAGTTTCTATGCAAAATACATACATTAATAGTCAAACATTTAGACACACTGATCATATGTTATTACGATTCTCCATATTTTGCAAGAATTTTAAAGTAATCAAATGACGCAAATGTATTATGAATATTTTAGCTATTTAAGTTATAGCTTCTTAAAATTTTGTCTTTAAGATCTAACTAGTCTTTTCAGCTATGATAAGCATTAGAACCATCTTGTTAGTAGAGGCTTTGTAAATGCTTTTAATAAAATAAAATAGTAAAGTAGACATATGTAAATGGTTTTAAATTGTACATAATTTCTGCCTGCTCAAAGGGGGATACTTTATCGGCGCCTGAGAGACTTCACTGCTGCCATTGAGGATTTAGTTCTTGCTGCTGAATTCTATGAGGTTGAAGAAGAACCTCCTCAGGAACACATGCAAGACGACTCAGAGGATTTAGAGGAAGACGCTCAGACACAACTGGCGCTCACATACAATGATTTTGCAATTCAGTGCTTCTCCCGGGGTCTGCAAAGCGAAGCCATTAAGCTGCTGAACAAGGCCATAGAGAAACAGAGAAACATGAGTGAGCTGTTCATCAACAGAGGAGGTGTGGACCCACGGCTAAAGAGGGTAACGGTTGTTGGGCTGAGAGTGGCATAGAAAAGTATTCAGGGAGGAGGTTATTGAAATGAAAATTCTTGAATGGCCTGCTTGTTTCACTTTGCTGAAAGTAATAGAATATAATTTGCATTATCCAGAGAAAGTCTGTCTCATTTTTCCCCCAGATTGTTTTTTTAAGCTTTGTGAGTGGAGCTTTGCACTGGCTGACTATCAGCAAGCAGAGGAGATGGACCCTGACAACACGGTTATCTGGCTACGACTTGCTGTTATTCACAACACAATGGGTCTGCACAGCTATGACGACAAGTAGGTTTAAACTATAGTGTTAAATGTCAAATTAAAAAACATATTTCTTTATTTCATGTCTTTTGAGATCGTTTTAGAAATGGGATTTGTTCCAGGAAGTACCAGGAAGCAGCAGGCAAGTTTTCTGTTGCAATACGGTACAACCCTGGTGAAGTTCATTGCTATGAGAATCGAGCCAAAGCTTATAACAAAATGGCCAAAATAGAAGAGGCCAAGAAGGATGCCATCAGTGTTCTTTTCTTAGAGCCCACCAATGACCAGGCAAGTCAAAAACATCTCTTAGTCACATTCCGAAACTATGGTGGATGTTCCCTGCTTAAAAATACAGCATAAACCAGCATCAAACCAGCATCAAATCAGATATAGTGCTGGTTTAGCTGGTGGAAGAGAATAGTCATGCTGTTCTCAAGCAAAACTGAGCTGCTGGAGCTGGTCCACCCAGCACTGGTGACCAGCAAACCAGCAACCAGCATCCCATGCATGCAAAACATACTATGCTGGATTTTTCAGCAGGGCAATCAAATATGGGCAAAAAGTTTTTCTAAAATTTTGACGATGTCAACGTCAAGGACCTATAATCCCCCTCCTGAAGGACTCCCTTCCTTAAATATAAAAGTGGCTTCAGTATAAATTTTCATGTATACAGTAAAAATGTATTATTTTGGCTCTATTTGTCTTTGTATTAAAGCCTAAAAATAATTAATTCTCTTCTGCAGAATATTTATAATAAATATATTAGGTGAACACTTATAAACAAATAATAAATGTTTTTTTTTTTATTCGCCATGAAACGGAATGATGAGTTGCATGAAAGTTGCAATAGTCTATTGTGATATCTGAGAGAAACAGCTTGTCGAATAAGAAAAAAATTATTAAAACAGCACATGATTTTTTTTTAAATTATGAGTACAAATAAATAAATTATTATAAATACCGCAATATTCCATTAAAAAAACATAATTTGTCCATTTTGATCTTATGGTGACTTTAAAAATACAGTTATAGGCTGTTTTTTTTTGTTACTGATGAAATATTTTGTGTGATATATTTTATCTCAAATGTTTCTACCTAGCCATGAAAATAACAACTTGAAAAGTAGCAAGTGTGCAAAAAACCTTAGATTTAAAAAGAAAATCTTTAAATTGAGTTTATTATTCCTAAATCTCGGTTTAGATGGTGCCTTTGCTGTTGAGTCTGCTCCCAGGATGCTCCTTGACTGATATTATGTCCTGTGCTACTGCACAGTCAGTCAAAACCCAGCTGGTGGAAAAGATTCAAGCGTTCAAAATAGCAGCATCCAATGTGTCAAGGTTTGTAGGCATGCATACTGAACTTGCTGAGGTTTAGTTTGATGATAATGATAGAGTCTGAGTTCTTATACCCTCATATTTTATGCTCATTTGTGTGAACGTAGGTTCAATGCTAGGAATCAACTTTTAGTTTTAAGAGCACTATTTCTTCTGCTAGAATTAGCAGGATGACCCTTGCCAAAGATGACAGCCAATCACAAACATCCTCACAGAAGCTACAGGCTGAGGATGGTCCATGCGTCACTCCAGAGGTGCACTGCAAACTAGTCAAGAGAAAACAGGTACACCTGTGGCAGATCTACACATAACATGCCACATGATCTGAATACAGTGATAAAATGGCACATTATCACCAACCATTCAAATTAAAAATTACTAATGTGAATACTTAATATTTGAAATGAATGTTTTATAGTTTAGTCTATACCTGTGGAGGCCAAGGTGCTAATTAAGTATCACAGAAAACTTTTTTATAATCTTAGCACAATTAGAAATGGTTGTGATTCTTAAAACTATTTCTTTCCTTTTTATTATATCATTCTTCTCAGTTAAATGTGTGTTTTCTCAGAAAGGCTAAATCTGTTAACTTGTGACATTAATCTCTTCTGTTTATGGTGTCAGTTGAATCAAGCTGTGAAAAGAGCCCTGCAGCAGAGGCAGCCCCTGGACTATGACGGGCCCCGTCTGGCCACTATCCACCCTGTACGTGAGGAGTCTAGCGCTCAGCAACAGCAGGCATATGTGTGGAGGAAATTTGGGGGCTTTGGGCTCAATTGTTGAAGACTCATTGGAATGAATCATTCTGGTGACTGGGTAATATGTTACTCCCATAATAACTTGGGTTTACTGAAGTGAAAACTTAAAGGTATGCTTCGCTCAAACATGATCCCATGATTCTCATTTTCTCACCATCATGTCATTCCTAACTTGTAGGACTTTATTTATGTGTAGAACATTCGAGCCCAAACATCATCGGACCCCATTGACTTTCACTATATGGACAAGAACTTCTTTTTTTTTCAAAATATCTTCTTTTGTGTTCCACAAAGAAAGAAACGCATACAGGTTGGAACGATATGAATCATTTATGATATTTCCTTTTAGATTAGAGATTATTTTGGAATTACATTTTGATTTAGTCAATTCTTTGCTATAATGCAGTGGGAGTTGTTTTGTTCGGAGCAGCTGTTGCTGCTCAGAGGTCCTCAGCAGTTGGGAGACAGCTGAGAAAGTGAGTGAGAGAAGAAAGCAAGAGAGAGAGAGAGAGAGAACAGTATAAAAACACCACTGACAGCTGATCCCAGACTTTTATCACAGACACTTACACTCCCTTGCTAATAGTGAAACACGTGTTTTCAGCCCCTAGAGAAGACAGCCTGAGATTTTTTGGCATGGTAATAATGGAACAATCAGACATCATTTTCTGACATTTATTGTCCTTGAGCAAAAAGAAAACATACATGAAACAAAGACTTTAATTTCTGTAGTGGACCTTTCAGTCCAGTCTATGTTTGCTGTGAAAAGTGCATCATCTCAGCTGTGTGTGGGGATTTATAATCTTTACTAGATTTGCAGCTTATATTTGTAACACTCACTGATCACATTTTTGTCATCAATTATTTTTAATACAAATTTCTATGGTTCAACCCTTACTGCAGTTTTAAAATTGTCAAAATGATAGAAGTTTAAATGTATCCTTCATGGCAGTGTGAGGATATTTGTTAATAGGCTAAATAGCATTACAGTACATCACTATTTGTGTATTTGGAATAGCATATACTAATATTTCTTCATTAGTGTGTACTACATAGTGTAGACTATGCACATTTCTACTGTATATGTGTGGAACACGTGTGTCACAGTTTGGATCCACATAGAAGCTATTATTTAGAAGCTAAATAAAACAAACACACGAGAACTACGCAGAAGTAACATAACCTTTAACACTGAAGACACCAGGCAAAGAACGGAGGGTTTTGAGCACGTTTGCACAACAATGATATGCTTAAAATGGAGAAGCTTTTACTTTGAGTTTTCCATATAGAGATGACACCATGGTCAAAATGATCCCCATTCACACTGATACACAAACATGACTAAAACACTGTATTAGCAGTGGCTCATTCAGGAATTAACAGCATTAGCTTAATTAAGCTTTTCATTAGGTTCTTCTACTATACTTCCATTCTGGTAAGTGCAGTATACATCAAAAAAGATGTCTGAGATAGAAGGAATAGATAGTTGATCTTGGTTTAAATGCATTACCTCAAAAACAAATAAAGAGGCTGAGAAGTGGAAGAGGGCTGTGGAAGACTGTGGATTTCATGCTGCCAACCAGCAATCTAGATAGGTTTGCTTTCGAATGAACCTTGCGGTGCTGGGGCTTGGTGGAGTTTCCTCAGACAGTCTGTGTGGGGGGGGCCGAGACCACGAACAAAGTGGTTTTAAACAGACAGTGGTCATAAAGAAGCCCATAAGTGCTTCACACTGGTGTAATAAAAGGGTAAGGTTACTCTTTTTGGCAGATTAGGACAGACAGCCAGGAGAGTCACGAGTTGCCAGCTTCCCCCCAGACAAAAACACCTTTCTCTGGGCACAGGAGCTGGTGGCCTGGCCTCCAGTCAAAGAAGTCTTTGCAGACCAAAATTTCATTCACGTTTGCTGGGAGACTGTTTTGTCTAAAACATGCCGCGTGTGTTTGTAATTTTTGGAGAGTGTTAGGAGCGTGCAGATGGACTGACTTAAATGGACTGAAGTCTGAAATTCAATGAAGTTTTAAGAAAGCCACAAGATTTTTCTTTCCTCAACGTTGTAATATAACAGTTCATTTTCCTTGAATGTACACAAACAGACTTATTCAAAATAAACACTGCAGTAAATCATAAAAAAACGATTTTATTCAAAAATTAAAAAACAATAATAGATACATAAAATGAAACAAATTTAATGAATAAATATATTTACATAGAAACAATTTCTACAAACCTCCTGATTTACTTAAAGAATGTATCTCCCTCCATCCACCGCTATATATATCAACCGTTTGTTTGCTTCTTTATAGGTTTAGTTTAGAGTTTAGTTGTACCCAGATGATGTCTGACCTGTCTGGCACAAATAGATGAATATAAAGAATTTAATGGCGTCTTTTACAGTCTCTTAAATGGACATAGACAAGTGGTCCCTACTGAGGAACCTTTGAAAGACAGTTTATTCATTTTGGATAGATAATGTGTCTGCTGTTTTTTGTGACTCATAAACTTTCCAGCTGTATTCGAGGAGTCAAATCCAGTTTTGCTCTTGGTCTTTTCTTTTCAGATGAACTCTCCTTGTCATGGGGAAAGTCTTCCCTGTCACAGTCTTTATCTTGCAATGAGTCTTTAAACATACATTTCAGTACCTATTCAGTGATTTTGACTATTGGGGCATCATGCTATCCCTACGAATAAGTTGTCCAAGGCATACTTGGCCTGCTGGGAGGTCGTATAACTTTCCTCACTTTCAGGGTGCTGTTAAAAGACACAGTTTCTTGCATTACATGGTGCGTGGCTGGGATTTGTCTAACGGCAGGCCAGGACCACATGTCCGCATCCAGGGTTTTTGAGGAGTAGTCCAGATAGTCCTTGCTTTTTCCTTCATCTGAGGTTGTGATGTCTGCCATTGAGAAAAGGAGTGTGATTAACATGAGGGACAATCTCTGGGAAATTCAAGGTATAGTTCACCCAAAAATGACAATTCCGTCATCATTTAATCTCCCTCATCTTGATCCAAACCTGTATGACTTACTTTCTTCTGTGAAGAAAGAATGTGTACAGTAGCTCAAATTGCAATGAACGAGGACTGAGGCTTTTAAGCATAAATAGGACTCAAAAGGATTATAGAAGTATCAAAAAAGTACAACAAACACTATATTCCAAGTCGTCTGAAGTGATACGAAAACATTTTTTGTGACGAACAGATAGAAATTTAGAGAAGAGTCTGTCTACGTTCCGCAGGACTATAAACAATGTCCCTTCAAATTACGCCTCCCGCAAAGAAAAAAGTGTGATTGCCATTGACTGATGCTTATTTTATGCTTCAGGAATTGTTTGTAAGGCTAAATTATATTGCTTTTGAATTTTAAATAAAATCTATTAAAAACCTATACCAATACATTTTTTTAACCAAAAACATACCTATTGTATATGGTAATTATAGCACCAAAACCTAACCTAACCCTTATTGTACCGCTTCAGTACAATTAAAAATGACTGTAGGTTTCATAATTCAAATTCTTTAAAAGGGGAAAACAAACAGGATGAGTTCTGCCATCTATGATCTATAGTGATACAATCACAAGCTGGCGATAGTGAAGCTAAAAAACAGAAAATTGTTGTAGAAAATGATCAGTACTAATGATGACATCATCAGTTCTCGGGGGAGGGGCTCTTATGACATTCCCTAATCGGCTGTTTTGTTGCAGAGGGCGTAACTCGTAACAGGTGTAATTGTAGCAGCATGGTTTGTAGCACTGCAGGACACAATCAGATACATGTGTAAAATTAAGCCGGTTACACTTTATTTTAGGGTGTAAAATAAATAAGTACTGAGTAATGTTAATTAATTATTTACTTACTATAGAGTTACTGTTATGTTTAGGGTTACGGTTAGTTACCTACTATAGTAAGTACATGTAAGTACAACTACGTCGCATTAAAATAAAGTGTTACCATTAAGTCATTATACACTGATAATGTCCCCGTCCCATAATGAATCATTGAGTACACAGACAAGATTTGTGCACTGAATCAACTGAGTCATTGAAAAGATCTGACTCAAAAAAAATAAGTTTTCAAATGTGTTATTTCTCCAATTAGCTCTAGTGAACTCTTTTTGACTTTTGGTGATGACGACTTACATGGTCTTTTTCTTGAAGGATCGAGTTTACATTCGCTCTAATCAAAGTGTTATGTTCCACAGAAGAAAGAAAGTTTACAGATTTGGAACAATGTGAGGGAGAATTAATGATGACAGAATTCTTATTTTTGAGTGAACAATCCCTTTAAATGCTCACAATGAGACTGTTTGTCATCTTAAAGAGGCTTTCAGTGTAAGGAAAGCACCTCTACAGCTTTGCTCTGATAAAAAGATGCATCATACACAGCAGCAGAGGGTGTAGCAGTTAAGTTTGGCTGCATTGCGTCCCGTCCCGGCGTAGCGGTTCTTCTTGGGCAGCAGCAGAATGAAGGACACAGCCAGTGACACGTGGTAGAAACTGTGGACATACGCATATTCCCACTCCTGCAGGAGTAAATGAGCAAGTCATTACCGCAGTTACGCAAACTTGCTTTTCTAACGAATTGTGTAATGTGTTCCTCCAGTTGCAGTAGCTGTTTAAGAGCTGCATCATATTTGTACCTCAAAATAGAAGCGAAGCATCAAAGCAAGAGCACCGAAGCAGAACCCTGGCCCCACTTGTTGAGTGTAAACACTTTTGTCTGGATAAAGGCCTTTCTTTTCCTTCATTTTCTGTAACTGGAACAATGAAAAAACAATATTGTAAAACCTTGCGAAAGCATTTGCGGTTGATAATAAAATCTTGAGTTTCCATGTTGTCAATATGAGCAAAATACAATTGCTCATCAAGCTTATTTGAGCTCCGCTCGTATGACTACATTAATCTGATGAGTTTGAAAACAAATATGTTTTTCTATGTTTTGGGCTTCCGTCCAGATTGAGATGGCGTTTTTACCCTCTTTTTGAAGACACTCTCCAAAGTAGATAAATTTGAAAACAAAACTGTGAAATCAGAAGAAATCGAAAACGATGACGCATGTTTACTCACACCCCATCTTACGGAAATTCGTACGAATTTTACGAGGTGGCTAATTTGAACGAATTCATATGACCTCACTTGTATGAATTAGTAAGATTTTTGCTAAATCGTTCATATTTTAAGAGTTGCCCAATTTGTAGGAATTCGTACGAATGACCTTCCCCTGACCCCGAACCTAAACCTTCACTGGGGTTTAGACAAATTAGTCACTTTTCAGTTGCTTGTTTACATTCGTACTAATTGGTCGTGAGATAGTTGGTTTAATCATGTGACACATATTGCACATATAGACCTTATGCACCAGAGAAACAACCGCGCAGCCATCTTTCAAATTATGTCTTTGAACTTTCGTCTTTGTGGTAGCTCTGTATATTTCTCTGAAATCGCTGTCGAAGAGTAATTAGATGTTGACGTGGATTTACTTACTGTAGAGTTAACTAAAGTCATGAGTGTAATGTTTGAAGCTGATATCATAACATCTCAGTAGAGGGGGAAGATTTTTAAAATGAGCGCTTCATTCATAAATCCATACGATCTTACCTTCATGCTGTGGAAATACAAACCGGACGACAGAACACAATGAGCGCAGCGCTGAAAAGGGGCGGGGCTACATTTGGTCTATAGATATATATGTTAATACCGGCATGTGCCAGCTATGTTCTGTTCACTTGCACATTGCTGCTAAAGATAAATGTTTGTTCTTTGTACATATTACATTCTTGCAATGATGACAGAAAATGTACTCGCAATTGCTGTCTTGTGGCAAAACGTTAAAGTGTTTTAAACCATACATTGTATGAAAAGTGTGACCTGGGCTGCGTTTCCCAAAAGCATCGTAAGCCTAAGTTGATCGTAGAGACCATTGGTGGCAATTGTTTTACAATCAACTTAAGCTTATGATGCTTTTGGGAAACCCAGCCCTGGACACACCAGTAATTGGTGGGATATTATCATCTCAGATGACTTTTATTACGTTTTATAAAGAAGATTTAAGCGTTTTCCGAAGTTTCAGTGTGAACGAGAAATGTTTGTAAAACGCTTGAAAATGCTAGTTTGGATAGAGAGCGTTTTGAAACGAAAATGCCATTTTCAAATGCATGTGGATTAATGTAAACTAGCCTTAAAAGCACTGCATCTGATGTGTCTCAAACTCACCCATTTGACTGTTATCATGAAGACCGCTGTTCCAATGGGTCCGGAGTAGATGCCGTAGCCCCAGCGGTCCTGGTAGATCCTCACAGCCGAGGTCAACACACCAAACATGGTGAGTGAAGAGCGCTTAGGTTCATCGAAATCTCCCAGTGCTGGATGAGAGCACATGGACACATATTCTTTACATGACACACCGGAATGCAAGATATAAACACTTGTCACACTTCTCACGAAAAATATTATTTTAAATCACTTTGTTTGACTGTTTGACCCGTGGGAGTGCACGTGTATTTTATTATAAAAAGATTTATACCTTTGCAGAACATTATTGAGATTTGCTCACCATTAGGATATGGAGATGCTATTATTATTTTCTCACCTAGTAGTGTGACCCACATGGAGATAGCTGTGCCGTACACGCTGAAGTACTCCAGAATCTCGTACTTCATGAAACAGAGAATGGATAAGCCCGGACCATCACACGCATGGTAAATCTGAGAACAGATGGAGAAAACACATGAATGCTAAGTCACCTTGATAGAGAGGTATCTGCTGAGAACATAAATGTAAATTTAAAAGGCTCTAGAATAGATTAGATGAAGCTTTCCGTGTTCTTGTCTGGAAAAATTTATGAACAAGCCCTTTTTATGGCCGTAGTCAGAGATGCCTCTAGTTGTACTATCAGTTGTGGTTCAGATTAGGCCAACTGAAGTGGCTTGAGTTTTGTAAACTTTACTTCATTGGTTGTTTTTGTAATGCATTGAGAATTCAGGGCCAAGTCAAAAAGAAAGTGTTATTCCAATATGATCCTTTTCAATTGTTTTTCTACCTAAAGCTAGATCCATCTTTGGCCATTGCACCACTTCTCACAACTTTTTGTCAAGGTAAAATAAATAATATACCTAAAATTTGCTTTAATTGAAACGAAAATACCATACCTGTCATTTCTATGTAGGTTTTTTGCATTTTTAATGTGGTTTTTCTATGTAAAGTTAGATTCACCATTGCACAAGCACCACATAAACTTATAAAATACATTCTTTTCTACCTTTTTTTTTTTGTGCTGGTTTTGACGTTTTCAAATGTAAGACCGCGTTCTGTGTTTAGATAGCCCCTTAAAGAGTTTGTTCACCCAAAAAATTTAAGTTCTGTCATAATTTACTCGCCCTCAAGTTGTTCCAAATCTGTATGACTTTCTTCTTCTGTTGAACACAAAAGAATATATTTTGAAGAATGTCGGAACATGAGCCAGATTGACTTCCGTAGTATTTTTCAATGGGGCACATAAACTGTTTGGTTACCCATATTCTTCAAAATATATTCCTTTGTGTTCAGCGGAAGAAAGAAATTCATACAGGTTTGGAACAACTTGAGGGTGAGTATATTATGACAAATTTCACTTTTGTGTGAACTATCCCTTTAAGCACAAGTACATCATTACTAATGACAGATACACAAACTGTATACTGAAATCGCTTATAGTTCTCCACACATCTTTCAAATGAATAAAGAAAATGCTGTTTTTCATTACACATCAATAAAAGCAACCATTCTCTTACCGCTATGAAGAACATTGTGAAGAAATAGACCATGGCCTCCATGTGGAACCCCCTCTTGGCGGCCACACTGGCGGCAGGCAAGAACACCAAACTGCTGATGGTGGGCAGCAACATCTTGGCGATAAACGCTCCCATTGTGACCCAAATAAAAGGATTTGTTGACAACCTGTCTGTTGTTTTAAACCGCCAGATCTTTCGGAGAAGCGACCGAGAGAGTGAAGAAGGAACTCTCACATGCTCACAACCTCCTCTGGAGGATCTTTAAAGTTTAAATGGCTCAGAGGGGAATGTATGCTCACTGTCATCAGAACAGCAGCTGTCTGCGTGAGGACTGGGAGAGGCCTGCAATCATATGGCACGCTTTCTGTCACACATGTTTGGGATTGTGGAACAACAGCAGCAGGACAAAAGTGAAGCTATTTGTGGTGAACTTCACAATCTATGGAATCACCGAGTCAATGCTGAGTTAAAGTGTTTCTACGCATAGAAAAAAATTGCTAGTGCGCCATTGGGCGTACAGAGAATTCCTTGAAATGTATTTTTCTCTGGTCAGTCTGGACGGCAATGTGTTGAGTCTCAGACATTGAGCTTCTTATGGGTGAATCGATCCTCAGCAGTGGCTATAGAAACAGCTGTCTCTTTTGGGTTATTGACATTGGCCTCGCAAAAGAACCTGGATGCGTCATTGCAAATCTGTGTTTGACGTGAATGTGGTTCTGAGGGTAAAAAAAATGTGAATGGTTCTGGTAAGGTGTTGGCTTAAGATGTTTGTGTTAGAGACCTGTGAGTCTTGTGTAGACCCATACCAGATGTACTGATAGACCAAGAGCCTATTAAATGAATAAAGGGAACCCAAGGACAAGTTCTTACTTTGTACTAGTCACATTTCATGTGGTCAAAATATGTCTTTTATATCTTTGAAATTTATTAATGTATGCTGCTGAAACATTTTAGCAGCTAAAATGTCCATATTTTCATTCCAAAAAGTCAAAAAATCCTCCAATCATCAGATGATCTGCATCAGCATCCATGTATTTGAGCGTAAATGGGAGAAAAGATTCTAAATCAATAGGAAACAGATGTGACTTAGTGACGTTTCGCTAATTTAAACATAGTGTTATTGAAATTTAGCACATTACATGGCAGCAAGATTGAACTGTAAATGCTTGTGTTCTTGCAACACCATGGGACGATCTAACCTAACCATTCTGTATCCTGTGGCTTTTTTGATGTGGCTTTAACGACTTTCTAAATTAGACTTCACACAGTCCACAACAGTTAGGAAAGTCCTTATTTTGTTATTTTGAGCACGAGGGAGAGTCTTGCTATGGGCTTTGTGGCTGGTCAGTCACAGCTGTTCTTCTCTCAGCTGTTGCACCTGCGAGAGGAGCACAAAGGGTGCAGTGTGCTGAGCGCTCCTCACGCCCGACATTCTCTAAGTTACTCTGTAACGTGATTCTCTAAGACACCAGAGAGATTGCAAACCTCGGATACTTACAGAAGAGTCCACTTTCTTGACCAGTCACTGTCCTGGAATGAGGAGTCACATTTGGGGTCACATGCTAAAAAGTGCAACATCATTGCTTTCACTTGTCCACCTCGCTGTGGCCATATTTTTGTGAAGCACTGCTGCTGAATTTGGCCTTGCAAAGTCAAATGAGTTGAAATGTAATACCCTTACAAAAAAGAAGTTAATTCAAGTGTGCTTTAGTATAATTCTTTTGAACTAAAAACAAGAAAGTATACTTTTAGTCTACTTTTGATGTTCTTCTAAGAAGAATCCTTAACATTACACTTAACTGGGCCTATACAAGTATATTTGGCCTATACTGGCATCTTTAAAACGAGGTATAATTAGTATTCAAAGTATTGGCTTGTATTTACTCTTTTGATTGAATAGCTTATTAAAAACTTTTATTTCACGTAGTTTTACATACTGTCTTATAAACGTAATATTTTTTGTTAATATTGATATGTTTCTCATTTTGAGATTGAGAATTTTTGTTTAGTCCACTGGTAGTGTACAGGAATATACTTCAAATCTACTTAAAGTACAGTTAAAGGTATATTACAAGTATAAAAATGAATACCTAAATAGGATATATTTAAAGTGCAATAAAACTCACAAGTGTGCGTGCAATATAAAACTATACTAAACTAGTAGTTTACTTTAAAGTGTACTTTCATAAACTAAAAAATTTGTACTTAAATGGTATGTGAGTTCACTTGTTGCAGAACAAACGAAAAACAGTTGTAAAAGATGTGCACTCAAAGTTTACTGTTACACTTAAACTTAAAAGTATACTTCTGGTACATTGATATTAGTATACTACATCAAGTATACTTGAACATTACTTAAGTATACTTAATAAAATTAACTTGAAGTATACTTATTTGTTTGTAAGGGTATTCATAATGTTTGTCAAACTTTTTTTTAGTGTGCATTTTTTAGGTTCCATCATTATTTTAGTGCGTTTAGTGAAATTCTGACACAAACCTATAAGCTGGATTGTTACATTAACACAGTTTTTGAAATCTTCTGCGCTCTCATCAGAATCCTCAGAATCAGAATCCGAGAACCTCTGGTCCAAGGCATGCATATTTTTGGATGGATTTAACTTTGTTGACTTAAAAGTATGTATGTTATCTTTGAAATGAGGGCCTGAGAAAAAAGATCAATACTCACTATCAGAAGATACAATAAATGAAGCATTTCTTTTAATGGTTTCTCAACAGCTGTTTTCGGCAACATTATCCATATAAAACATAAGCCCCTAATTCAGGTGATTTTAACACCATTTCAATGTAATGGGAAAAATTAATCGAATTAGCATGATTATTTTCAGAAAATCTGAAAATGTATGTAATTTAGCTCTTAAACTACAAAACATTCTGTTTGTAACAGGGTTTGTCTAAAACATGTTTAAAATTACAGAATCTAGCCAGACCAAAAACAATGCCTAAACAGTTAAGTGTATTTGGCTTTTGCTTAACATTAACCAAATATTCTGTCATGGCAGCGCAGTTCCAGAGGAAGAGCATTTTTTCAAGTTTCTTTAATTTTGATGCAAACTTATGTCTCCTTTGGAATAACCATTGATTAATGAAAAAACGGACTGGAGCACGCATTAGGATATTCATCTTGACTGTACCAAAATATGTTTTCCCCATATCTGCTTAGCTTTCAATCAGTTAACATAGCAGAGCTGATTCATTGTCCCAAAACAGACCCTGCCGAATTAGGCTCTAATAACATGCCTGTCGTGTGAGAAGAACATTTGTTTGGACTATGAATGTAGTGAATGCATTCATGTGTGGTACATTAGACCGCTAGTTAGAGAGCATTGTTGTTGTCTATTCATTCCCAACTTCTTTTTTTATTTCCACAAAATACACCTGGGTTTCCATCCCCAGTTTCGAGTGAAGGAAAACTTTTATTTTCTTGTGTGTTTCTAACAACTGAAATGCATCAAGAGCATTTTTCCTACCCAGCCATTCGCCTTAGAAATATTGAAGGATCTCTCTCTTTCTCTGCGTCACACACACACACACACACACAAAGTTTCCCTGTGTTTTCTGCCTTGTAATTTTAGGCTTTTAAAAAGCAACCATTCCTCCAGACTTCCAGACTGTGCAAATCTCCTGAAGTATGTCTATCACCATACAAATCTGTGGTTGAGAGGAGTGTTTGATTGAGCTATAAGTGTAGCGAACCG
This sequence comes from Chrosomus eos, assembly GCA_036326025.1. Taxonomy (NCBI): domain Eukaryota; kingdom Metazoa; phylum Chordata; class Actinopteri; order Cypriniformes; family Leuciscidae; genus Chrosomus; species Chrosomus eos. The sequence goes on along the minus strand of CM070820.1, from coordinate 18,941,139 downwards.
TCCCTAATGTACAGAGCAGACAGACAGGCAACTAAGAGAACATGTGGTCTATAAATGTACACGTCACACACAGGCATGGTGGTCTCAACTATCTGCTTGTGCTGCCCAAGTCTTTTTCTCCATCCATCTCTCTCTCTTCCTTCCAGTCTTCCAGTTATTACACTGCAAAAAAATCACTTTGTTAATCAGTATTTTGTTTTGTTTCCCAGTAAGCTAATCATCCATAAAGCAAGATACATTTATTTAATAAAAAGTAGAATTTAATTATTTTTAAAAAGTTTTTTTGTTTCATTTTAAGTATAAAGGCCCTTGCACACTGAGTCCGAAATTCGCGTCTGAAATTTATGAAATTTAAAAAGACCTCACGTTATGTCAATAACGCTTGCACACTGCCTCAAAAAAAAAAAATCAGATCGGGTTCGATTTTCTGCATTTTTCGCATCCGTAGCAAGCAGTTTGAATGGTGTTTGAATGGTGTTTTGAGGGCCACTCAAACTTTGGTGTTTTGAGGGTTTTGAGGGCCACCAATTCACGAATACGAAAAAACGCATACAAAAATTTCTGACTCGGTGCGCAAGGGCCTTAAAGCACATACAATTTGGCTCTTTGAATCATTTTTTTTTATTTGGCTCCTTAAAGCAATTTTTTTGTTTGTTTAATTATAGTCATTGTATTTACATGTTGTATACATATGTGTGGTTCAGGTATTCCTTACACATAGTACGATACCAGATTAAAATCTAGATTTCAGTGAGGGTTGTGTTTAGGTGTGGGTTTAGGGTTCGGGGGTATAATAAAATTAATTGTATCTATCGAAAGTCCCCATAAACCCAACACAAATAGCATATATGAAATTACCTATATAGTAGATCTATACATGTGGAGCTGGGGAAGGTGGAGGGTTTCAGAGGAACTTTAAAAGCGCTGTAAACTGCTTCTACAAACACTGACCAACTATTTAAATGTTGAGCAGCAAGCCTATTGGCTGCAAATGCAACAGGAACCAACCAGCTTGTGCCGTTTAAATAACTATTTAATTGTCAAAGGTTGCATTAAGTACCCATCCTACACCATCTAGAGTTGACAGAACATGGTATTACAATGAACAACAACAATGAAATGTTTATTTTCCAAAAAATAGGCAAAAATACAGTTTTTAATTTGTTGAGCTATCTTTTTTCATTAATTTGCTCAGTCACCATTTCCCATTTCATGATCTTTTCAGAGCCTCTAATCTCCATTTTTGTCATTGTACTCATTGTTGTCATTAGGATAATTATCAGAATTCCCATTAGGTGTTTTTACACTGGCCTGTGGAAGTGATGGGTCTCTCGGCAGTGGTGGGGCACACAAGACAAACTTACTGTACAGCAGGAGACATGAGAGGATGATCTGGAATAGAAAAAGTGTGTGTGGGGACTGGGGAGGATGAATAGACTGATGTGATGAGGAGGGGTACGGGGAGTCTGTGTGTGTGTGTGTGTGGGGGGGGGGGGTGCTTCTCTGTGGGAAACGACAACTTCCTCCCTGTCTGTCTGCAAGCAGAGACCAGTAGACAGCAGTTTGGCTGAGTCTATGGCTCCGCTCCACCACACAGCAGAAGGCAGCCCATGAGCTTGGCACCAGCCGGGAAAGTGTTTTTTACGTAGGCGTTCCCAAACTCTGCCACTCTCTTCCTGCTGGGACTGAAGGGAAGAAAGGGGGAGGGAAGAGGAGAGGACGGAGGAGAGGAGGGATGCAGGAGCACACCTTACCCTCTTTACAAAGCACATCCTCAGAGCACACCATTAGAAACCACCACTACCACCACCACCACCACCAGCACCACCTACACTGTCCAAGCAGCACTCAGCTCCAACTCTGCCACTGGACTGCAGGTAAGGGCAAATATTTACTGTGTGACTGACTCTGTGTGTGTGTGTGTGTCCATTTCACTGAATAGTGCTGAATGTTTTGGGAAAAGAGCATGGGAAGCCAAGCTGACTAGACACTTGTTTTACCCAAACAAACAGGGTTGACTGCTCTGCTGATGCAAAGAGCTGATGACAGTGAAATAAAGTGAAAGTAATGGTCTGCCAGGTAAAAAAAATATAAAAAATGTATATATATATATATCATGTGATAGTAATGTGGCACTCAATATTTTTTTGTCCAGCTGCAGAGAACAGCGGAGGCTTACTTTAAGAAATGTTCCTTGCACAATAAATTCTGCAACAAATATGAAAATGATGCTTTTGCTCTTTCATATTGTTTGTTATTGAAAAGTGTACTTAAGTTAAAATATTTAGCTCTGATGAGTCCATCATGTTTTGAAATGTCCAATTGAAAAATCCCTAGAAAATTAATGTGTGGTTTTGATAATGTGTAAAGCAAGAGGAAAATGAATTTGATATTAGACTTACCCACATACATAAATCACCATGGATGATGAGTGGATGAGGGGAACCTCAAGAAATCAGTGAGCAGCTTAAGGGTGGACAGCATCCAAAGCAAAAGATTGAGAAAGATGAAGCCCTAAAAAGTACAGAGATATCATGGCCATGAATTAAGAATTATTTCCCATGATCTAACTAAATTTAAAAAACTGAAGGTATTAGTACAAGGTTGCCATGATTTAACTAAAACAAAAGAACAAATTCTTAATATAATTTTTTCCAGAATGTCATGTGTTAGGCTCCATAAGTAAGTATTCAAAAGTACATATTCTTTTTCAACTTTTTACTCATTTGCCATAATGACCAGCTGACCGTACATTATTTTGCTTACTAAACTACTTGCCAACTAAATAAATATGTGAACATGAAATATCGATTAGAGTTTAAATTATTTTCATGTAAATTCTCAGCTGAGAAAAAAAGTTTACATTGTACACACATTTTTTGTTTGATTTTGACTAGCAACAAGATGAGCACTGTAACAATATTACATAACACTGACGTCTTCTAATGTCACTTTCACTACAGTTGATAACTCAGATGAAAGATGACACCAGATGTGTTTTTATGAAACAAGAGATAGCAAGTTTTTTGTGTATTTATTATCATATTAATTGAATTTATAACTATAATCATGAACACATTGTTATGTAGCACAAATAACTGTAATAAACTGTTATTCTTCTATTCATTTATGCTTATATTCTCACAGTCACAGGAAATAGCTTTCTTCCATGTAAAAAATTAGGTAAAAGAAATCAAATATCCAAAAGAAAAAGAAATTTGAATGTCCAGAAAAATCCGTTATTCCATAAATTCAGGTTGAGTGTAATACATTATACATAAAAATATACAAATAGGAATTGTATAAATTCTGTATGAAATCCCTTTGGATAAAATCTGCCAAATTCATATATCTAAATGTGAATGTTTATTGATCATCTGCTCTCAATAGTTCAGTTTCATCTGCATGAATGTGTCACAACACTTGCTGCTGGTCTCTCAGCACTTATGGTTGACACGCTGTGAGTTTGTACCCATCACCCGTTTGATAGAAAGCTGCAATATTGATTTTCCACTTGAAGACGGTGGACGTGAGAAGGCTGCAGAGAACTGAGGAATCCTTGCGTCTGGTCCCTGTGACCAGAAGCTCTTCCAGAGAAGGATGAGTCTGGTTCCAGCTCACAGACAGGGCTCCCCCCCCCCCCCCCTCCCATGGGGAATGGCCCTGCTGTCTGTCTCCTGCCAGGGAAAGAAAAACACCCCTCTTCCCTTGAGCGGAGGCCCCAGGGGAGGGGGTTAGCCTGTGTTTACTCTCTTTCGTGGCCTGGGAAACTCAGAAGAGGAAGGTCTGTCTCGGCGGTCGCAGCCTCGTCGCGTGGTCTGTGGGAGACGAGTGTTTGGCGAGCTGGCCTTGCTCCAGCTGTGTCTGGGGTGGATAATGAACTCCAGGTGCTCCAGTGGGTAGTTTAAGACACCTGTCACCAATATTTAGTGCCAGGAAAAGCCAGACTGCAAACAGAGTGAGATGATCTGTTTGCTTACTTTAAGGAGCCTACCTAATTGGAGGTGCAGGTCTGATGAGATGGAGAAGAACTGGAGAAGTTTATGTGATTAGCGATTTTTGCTCACTTTTATGGTCTTCTTAAACGAAGTGTATACGTTCTTGGATCACTGGACTTACAAGCCAGATAATTGCATTCATCCTTTCATTGTATTTCATGTGTTCCGGCCACATAAAACGTCATGCCCATGCAAACTGAGAGGGCACCTTTCCTAATATTTTTAAGCCAAGTGGATTTTCAGGGAAAAAAAAAAGAAGCTTATTTGTAGAATCTTTGATTCACCCAAATAGGGGTGGGAAATATGACAAAATTCTTATTTCAAGATTAAAAAAGATTCAATTTCAATATTAAAAACATATCTCTTTTTTTATTATTTTTTTTAATTTTATATATATATATATATATATATATATATTGAAAACAAGAACAAAGAAGCAAATTACAAACAACATGACAAATACAATTAATAGAACAAAGATATAAATTAATTTCAATTATTGTCCCCACAACATCGAAACAATTCCATGTTTTACTATAGTGTACCTGCCATTTGGTACCCATGGCATATGGGACCACACACACACATATTTGGCTTTTGTCATGTCTTATCTATTTGCCTAGGGGCCTAAATGATACTCTCACTGGCATCCATTCAAATATATCCTCAGAATATATAGTAATTTTGAACGAAAAACAATCTTCTTTTGTGCTTATATCTGTAGAGAACTATTTAAACCTATGCTTTGAGAGGCTATTCAGTTTCTTTTCCCCCAAAATATTCATGTCCTGCAGGATGGGGATCTGGTTAAGGGCCCAGTATGTGGAGAGCAGTCTGGTGCTGCTTGGTCTTGTAACGCTGGCACTGTCTCTGGGAAATCTCTCAAGCAGAGGACAGGTTTGTAATGTTGACAAGTTATTCGTTTTTATACTATGATGATAAATCAACATAAGAGCACCAAGCTACACAAAAATATTTTCAGATATTTTTAATATATATATTAAATATTATATATATACACACACACACACCACACACACACACACACACACACACACACACACACACACACACACACACACACACACACACACACACACACACACACACACACACACACACACACACACACACACACACACACACACACACACACACACACACACACACACACACACACACACACACACACACACACACACACACACACACACACACACACACACACACAAACTATCTCACCCCATGATTACAAATATAAGAAACGTTATAGCCTTCTCTAAGCACAGATGTTGGTCTCCAATGCTCACTTTATTAAATGAACTCTTTATTTTCCAAAGGAAGAGGGTGTTGCCTCTAACAGTCTAGAGGACGGGCTGGAGATGATCACATACTGGTGGGGAGAATGGACAAAATGGACCGCCTGTACACGTACCTGTGGAGGAGGTGTCATGTCACAGGAGAGACACTGTCTAAAACAAAGGTCTATGAACATCAGCTTATCACATTTTAGAATACGTAGACATATATTATAAAAACATTTAGTTATATAATGCTGGTAAGATTTAACAGCAAGATAAATCTTATGTGAAGAACACCTTTGAAATAGCAACTAGTTAGCTAATTATGTTAGCTAGCTGGAATGGAAGACCATTTATGACACATGAAAAAAAGAAATCCATGCTTTAGTAAAGCATAAAAAGTTAGACATAAAAAGTCGATAAAAAGTCATAATTATGAGATAAAAAGTCAAAATTATGGCATTAGTCAAAATGACAAGAAAAAAAATCTAAATTATAACATTATTATTATGAGATAAAGTAAAAAATATGACATAAAAGCAGAGAGTCATAATTAAATTTTTAATAATTAAATTTTTTATTCAAAAACTCATTTAAAATATTTTTTAATTGATGAGATACTGATAATGAGATAATAAGTCATAAACGTGAGATAGTTATAATTGTGACATTAAAATTAAAATATATGAGATAGTAAGCCATAATTATGACATTAAAATAAACTTTATTCAATTCAATTTTTTTTGTCTCATAGTTTCGACCTTTTATTTCATAATTATGACTTAGTGTCTCACAATTTAGACTTTTTATGTCATTATTATAAATTTTTATGTCATGATTAAGATTTACCAAAGCGTGATTTTTTTCTTATGTGGGAGAAAGGGGTTTCCATTAGTCAGCCTGCTACAAATTCAATGCTTTTGTACTATGTTCTGAGAAAAAAAAATGGTTTTAGTTTGTTTCAAATCCTTAAACATAAATCTTTTTTTTAATTTTTTTACTTGGCACCAGTAAAAAAGAGAAAATTTGAGAGCGTAATAAATGTTTACTAAACTAAACCAATATATATTTCTTTCAAAGAAAGAAAACAACAACTGGTAAAGACAACATGACGTGCACAGGCAATGCAAAAAAGTATCATCTCTGCAATGCAAAGGTCAGCTCACAGTATCTGTCTTTCCTTTCCTCACACACATATACACAGTGCATTAAGACAGACCAACAGAAATGCATCCCAGATGCCTAACTTGACAGCGAGCCTCATGTTCCACTTCCACCCGAGGCTTACTGTAAATGCACTTTTTAGTCAGTTTTAAGTTTGCCTATTGTGCAGTGGCAACCAAAAAGCAGTATTCAGTTGTATTCAACTGATTGTATTTCTGTGAATTACAGGAATGTCCTTCTACAGGAAGGAGCTTCAGAGAAGAGCAGTGCTGGTCATTCAACTCTCAGGTTTATAGTGGAAAAAATTACCACTGGAAACCTCTCTATCCTGGTATTAACTGTTTTAATTAACAAAGCTGTGCATTGAAGGTATCATTTATGTTGAAACAATGAACCCTGTTTATATTCCTGTAGATGACTACGTTCACATTTCCAGTAATCCATGTGACCTGCACTGCACAACCTCTGATGGTCAAAGACAGCTGATGGTTCCTGCACGGGATGGAACATCTTGCAAATACAGCAACTACAGGGGTGTGTGTGTAGATGGGAGATGTGAAGTAAGTTACACTGTAGATGGCTATACACTAATATAAGGATATATCCTAATATTACTTTTCTCATGCATGTGATCTTAACTTATAAGCTGATGTGTAACTTTGCAGCCCATTGGATGTGATGGTATTCTCTTCTCCCCCAACACCCTGGATAAGTGTGGTGTATGTCAGGGAGATGGGAGCAGCTGTAGTCGTGTTACTGGGAACTCTCGTCGTGGGGTTTCTAGTCTAGGTAATGTTAGCTCAGTGTTCCCTTTCGAGGGAACTCATGCTGAGTTGTATGACGATACTTTGGGGAATGCCTTTGATGTACACACGATCTGAATATTGTGAGCTGCTTGGTAGTGGATTATGCAGTCAGCTCTCGAGGGGGGGCTGGCTGTGTATACTGTATACTGCGCGGTCCTGGAAGAAGCCGTTCTCCTCACGTCTCCCCACAGTTTATAATTATTCAGTGATCATGGGGCTCAAGGAGAATGGCTATGGGATGATGCCTAAAGTTGAAGAGACATTAACTGCAAATCTCTCCCTTTTTTTTTGTTGTCCCTGCTTTGCCCACCAAGCCTTGCCATGTAACATTTTCGCTGGTCGGCAAGGTGAGTTACATGCGCCTTCAAGAAATTCGCTTTATTAAGATTTATTTAGATTCATTAACCCCGGCACATATAGTGCTTCAGGGCACAGGGGTTTGTATCGAACCAAAACCTTGTTACCCTCCCATTGCGGTTGCGGTCATGAGGGGGTTGCCCTCCATACGGAGGTCTGTAGAATATCGATTTGGTTAAATCCTGCTTTGAATTCACTTCAGGACACCGAATGCACTACTCAAGACATTCCAGAGGTCAGCGTCCCATCATAGATCTATGTAACTTGATCTATTCTCTGAGGAGATTCAGATTCAAGATGTTGACGATTCCTCTTTTCCTAAGTCAAATAAAGTTTTTTTATGATAGATCTAAAGGACGCTTAATCCCACATATCTATTCTTCCACAGCACAGGTAGATGCCTTCTTTTCTTGATCATGTGGAAAAACTGTTGGGAGCATCTGGACATTGCAAGATCATGTCAACAGATGCGTCTCGGACAAGGTGGGGCGCGGTAATGGAAGGCCGCTCAGTTCAGGGTCTGTGGAGAGAATATCATCTCTCCTGTGATCTCAGGGGAAGTTGCTCTCCCTGAGAGCACTTTTTTATCCCTGAGCACCTGAATGTGGGAGCAGACGTCTTGTAGAGGCCGGGGCTGAGGCCCGGGGAATGGAGACTCCATCCCGAGTCGGTAGAGTGAATATGGAGAGAGTTCGGTCATGTACACCTGTTTGTGTCGCAAAAGATGACTCTTTGTCCACTGTGGTTCTCCCTCTTTCATCCAGCTCCTTTGGGACTGGACACCATGGTACAGATGTGACAGAGGCTTCGTCTGTACGAGCTCCCCCCAATCGCTCTGCTCCCTGGAGTTCTAGAAAGAATTTGCAGCCTGAATTTGCAGTACTCACTTCATGGTGCGGAGAGCAGCGGCTGGACCCAGTTTACTGCCCAGTGGCTTCAGTGCTAGAGTTCATTCACGCTTAGGGTGTCCGTGGCAGCCATAGCTGTTTTTCACGCATCATTAGCTAATGGACCTTTGGGGTAACACCCCTTGGTGGTGCTTTTCCTTCGTGTTACACTGTGAATAAAGCCTACAGCTCAGGTTAGAGTCCCAGCCTCGGACCTAGCCATAGCATTGGAATGGTTATCCTTGGTACCCTTCGAGCCTTTGGACAATGCATCTTTGAAATGCGTTACTCAAGATGGCATTCTCACTTGCAATCAGTAGGTGATTTGCAGGCTCTCTCTGTGGCCTCTTCATGTCTGGAGTTCGGTCCAGGTAGGGTTCTCACCCTAGGCCGGGTTATGTACTCAAAGTGCCCACTAATGTGGCCCAGTCCACAGTCCTTCAGGCCTTTCATCCACCTCTGTATGTGGAGGAACAAAATAAGCTTCACCTGCTCTGCCTGGTTAGGCCACTATAGGTATATGTTCAGAGAACTTCTCAAAGAGGACGAACTGACCAGTTACTGGTATGCTTCAGCCCTCAAAGTAGGGCTGCTCGGCGACCAAACAATCTGTAAGCAGGTGGATTGTGAAAATATTTTCTATGACTTAGGAGGTGCGTGGTCTGTATTCACCTCTTCAAGCAAGAGCTCATTCCACAAGGGGAATGGCACTTTCATAAGGTTCCTCAGATTGGACCTCCCGGATACTCCGGGTTCCTTATGTCCTGAGTCATGCCTGAACATCTTCAAACAAAGACAGGCATTTGTCAGCATGGCGAAGTGGGTATTTTGTTCCTCAAAGTGTCGTAATATGACGCAGCTCGAGTTCCCTCGAAATGGAACATCTCAGATTACGCATGTAATCATGGTTCCCTGAGAGGGGAACAAGACGCTGCATCCCTTTGCCATACTTCCTGTATGCCTGTGAGTGTCTTGCTTCCTCCTATAAGAAGCTTCCTTTGCTTTATTGCCTGCTTCCATTTATAGCTTCCTTGTACGTCATCACACATCATGGGCTGACGTAACACCAAACAAAGATTGGACTAGTTGCACACGTGCTTCAGACGCTTGCACGCCGAAGGTGTTCCCCAACGTGTGACGTTTTGTTGAATGGCATTCATATTAAATGGTTCTGAGTAAACTCATCAAGGAACTAGAATCCTAATTAAGTGAACTCTTTCTTTGAAGGTTATTCTTTGATAACTCAAATCCCAGAAGGATCGTGGGACATCCAAATTATAGAGAGGAAGAAGTCTGCAGATATCCTGGGTGAGCAACAGTACTGTAAATCATTCAGAGTGGTATAGCGTGTGAATTATGGTTTCCCATATGTTGTCTTGTACATAGGAACTACTGAAGAGACTTTTTTAGGTTTATTTTAAAGTGCAAAGTATAGAAAATTTAAATGTGTAAATAAAGCTCTGTAAATACTTTACTTTTCTTTTTACAACACTATAAGTGTGTCTAATGGGGTAATCAAAAGTTTACACACACTTGCGGTCTTCACACCCACTGGAACACTTGGGCCAAATACTGGAAATACGTTTAGTATTGGGACAGGCCCTTTGAATGGCTTGAGTGCTCAACTGTGCACTAGACATTCAAACTATGACAAGTACTTCATACTTCTACAATATCAAGTGAAAGCCCGGGTTTTCCATGATGGCACATAGGCACAAATCTGTGCAGAGAAATTCATGATAATTGCCCTAGTAATTCATTCAGAATTTATAAGGAAATACAAGTTTCTACAAGAGATAATATAAAATAATACAGAGGAATAAGAGGATAAGAGATATTAGGGAATAAAGGATACATAAGAGATAATATAAAAGCATTGCACGCCCATCATGCATCCACAGTTATTAAACTTTTTTGTGCAGCACTGGATAGATTTTATATGCATACAAGTAAATACATAAACAAATGCATATAACTAAAAGACTCTCTGTTTCTCTTTATTTATCTTTGCCTGCATTATAATGATTTCTTAATTCAGAATACTTTATAATCAAAGATGGCATAGGTGTCATGTGTTCTGATTTGGCTATTGAATATATACAATTTTAACTTCCACTCCACTGCACCCAACTTATGATTGAATAATAAGAAGGTCAATTAAATGATCCAATCCTCCCATCACTATAGTTCACCCTTGTTATTTTCCAGCTGTGACTGACCAAGCAGGGAACTTTTTCTTCAATGGTGCATATAAAGTGGACACCCCACAGAACTTCCATGTAGCAGGGACCATTTTCAAATACCGGCGGCCTACAGATGTGTATGAGACGGGGATCGAGTACATCGTGGCTAAAGGGCCCATCGATCAGCCCATCAATGTTCTGGTACTGTAGCCGTGGTCCTCCCTTCGCCGCCAAGGGCTCATGGGTAATCTCACTGGCTGGCTAACAATGGCTTTGACTTTGTGCAGGCCAAAGGTCTAATGGTTCACTCTGCATAAATGGTAATATTCTGATACATTGTCCCTGGAGGAATTACTATTTCACTTTAATCAGGGTTTATGAGATGAATGTGGGATGATGCAGTATTGCACAAAAAGGGAAATGCTGAAAATGTCTTTGGACAATTAGGGACACTTTTCAACCGCAGTGCCCTTTACTTGCCAAACAAAGCATGATTCTGTGCAACAGAACAGCCTTTAGTCCATAATATTTATATATTGTTTCCTGCAGGTTTAAAATGGGATATTATCATAGCATATTTCGTCTCCTATTTGTTGGACATGTCTTTGTCTGTTCCCTTAAAGGTCTGGAACCAAAATGGCCAAAATCCTTACATTACTTATGAGTACACAGTGATGAGGGACTCTATGGCTTCTGTCGCCCAGCCCCCTATTTACAGAGGCCCACAAGGAGGATCCAGTCTGGTTTCTGTAGAAATTGGGAGTGTTTTACATCATAATGAGAGCATGTATGATAAGGCTGTTCCTGAGATGGAGGGGAACCAGGTACAGACCAATGGGCCCAGGGCTGTGGAAGGACAAAAGCCTGGCCAGGAAACCAATGAAGTCTACAAGACAGCTAACATTGACTGGATCAGGATGCTAACACACCAGTCCAGTATACAGGTAAATATATTAATTTACGCTGTCTATACATTCCTGGCAAAAAGTACCTTATTACTGGTAGAAAATATTATTACTGGTATATAAATCATTCAATGGCCTAGGGCCTCAATACATTGCAGATATGCGCACTGAATATAAACCCAACAGATCACTCAGATCATTAGGATCACATTAGTTAGAAATACCAAGGGTTCACTCTAAGCATGGCGAGTCCGCTTTTAGCTACTATGCCAGCCGTAGGAACCAGCTTCCAGAAGAGATCAGATGTGCTCCTACAGTAGTCACATTCAAATCCAGACTCAAAACACTTCTGTTTAGCTTTGCATTTACTGAATGAGCACTGTGCCACTGTTCTTCTGACTGTTTGTACTGTATTTTATTAATTTTTTTATTCAAAACTGTTTTAATTATTCTGATTTATTTTGATTATTTTAATTTATTCTATGTAAATCATTTTGAATTACCATTGTGTATTAAATGTGCTATATAAATAAACTTGCCTTGCCTTGTCTACCTTAATGAGGAATCAAATTTGAGATTGTATTAAATGTTTTTATGTCTGTTAGTTAATGAGAGACATTTTAATTTATTTAGTAAAAGACAACAACTTTCATTTTAAAGTGAAAAGTTAAAGTGACATTTTGTTACTATTATATGGTGTTTTTATTTTGTAATCATATTTTATATTTTTCTATATTTCTATATTTAAGAATATTTTTTAATTTTATTATCTTCATTATTCATCATAGCTAGTTGAACAGAATCATCCCATCTAAATTCTTAGTCTATTGTCAAATGTATGTCTTATTAATCAATTCATTAAATTAAATATTTGATTTAGCATTTTACATGAATGATATTTTTTTTATTTATGAAAAGGCGCTGCATTTTCTCTGCTCTCACCCATTAAATCTAGTGCCTTCTCTCAGGTTGTCAGAAGCACACTCAGCAGTTTCTTCCATGCCGAGTGAAGGCTCAGTGCTGCGGTTTCCAGCGAGTTCAGTTCTCAGTGTCCGCTTGGAGATGTTGCGCCATTGAGAAACCCGCTCCCTCTCAGTCATCTGCTTCAGCGCGGTGTGCTGACTACTCGAAATATACCAGAGACCAGTCTCGAGAGGCTAGTTCTCTTAGTTAGTAGACTATCTGGCAGCTTGTTACACAATGTTGCACAATCTATAATGTTGGAAGCCTTTTGTCCTCCTCCATATCAGACATCAGACCATGAGAAGTTGAATCTGTTGTGTTCAGTAGAGCGATGGATGCTTATGTCCACAGAGCTGCCCTGTGGAGGGAATCCGATCAGCTGTTTGTCTGTTTTGGTTTGCCCAAGAAAAGTTCTCCAGCGACTAGACAGATAATGAGCAGGTGGAGGCTTTCTCTCTTGCGTATGAGGCATGCGGTCAGTCTTCACCTATGGCTGTCAGAGCGCACTCTACTAGGAGTATGCCAGCTTTTAAAGCTACAAGATGCATGTGATGTGGCAGGCTGGTCCTCTCCACATACATTTGTACGGTTTTAAAACCTGGACTTGGACTTTACACCAGGATCCCAGGTGCTCGTGTCTCATGTCCGAGGTGATCGCAGGATTCAGACTAGACAGGAACTTGTCAGTATGGCGGAGTGGGCATTCTCGTTCCCATAAGGTTGCTTCTTCTGACGCACCGTGAGTACCCTCGAAAGGGAACGTCTCAGGTTACTGAGACTGTAACCCCGGTTTCCTAAGAAGGGAACGAGACGCTGCGTCGCTTTGCCACACTTTCTGCATGCCCGTGACCGACTTGATTCGGATAATCAGAAGCTGACATGGTTTGGTCCGGGTGCGCTTTAAAGCTTCCTGGTCATGATGTCACACACAACGTGATGACGCCCCAGCATGACATTGGACATATTCTTCACACATTTCACACATACTTAAAGACGCAAACACACAGAGGTGTTTGTATAGCATTTGCTTCTTGCCATGCAGAATCTCGTTCCATTCCTCAGGGAACCAGGGTTACAGTCTTATCCTGAAACGTTATGTATCATCATCCTGAGCTCATGTCTAAATACACTAAATACTCTAAATAAGTACAACTTAGCAGTAAATGCATGTTTCCTGAGGGGAAATCTTCCCCTGTCATAACCTACCTGTTACACAAATTAAATAATGGACCCCAAATAAAGACTACTGTGATCTTTAAAATGACCCATCAGCCTCACCTCTGAGATTTATACGCAGGAGTGATGCTTTCACTATATCTGAAGTAAGTGGAGAATAGACTAGACAGGGAAAGTACATGGTTCAGTGGGCAATCATCAGTGAGTTAAAAGGCCTCTTTCTGTCGGCCCTATGGAGTACTTTATAATGCATAACCCCGCAACAAAGATTAGCAAGAGAGGATGAAAAATTCAGAGAGGCCTGGCATTTTCCTAGGCTAAAATGAGAATTACAGACATTTGTGTTTGCTGTTGGTCTGACATTGATCATTTTATATGAGGTGGGGTGTCCTGATGAAGTTTATGTCCCTGTCTTTCATTATAGTCTTTGATGCCACACTACTTCTATATAGAGCATTCACAACTATAAAACTTAAACTGAATCTGTTGAAATTGGCAATGATCCTCTGAAATAGGCTCCTTGCACATAGCAACCTGACGTCATATCCGCAACGGGTAAATACGGCTCGCTCTCTTCCTGTCTGAAGGCGTACATACACAACGTAGACATTTTCCGCCTAATACTAGAAAACAGAACAGCATTATAACACGCATATTCTGTCAGCCCGGGGTTGTTTATTAGCCTAATGTAAGCTAGCAAACTAACGGAAGCCATAAAGTTTGAGATATATAGACTTAGCTTCAAATCCGTGGATATATGAAGAGGCATGCATTTTAAAGCCATTCTCTCTAATTTGCTGGTAGGTGATTTGGAGGAGGACTTACAAAGGCGATATACGTCCGTTATTGTAAGTTTCGGTAACTCTTGTAAACATCTCATCTCATAGTGTAGAATAGCGCCGGAAAAGACGAGGCCGCATTTCCGGTAAGGAAGTAGTTACGTGCAAGGAGCCCATTAGTTGTTATTGAATGCATTAAGTTTTTTGGATCACATTCCACCCCCACCCCCCACCCCCCCCCGTACCATAACAGGTTGTGCCCTAAACCTAAAGCACAAATAATTTAGCTTTTTTTCAAACAAATCCATCCTTTCCTTGATGAATCTATCTTTCTTCTTGTTTTGAAAGAGGGGAACTGCAGCTGGCCCAGTGGAGTAGGAGCCCCTGGTGTTGCACCAGTCAGCAGACCTGCTGAGGACATGGCAAACTCTGAAAACCTCATCTGGAGAGTGCTTCTGGGAGAACGAGTTGGCTCAGACGGTGTTCTTGCAAACATCTCAACCAATCAGCTTCTTACTCACCGAGATGGCTTGTCCTCTGAAGCAGGCCCACTGGAGTTAGACTACAGCAGTCTTGAGCAAGCGGGTCTTAATGGTTCACTGCTTGAGTTCAACCTTGGGCACCGGCGAAATGAGACGGGGGACTTCCTACTCCCAAACAGAAATCTTACTACCCTTTTACGCAATCGGAGCAATCGCACCAGGTAAATAATAATGTACACCATGGCTCTAAAGTTTGGGGTTGATAAGATTTTTTTCTTGTTTTTGAAAGTGTCTTATGCTCATGGTCAATAATACAGTAAACACAGTAATTTTGTGAAATATTTTACAATTTAAAATAACAGTTTGTTATTTTTTTTATATATTTAGGACCCGAGCACCGATGGTGTGATGACCCTATTGGAATTGCTGTGTTTATTTAAAATGTAATTTATTCCTATAATGGTAACACTGAATTTTCAGCAGCCATTACTTCAGTCTTCCGTGTCACATGATCCTCCAGTAATCATTCTAATAAGCTGATTTGGTACTCAAGAAACATTTCTTAATATTATCAAAGCTGAAAACTGTTGTTTTGCGGAATATTTTTCTGGAAACCTGTTGTTGTAACGTAGTTCGTAGATGTGGGAAGAAGGAGGCGGGAACCGGCGAACGTTCACACACATTTCAATGACATAAAATAAAACATATACAAAAGGAAGGTAAAAGACAGCAGCCCCTCACGGACATATAACAAAACAAACACAACACAAGTTCAGGCCTGTCCTCTCTCGATCTCCACTGTCGTCGCTCCTCCTTTTATTCTTCTGCTCATGAAGGATGATTTGATACTTGCTAGTCAGTTGTGTTAATGGGATGGGGAATTGTCATCTAGAAGGTAGTTGATTGGTTGATTGACAAAAGTCTGTGTAGTGCAGGATGAGTCATCAAAACTCCAATTCTGACTTCCTGAGGTTTAAACTCAGAAAAGCCAACCTGCTGGTTTGTCAAGTGAATGGAATAACTTGGATTTACTGTTCAAACTCTACATTGTGCAAAGCTGCATGACAAAAGCTAAATCACAATCTTTAGTCTGCTCATTAGTTGCTGCTCGAGCATGATTTGAGCAATCTCAAGATCATGCCAAGGTCTTCCATACAATGAAGAAGCAGGTTTATCAGTTATCTCTTTATCAGTTGCCTCTTTTGGCATTTTTAAATGTAAGGTCTTAGCCCTCCACACTGGCATGCCAAAGCTGTGCTGGACGTGCATGTGTGGGACAGCCCTCCTCAAGGGAGAATGGAATGTGCTGCAGACTCAAGCTCTGGCTTGGTTTTTTTGTTAACGTTCTTGGAGACATTCAAAGAGTGCCGAGGGGAGACGGCCAAGCAGAGGCTGGCGGGATTGCATTCCATCATATTTATAATTCATGCTGGGTTCCCTCCGCCATGTCCAAACACTGCTTTACCAGCCCCTCTGCCAGAGATCATAAAGAACATCTCATGAAATGCCCTTATTCGTATCCGAAGGACAAGAGAAAGATTCCAGGTGGAGAGAAGAAAAGAAGGCCGAATATAAGGATGATGGACTTTCTGAGGAACATAATTCAAGATGTTTTGTTATTTGTGGAAAAAATTGCCATAGATCACTCGGATACAGACTATGCTTGTCGCATCAGATAAATCCCTGGAATTTATCATGAGGAACAAATTTTATTGGCTTCTGTCTAGTTGAGAGAATGCGCTGTTTTCCATCCTTAACATTAAGGTAATGAGTGTGACCAGGAATGGTAAAAATCTTAGTGGTTTTATGACTGGAGTGTCAGTTGGTGTCTCGGCATCAACAAACGTGAATGCTCTGCCTAATATACAGTGCAGGTGGCTGAACCGTGGCCTAGTCTGAGATGCTGTTTTCTTTACCGCAGAAATAACCAAAGGCTCCTTCAGAAGAACAAAATGAGCGCTGCTGACATGTACCGGTGGAAGTTGTCCTCACAGGAGCCCTGCAGTATGACATGCTCAATAGGTAATTAAGGCATTATAACTTAGTCTCGGTGGCCACAAACATCCACACATAAGTATTGCTGATAACCATATTTGTTTATGTTGGGAGGTTTGTTTTATACAATGTCCTATCTCGAATAGGTGTGTCGAAATCACTTGCCATGTGTGTGCGGTATGATGGCATTGAGGTGGATGATGTTTATTGTGATGCTTTGACTCGACCAGAGCCAGTTCATGATTTCTGCATTGGCAGAGAATGCCAACCCAGGTGCGCATGCTGCAATTGTCACAGAAATGCATGGGAATTAAAATATGGAGCTCCACACATGACATGCCTAAAAAACAATATATAGATATTGTGGCTACAGATGAAAGGGAAAATTAAACCAAAAATGTAAATTCTGTCATCATTCACTAAACCTCGTGGCGTTCCAAACCCATAAGCCTTTGGTTAATCTTCGAAACACAAATTAAGATTGAATGAAACCTGAGAGGTTTCTGTCCATTAAAAGTACAGTTAACCAAAAATATTTCACAATTTGTGAAGAGATTCAATCGCTTTATTTGATGAACAGATTTAATTTACTTTAGTTTACATCTAAGCAATGATCGACACTTACATAGAGTGCATCACAGATGGTAAACACGGAAGCTCAAACGTGCATGTGCGATGCCCAAGAATAAATGGATTTGTTCCAGAGTGATGCACCCATGTTTGCCATATGTGATGTGCTCTATGTATGTGTTGTTATATTTTATGATGCCTTAATTATCTTTTTGGATCTGGTAAGTTTTGGTGACCTGGACTTTCAAATGAGGCACAGCAACCTCTCAGGTTTTATTAAAAATATCTTAATTTGTATTTCAAAGATCAATCAAAGTCTTTTGGTTTTGGAACAACATGAGGGTGTGTGAATGATGACAGAATAAAACATTCTGGGTGAAAAATTCCTTTAAGAATTTGTTAATCCATGGCCACGTTTCAATCATTTGTTCCCTCGTTTTAGTTAAATTGTGGCGATATTTGATTAATTAGTTTAAGTAAATCTTTGCTACAAATCTATTAATTTGATCTTAATTTAGTGTTTAATTTAGTAAATCGTGGCCATAATTTAACTAAAATGAGGGAACAAATTAGTACAAAGTGACACCCATTTACCTAAAAAGAGGGAACAAATTTTTAATTCGTGGTCACAATATCTTGTTTTTCCCTAGCATGTCATGTGCGTGGCTCTGTAGCAAAGACAAGAATAGGAATGAAAACAAAACAAAAAATGAAACATTTCCAAAAATGAAAATTCTATAATTTACTTACCCTTATGTCATTCCAATTCCAATTTGATTATGTCCCATGAAAAGTGTTTCTTGACACAAAACTCTTGCTGTGCACTTTATGTCTAGATGGGAGGCAAGCAGCTGGAGTGAGTGTTCTCGGACCTGTGGAGAAGGTTTCCAGTTTCGTCTCGTGCGTTGCTGGAAGATGCTGGCTCCCGGCCTAGACAGCTCAGTGTACAGTGACCTCTGCACAGAGGCACAGCTAGAGCGCCCCCCAGAGCGCCGGGCCTGTAAAAGCCCTACTTGTGGCCCTCAGTGGGAAGTAGCTGAGTGGTCTGAGGTAGGTTAAGAGCTCTTTTACTTAAGCCTCCATTATAACCACCTTACAAATTAAGTAAATCAATATATTCTAAATCAGTATTTTTGTCTTGGCCAGAAAAATTACTAAAAAAAACATTTAAACAATATACATTTAAATAACTGAAATTGTTGGGCAATGTCAATGTTATCAAACTAGCATACCAAAGAGAACCTTGTTTTGTTTATTGTGCAGTGCCCAGCTAAATGTGGTCGCAAGAGTCTGGTTACTCGAGAGGTCAGATGCTCTGATGAGATTCACCCATGTGATGAGACAACTCTCCCAGCATCTACCAAAAACTGCACCGGCCCTCCATGTGAGCGCCAGTGGACAGTGTCTGAGTGGGGACCGGTGAGACACTGTGAAGTGTTTTAAAATGTTCACACATTATGCTTGACTGTTAAAAAATATTTAACACTGTGTTTTTGTAACGTTTAGTAACGTTTAGTCCTCAAGGAATATGAAGGTAATTCTAATAAACAATGAGGTTTATTAAACACAGCACATAGATAATCCAGAAGGGATTACTGTAACTCACAAACAATACCGGACAAAGACTGAAAATTGAGGAGGAACTTAAATAGACATGGTGATGAACTCAGATAGGTGTGATCATCAATGAATGTCCATAGTGACAAATGACTGGTGGGAAACTAGAACAAAACTGTGTGTGAAGAAAATGTGACTGAAGACAAACAAACTAAAAGTCCATGAAAATGAAACTAACTGAACATACACGAGACAGTTATAATAAAGGACAATGATGAATCAGATGTATTCCACAGTTTTGCAACATTATAAATCTAGAGAACATTTTAATATTTTAATTGAAAAAATGTATCTACGTTTATATGTATCTATATAATTTATATAATATACAATATTTTTCTCCAAATAATAAAATGATTAGAATGAAATGAGGGTGAGTAAATGATGACAGAAATGTCATTTTTGGGTGTACTATCCCTTTAACTGTGATTTGATTAGGTGTGATTGCAAGTGATTTGATTTTTCAAATTTAAAAAAAATGTCATCATCCACTTCTACTTAGTGTTCAGGCATCTGTGGGCATGGAAAAACGGTGCGTCATGTGTTCTGCAAAACACCAGAGGGGCGAGTGGTACCTGAGTCTCAGTGCTCATCTGAAAACAAACCTCTGGCCATTCACCCCTGTGGAGACAATGAATGCCCTCCACATTGGCTGGCTCAAGACTGGGAGAGGGTGAGGATTATGCGTATGCTGTAGAAAATAACGATTTGTTAATATTTCTTCAGTAATCATTGTCTTCTGCCTTCCAGTGCAACACAACATGCGGACGCGGTGCGAAGAGAAGGACGGTGCTGTGTGTTGGCATTACGGGTGGAAAGGTCCAGATCCATGGTGATGAGGAATGTGACAGCAGCAAGCAACCAGTAGATGAGGACACCTGCTTTGAAAGGCCTTGCTTCAAGTGGTACACAACACCATGGTCTGAGGTGAAACATTTAAAAATGTATTCAATTTATGATGGCAGATTGAAATACTAAAAAATAAAAAACTAGTATCAGATTGCTAGAAAGCAGAACAGCTTGCTATGTAGGCATTTGCAGTAAGCTAAGTGAGTTACCTTTTGCTGCGTTAGAATTTTCCGCTATGGGAACACTTGTGCGTGATAGTGTCTGAAGCACCTGTAGAATCACTTCAATCTCATCTGTGAAACGTTGACAGCTTCTGTGCATCAGTAAACTCTCTGTGTCATTATGTCTCTGTCTATCTGAAGAAACACTTGAAAGTATCTCTTCCCAGATCATTTGCTTTGTTCCGCAACAGGGACTTAATTTGTTACAATGTTGCATTTTCTTCTTGGTTCGGTTTGTTTTCACATGGTAACATTTCAAAGCGTACCAAAATGTGTTTATGCAAGTCACATGTGAGTAAAATTGTCCTCTTATTGGCCAGAGTTCACCTGTTTATGTTCCTCTGCATTATCCATCAAGATGAATTGACGAGTTCGCTCCGCAAGCTTATTGTGGATTTATCTGTAGTTAAAAAAACGTAGACGAATGTTAGCCTTGATTCTCGCTCTGACTGATAATTTATATACATAAATTATGTTACATTTTTTTTAAGATGAATCAACAGAATCAGACACTGCTGCTTTTTATATAACACATTTCCCGTCATGAATTATGGTGTCGCTTGGTTCGTTAATCTGTTGGGTCGGATTACTTTCTCATCTCAACCAAACTGCTCCAGAATTCCTAGACCACCTCGTTCAGTCAATCTCAGAGCGATCGTTTCGGTGCGGATCCAAGCACGATTGCCATCTTCATATATGCCTAAACGAACTGAATTAAGGGAGAAAATGCACCAGGTTCCGAACAGGCGCTCTAAACTAGCCAGGTGTGAAAACGCCCTTAGGGTCCGACATTGCCCACCTGCAATCCCTTTGCCTACATTGCTTGTGGAAAGACATTATCTTTGCTGGGCGAAGCTTACGTGGCTGCAAGTCAGGCTGGAGCATGTCTGCACACAATGGCGATACTGCAACCAGGCTGACCTGCTTAGGTATCTGGATGAAGGTGAGAGTGTGGGCCCAGATGCTGTAAAATAGTTACACCGGGCCACAGATTTGTTTCTCCAGGGCACCAAGGAAATGGCCCATGCCATCGACATATTGACATAAGGCAGCTATGGTGGCTATGGAGAGACGTTTGTGGTTGTCCAGTATATAGAAAAGGATTCCTGTTGGATGCCCTGCTTTCCCCTCCTGGCCTCTTCGACGGCGCAGTAAACGCTGTCAGTTTCAAGAGGTAAAGAAACAGGCAAATAAACATTTCAAAGGTTTATCTCTCACCAAAGCCAGGTCCTGGAGGCTGCTGCTATGGAGGAGGCCTAGGCCAGTACAGAACCCCAGGCCTCTCTCAGGCAACAACAGAATCAGAATGTAATTTCTCAAGCCCCCCCTCAGCCCATTCAACAAGACGTATGGCTGCCTCTAAGGCCGTGTCCACCAAAGACTTTTTAGCTAGTTAAGAACGCAAGGCGCTCTGCTGAAAACAGCTAGCTTGAGATCGCTTCGGCAGTGCAGCATTTTTTCAGTTGAGACACATGATTCACTCTGGGACAGACATTTGTCACTATTGTATAGTGGGTATGAACTTTCCCATAGCGCCAGCCGGCAACATTCTGATGTAGCATTGATTTCCCTCAAAAGGGAATGTCTCAGTTGCAACTGTAACTCTGGTTCCCTGAGAAGGGAATGAGACACTGTGTCACCTTGCCAAACTTCCGGCATGGCTGTGAGCGACTCACTTCAGCTAAACAAAAGCTGATTATGTTTTGTCCGGGTATCCTTTATAGCTTCCGCAGTGCGCTGTCATGCGTCATGGCATGATGTTTCGCCAATGAGATTGGAGTGATTCCACACGTGCTTCAAAAGCAATCATGCTGAAGCGGTCCCATAGCGTCATCAACATTCTGAGGCAGCATCTCGGTCCCTTTTTAGGGAACCAGGGTTACAGTACTAACCAAGACGTTTACTAGTTTTTAAAATATCGATTTTCTCTTCAAGTCTCTCTTCTCCAGTGAAAGATCCCGAGTTTAAGTGTAATTCACTGTTCTCTTGCTTGTACTCAACTGTTTCTCAGTGCACCAAGACTTGTGGTGTTGGTGTGCGAATGAGAGATGTGAAGTGTTACCAGGGAAGAGAGCTTGTTCGTGGATGTGACTCTTTGACCAAACCTGTTAACAAACAGACCTGTGCACTCCAGCCCTGCCCCACCGAACCTCCAGGTGGGCCTTAAAGAAACAGTTCAAGCTAAATTTCAATATTCACTCACCCTCATATTGTTCTAAATCTTTATGCTGCTATTTTTTCCAGTTAAATATATACAGTATATATTATAATTCGTGTCATATGGCATCCTTTTTTGTTCCTTGTTATTGCAATTCACTATATTTATAATGTTATGCAGGTTTTGAAAGACATGGAGGTGATAAATGATTACAGAATTTTAATTTTGTGGTGAACTAATCCTTAAATAGGCACTTTAATATACAAAAATATGTACTTTGAAACATTGACTGTAATTTTACACATTCAAATGAAAAAGAAACCATAAATAACATGAATTGTAACTGCTTCACTGCTTCCTCAGATGAAAACTGCCAGGATCGTCCCACCACCAACTGCTCGCTGGCTCTGAAGGTGAATTTGTGCAGTCACTGGTATTACAGCAAGGCCTGTTGCCATTCTTGCCGTAATCTTCGAGCTTCCTAGCTAGACTCCAATGCTCAGGTTTTCATCTGTTCATGTCATCTGCATTGTGCTTGTTTGAGGATTGCTGCAAGAGAAGTTTGAATCAGTATTTGGTTATATCTTAAACTAGCTCCATAAAAACTGCATTACTGCCAGTATTACAAAATGATTCCTACTTCATGACAATGTCCTGTTTTTGTGGGATACCGTAAGGAAATATTAAATTATTTGATTATTGCTCAGAGGATTATATTGCATGTCATAAAAGTATTTATTATTCGTCAGGTTTTATTGGACATTTATTATCTGGCAGGCAGCTGAAGATGGCTGATTTTAGTACTGTATATCCAAACAGGCTTACCCTCAAGCCACTGCTGCCTCCAACTCTACTGTTTACTTTTATCCACTTTAACTGTTGCTAGACCTAGGCTTATGTTAATTTATTGGTTACAGCAGTAGCTTTATTGGGTTCTCTGATATGTATGTGTCCGAATAATTCATTTTGTATCATTTGATTTGAATTGACAATGGATTTAGCAGAACTTGACATACCCGAGTCATTTTACCCTTGTTATTGAGTGAGTCCTGACACTTGAACGTACTATAGTTGAAAATGTATCTGATTCATATATTGTTTCATTAAGACACAATAAACCTCATATATTGTATACTACCTTACCTCAAGTACAAAAGACAGTTGTGTCTTTCTTATAGAAATTTCTTATAGAAAGTTGTGTACCTCTCAGAATATTAAATAATAAATATTATACTCCAAAAAAATGCTGTGGGTTTTTATTTTTGTTTGGTTTCCTTTTAATAGGTTTTAAAATCATATAATTATTAATAGAATAATTTACATTAATGAGTGCTATTTCAGTATCATTACAGTTTTAGTTTATTCTTTGAATTATATTTTATTTTTATATTTTCTGTTTTTTTCTTTTTCAATACTTAAATAGTATACTTTTAAATAGTCGTGTTAAGTTTTAGTTTACTTAGTTTTGGTTATTTAAGTACTTCAGCTGAAACTAAATGGAACATTTTTATAGTAATAATATATATTTTGGTAATGTTTTTAAGTAATGATTTTTTTAGTTTTAGTTAACATTACTCCAGTGTATATAAGTATACATTTCAGCAGTTTTAGGGAGTCAAAAACAGCAGTAATTTTCATTAAGATTCATCTGCAAAAATTGCAATCATACACAAACAGACACACACTTTGTCTCATTTAATGTTTTAATTTACCAAAGTATGGATAGACCCGTTTTCCTGCACATAAACTGTTGCCACCTGCTGGCCAGCTATAAGGATGTGCAGTTAAAGATGTTCATTTATGACATCATAACAGCTTATTAAATGGTCACACAACAACTGTTAATATTAACAAATCTCGCATTTATTAACAAACGAAAAGGTAAAATACAATAACAGATCATAATTCAGGTGACTTCGTAGTTATTTTGGATCAAAATCAATGCAAAGTGAGTGGCACTACACAGAAAGATAAGAATGCAGACAATTATAAAATCCGTCAATTAAATAGATTACACAAACAGACACACAAATTCACGATCCTACATGTAAAACTATGACCGCAGGTGATATTATCATTTCACAACTTGTACATCCGCACCATTTTCAGTTTAATCATACCAACCATACATATAATTATGTTTCAGTACAGCAGTAAATATCTGTGATAGACAAATCGATGTGAAACAATATCAAAGATATCAAAATTTTACTCTCCAGTTCTCATGCCAATAAAAAGCCCTATTAATAAGTTGCATATGAAGAGGAATGTATGAATAATAAAGCAAATGCTTTTATTACAGGGTCTAAGAAAAGTCTGTAAAAATAGGAAACAATGTACCGTGTTAATAGGAGGGAATTTTCTATATTTATTTTTCCCAGGTGTTTTACCCACATTTTGAATTACGCATTGGATTGGATTGTGTTTTATATTTTAAGAAAAAAAGTTCTGTGGGGTTTTGTGTCGGTTCTTGAGTCAAAGAACCCGTTATATCAAAAAGGTTCTTGCCTATATAGAACATTTTCTTTTAGGAGGAAATATGTCAGTAAACTTAACAATAATTGCCTTATCGGTTTTTCTATGGATTTTTTGTTTTCTTTGCAGTGCACATGACTATCCTGATAAATACATAAAAAGTAGATGTATTGGATCTAATGACATAAAATGGAGCACTGGGTACAGAAAGCAGCATAACAAATGTGAACCACACAATTTTTGAGGTGAATACGAGGTGCTACACATCCGTGCTGATGCTGTGATGAGTCAGCACCTCCTGCATGGTGACCGAGCGGATGAGGTTGAGTTTGTGGAAGCTGGGCGTATCCATTGGCAGGTCTAATTCCTCCTGCTGTAGAGTCTTGTAGCTGATCCTGCCACCTCCATTGCGCAGACTCTCCTGTGGGCTCATGTACAGCGGCAGATACCCCGAGCAGGAGGGGCAGAAAGTGTACGAGCGGGGCGGCTTGTAGGGCATGCGCGGGGTGTACTGAGGAAAGCTGACTGGTCCATTGGGCTCAAAAGGCTCTGCAGTCATTAGCAGCTGATTGGAGGATGCGTATTCGGGGAAATGGCGAAGACTCAGTGGACTCTCGGGTGGATTCGGTTGGCGCGGTGGACTTGGCGACGACTTGGCGACGTCAGCCTCCTCCTCCCCCTCCTCAGACTCTTCTCTTCTACAGCAGTAATACTAATGGGCAGAGTGAGACGTCACACTCAGTATGTAAGATAGGAGAGAAGAGGGGGTTACTATTGAGACAAGCAGTATAGGAGGATTACCTGCAGCCTACAGTAACACAAAACTGTGACAATAGTTAGCAAGATGACTGCAGCTAAAATTCCACCTGTGATGACCACTGTGCCGGCTGTCATTCGAAATCCTCTCCATCAACAAACTGGGCTACCATAAAGACAAAAAACAGAGACACAAAAAAATTTGTTTTTTTTTGGGGGGCGGGGAGGTACGGTTGCCTTGCTTATTTTAAAGACTGACATATATACGGTACAAATCCTGGATAAGCTACTGGGTATGGTTATATAGGAAGGGTGGTGGACTGATTTTTTTTTTTTTTTTTTACACGCTGAAATACCTTTGAAAAGTTTGGGGTCAGTATGATGCTTTTCTAAAGAGAATAATAGCAAAAGATTTCTATTTTAAATAAATGCTGGGGGAAAGTATCATGGTTTCCAAAAAAGTATTAAGCACAAAAACAACTGTTTTCAACATTGATAATAATAAGACATGTTTCAGCAAATCAGATTTGAAATTTTTCTGAAGGATCATGACACTGAAACATACAGTAATTATGCTAAAAATTGACATTAAGGGGATACATTATATTTTAAAAATATTTTATATTTTATTTTAAATGTATTATATTTTAAATATATACTATATTTTACATTGTAATAAGATTTCAAAATATTGCTGTTTTTACTGTATTTTTGCTCAAATAAATTCAGCCTTGGTGAACAGAAGAGACTTTCTTTCAAAAATATTTTACAAATTTTACCAACCCCAAAATGTTATATATATGTATTAACAGAATATTATTTTAACTAATATTATTTTAACAGAAATTTATAATCTTACAATATGTGCTAAAATATCAGCACATATATCTGTCTAGAACTACAATGAACCTAAAGCTACTCTCTATTGCTAAAGCTATTGTTGAAATTATGTGCATCTGATGCCTATTTCATGCTCTTTGATTATGAATTCAGTAATTATGAATTACTGAATTCATAATCAAAGAGCATGAAATAAGCATCAGATGCACATGTAATTTGATTATGAATTCAGTAATTATGAAAAAATATCCAAACACATGCAACAGCAGTGGAATAATAAACGGATCAATGATGCATTCAATTATTTTTCCAAATACATTTTCACAATTTGCAGAATGTCTAAGGAATGACGATATGTAACAGTCCAAAGACATTTACAAAGCGCAGGTTATTCAGTCATAATTAGACCACAACTTAGTCAGACGGTGTTGTTTACTGTTGCAAATAATCCTGTCTCTGTCTATGTAAAATGCAAATGAAGGCACAACTTGACACAAGTGAATCAGAAAGGGACCCTCAATAAGACTTTCAGATTTGATGACAGTATTTGGATTTTGACTACCTCAGGCCAGATACTCATTCAAGCCCAAATAAACTCACCCATTTGCACAAATGACTGGGAAAGCATTATATAACTAAATCTAAAGGTCATCATCAGTTAACAACCAACAACACACGATGTACAAGGTACTTTAGGAATATTTAACTTTTTCTGTAACATTAACGCGAAAATCTTTTCCTCAAAGTCTGACAACAAATAGAGCTAGGCTAATTTTAATAACACCCTATCATTATACAATCATATACAATTCAGACTAAACAGAAGAAATATAATCAACAACTTAATCCAAATTACAATAATCTATGAACTCAATTAATTCACCAATTTCAAAGTATCAAATGTGAACTAGCCTACCATATCTTGTGAATTAATTATAGGCAAATCTCTTGATTTTCTGATCGATTTTTTTCTGTCGATAATATAAGCCATCCATAATAAGAATATTCTTATTAACATAGACATTTTTACATATATAATTGTCACATAAATACAACTTAAACTGCATAATCAGAAGATGTACTCACATTATGGTATCTACAGAACATATGGCACTTGTCCAACCCATCCGGCGAATTTACCCACAAACTACCACAAACATCGCTTTTACGAGGTCACATGTCCAGACGGAATAAACTTTCTATAATAAATAGATATGAAAACATATCACTGAACATGTAGTCGATGACTTTATGAGCACTGAGAGCTTTGAGAAGAGCGTCCGCTGGAGTCACGTCCCACATCTCAGTGTGTGTGTGTGGTGTGTGTGTGTGTGTGTGTTGTTGTGTCAACCTCTCTCCACTGATCACACGATTATCCACTAGAGTTAAGCACAGTCTGCGATTCCACTGATATTGCCTAATCCTTATTAAAGGTAGGCCTACGTATTTTTTATGGTAAACATCGCTCGCAACATACTTTAAATATGAATTTGGACTTTTCTGTAGCCACAGACTGGTTTGTTTAATTAGTGGACAAGATCAGTAGGCTATAGCCTATCCTTTTGAGATTTATCCTTGGGCCTATATTACTTTATTCTGATGCCTACTTAAGATGATTTTGACAGAGAATGTGTAATAAACAGTGGCATATCATACATGCTCTGTAGAGTGTTATTCTTGTGATTCTAGAAAATTGCTCATTTAAGTTGCAGATGCAAATTGTGAAAAATGTAGATTACAGTTAGGCTAATGGTCACACTTTAGATTAGGGTCAAATCCTCACTATTAACTATGACTTTTGCTTAAATAAACTCCTAATTACGCTTATTAGTTATAAAGGTATAGTTGTTAAGTTTAGGTAAGGGATGTAGAATATGCAGAATAAGGCATTAATATGTGCTTTATAAGTACTAATAAACAGTCAAAATCCTAGTAATATACATGGTTGTGCTAGTTAATAGTGAGAATTGGACCCTAAACTACTGTGTTACTGGTTAATTCCTTTTTTAATTTTTAAGTTGCAAGTAACCTAATTATTTGTGCAGTATAAATGTGCAGTTCTTGTACTTCCCCTTTCTTTCTGTCAAACACACACTCACACTCTCAAACATTCACTCTGACTTTTAGTCCCACTTTAAACTCTTTCCTGCCGCTGACTTACCGTTCCTCCTGTTGGACCGCTTTGAGTGCTGCTAAGAGGAGATAGTTGGAGAGTGAAGAAAACCATATTTTAGTATATGAATTATTAAACCTTCAAATATTAAAGGAGGCTGAGATTCCAGTGTATTGTATGGACATGGTCATGATAAATTCATAAGTAAAGATGCAGTGTATAAGGCAAGGTTATTTTTCCCTTTTGCCTCTCTTCTTTTCCTGTGTCAAAAGCTGCTCTCAGAATTCCCACCGGAGCATCCGTGCCTTTCTATCCACTGGAATATTTGGGGTGAAATGTTGAACAAAACTGATTGCATGAATATACACAGAGTTTGTATAGACACGTGTATGTAGACAGACATAAATGATATTGTGTAGTGTATTGTGATATTGTGATAGTGTATTGTTGCATGACAAATATAAGTCTATGAAAAAAATTATGACATTGCAAATGAGACAAAAAATAATTAACAGATTGATAAGAAGGAAGGAATACATGTTAGAATGCTGGCACTGTGATTTTGGTCGCTGAACCCCATTCTGTAAGATTACAACAAAAGAAAGGTAACATTTTATTTTGGTCCCCTTTATACATTGTGTTGACTGTACTGTAGATAAATTTGCACCTACATGTAAGATAACTCTCATTAGAGTATTAGTAGACTGTCTGCTTAACATCTGCTAACACTATATTTTGATGCCCCCCCCCCCAAACAAACATTCAACTGTCTGTAAGTAACTTTGCAAGTGTGTCAACTATTACCCCTTAACCCCTTATTCGACTAACCCATACTCCTAACCATAACAGTCTACTAATACTCAATTAATACTCTAATGAGAGTTAGTTGACCCCATGAGTCTGATCCTGAGCCCGCTCCAGCCCATGAGTCTGATCCTGAGCCCGCTCCAGCCCATGAGTCTGATCCTGAGCCCGCTCCAGCCCATGAGTCTGATCCTGAGCCCGCTCCAGCCCATGAGTCTGATCCTGAGCCCGCTCCAGCCCATGAGTCTGATCCTGAGCCCGCTCCAGCCCATGAGTCTGATCCTGAGCCCGCTCCAGCCCATGAGTCTGATCCTGAGCCCGCTCCAGCCCATGAGTCTGATCCAGAGCCTGCTCCAGCCCATGAGTCTGATCCAGAGCCCATGAGTCTGATCCTGATCCCGCTCCAGCCCATTAGTCTGATCCAGAGCCTGCTCCAGCCTATGAGTCTGATCCAGAGCCTGCTCCAGCCTATGAGTCTGATCCAGAGCCTGCTCCAGCCGATGAGTCTGATCCTGATCCCACTCCAGCCCATGAGTCTGATCCAGAGCCTGCTCCAGCATATGAGTCTGATCCAGAGCCCATGAGTCTGATCCTGAGCCCGCTCCAGCCCATGAGTCTGATCCAGAGCCTGCTCCAGCATATGAGTCTGATCCAGAGCCCATGAGTCTGATCCTGAGCCCGCTCCAGCCCATGAGTCTAATCCTGAGCCCGCTCCAGCCCATGAGTCTGATCCTGAGCCCGCTCCAGCCCATGAGTCTGATCCTGAGCCTGCTCCAGCCCATGAGTCTGATCCGGAGCCCGCTCCAGCCCATGAGTCTGATCCAGAGCCTGCTCCACCCCATGAGTCTGATCCTGAGCCCGCTCCAGCCTATGAGTCTGATCCAGAGCCTGCTCCAGCCCATGAGTCTGATCCAGAGCCCATGAGTCTGATCCTGATCCCGCTCCAGCCCATTAGTCTGATCCAGAGCCTGCTCCAGCCTATGAGTCTGATCCAGAGCCTGCTCCAGCCTATGAGTCTGATCCAGAGCCTGCTCCAGCCCATGAGTCTGATCCAGAGCCTGCTCCAGCCCATGAGTCTGATCCAGAGCCTGCTCCAGCCTATGAGTCTGATCCAGAGCCTGCTCCAGCCTATGAGTCTGATCCAGAGCCTGCTCCAGCCCATGAGTCTGATCCTGATCCCGCTCCAGCCCATGAGTCTGATCCAGAGCCTGCTCCAGCATATGAGTCTGATCCAGAGCCCATGAGTCTGATCCAGAGCCCATGAGTCTGATCCTGAGCCCGCTCCAGCCCATGAGTCTGATCCTGAGCCCGCTCCAGCCCATGAGTCTGATCCAGAGCCTGCTCCAGCCCATGAGTCTGATCCAGAGCCTGCTCCAGCCTATGAGTCTGATCCAGAGCCTGCTCCAGCCTATGAGTCTGATCCAGAGCCTGCTCCAGCCCATGAGTCTGATCCAGAGCCTGCTCCAGCCCATGAGTCTGATCCAGAGCCCATGAGTCTGATCCTGAGCCCGCTCCAGCCCATGAGTCTGATCCAGAGCCCATGAGTCTGATCCAGAGCCCATGAGTCTGATCCTGAGCCCGCTCCAGCCCATGAGTCTGATCCAGAGCCTGCTCCAGCCCATGAGTCTGATCCAGAGCCTGCTCCAGCCTATGAGTCTGATCCAGAGCCTGCTCCAGCCTATGAGTCTGATCCAGAGCCTGCTCCAGCCCATGAGTCTGATCCTGATCCCACTCCAGCCCATGAGTCTGATCCAGAGCCTGCTCCAGCATATGAGTCTGATCCAGAGCCCATTAGTCTGATCCTGATCCCGCTCCAGCCCATGAGTCTGATCCTGAGCCCGCTCCAGCCCATGAGTCTGATCCAGAGCCTGCTCCAGCATATGAGTCTGATCCAGAGCCCATGAGTCTGATCCTGAGCCCGCTCCAGCCCATGAGTCTAATCCTGAGCCCGCTCCAGCCCATGAGTCTGATCCTGAGCCCGCTCCAGCCCATGAGTCTGATCCTGAGCCCGCTCCAGCCCATGAGTCTAATCCTGAGCCCGCTCCAGCCCATGAGTCTGATCCAGAGCCTGCTCCAGCCCATGAGTCTGATCCTGAGCCCGCTCCAGCCCATGA
Organism: Chrosomus eos; assembly: GCA_036326025.1. Classification (NCBI taxonomy): domain Eukaryota; kingdom Metazoa; phylum Chordata; class Actinopteri; order Cypriniformes; family Leuciscidae; genus Chrosomus; species Chrosomus eos. The sequence continues at coordinate 18,909,626 of CM070820.1, read as the reverse complement.
GTCTGATCCAGAGCCTGCTCCAGCCCATGAGTCTGATCCTGATCCCGCTCCAGCCCATGTCCTGATGCGACCATGAATGTTGTCCCAGAGTTTCTTGTCTTCCTTTATACAACCACAGAGGTTGTCCCCGAGATTTCAGTCTGCTTCGAGGCCAATCCTAACCTTTCTGTGCTCTGTGTTTCAGTTTCGCCTGATCCGCCATGGTGGTGTCCAGTTCCACCAGATCTACCTTGGTGGTCTTTGGCTCCACCATGGTTGTCATCGGCTCCGCCTGCTTCACATTGGTGGTCCTCAACTACGCATTGGTGAGCCTCAGCCTGCCGCCTGCTCTGCCATGGTGGTCTACGCTGTTGTGGTGGTCTTCTGCTCCGTCGTGGGGGTCTTCAATCCCGTCTACTCTGTTGTGGTGGTCTTCTGCTCCGTCATGGGGGTCTTCAATCCCGTCTACACTGTTGTGGTGGTCTTCTGCTCCGTCATGGGGGTCTTCAATCCGTCTACACTGTTGTGGTGGTCTTCTGCTCCAGCATGGTGGCCTTCAGCCCTTGCTGCTCAGCCTGCGCCACCTTGGCCACATGTCCTGCCTGATCTACCTTGGTTTCCTGCTCTTCCTTCATCTTACGTTTCTCTTCCATTCCATGAACCTGACCCTCCACCCCGCCACCTGGTCTGCCTCCGCTCCGCCTCCCTCCCGACTTCTCTGACCACATTAGGAGCGTCTGGAAGCTGCTCCTTGGGAAGGGGGCTATGTCACAATCACCTGCTGGAGTGCCCTGGTTATCCACCCCATTGGTCCCCTCTTGTTCATTGCTATTCATGGACTACATTTCCCAGAACTCACTGCCCGGACTCATCATCCGTGATTGTTGTCAGCTGTGTCTCATTAACTCACCCTATATAAGCCTGGTCAACTGAGGTATTCATTGCAAACTCTCCATACTGCATTTTTGTGCGCTCCATTGATTATATGTTCCCTGGTTTTGACCATGTTGCCTGTTTCTTGGATTTACCCTGTCTGCCTGTGTTCTTGTCCTGGTATATGTTTGGATTCTTTGCCTGTGTTTTGACCTTTGCCTGTTTTTGCACTTTGATTGTGGATCCTCAATCTTCGTGTCTCGGAGCAGTACATGACAAACATATTATCTTATGCAAGTCTCATTATTCTCTTCTCCAGCTCTTTGCTCCTCTTCTTGCACCATTTCTCCCCATTTCTCTTACTCATTTTACTACATTCCTAAACTACATTTTATTTTATTCTTCTATTTTATTTGTTTACGTCAGTCTCTCAGTCTTAATGTTGTCAAAAGCACTGCTTGTTCTTCAATACATGACAAGCTGATTTAATTAACTTTAGCCACATGAGCCAGAGGGAGGTTCATATGGCTAGTTAATTAAATCAGCTTGTCATGTACTAACCCAACAGCTCAGAGGAACACACGGTCAGAATGTGACTCAGTTTACATGAAACATGTAGAGAGATGCAGTGATATAATGATGCTGTTGAAAGAGTTATTTTCTCTATTTAGGTTTGTCAAGAGCTTCATATAGGGAATCAGTGGTAGTAAATACATTCAAATCATATAAACAAAGACAGACCTTTAACTATATTCAGTGAACCTATTCTGTCATGCGCATAACAGTGATTAAGTATGTGGCATGTTTCTAATTCTTACTGACTTTCTTGTCATTATCATTTTTACAATTCTGCCATCATCTTTGAGATGGAAAAACAGAGAAAAACCATAGTAAGGATCTGTGTTTGATGACTGAAACTTTTCATTAAATCATTTCATGCTTACTGAGCTTCAGGACATCCTTCAGGAAGAAAAAGACAGCGAGAGAATTTTGAAACATGATGTGCTTTCTCGGAAAAACTGAGTGATGTCATTTGCTCTGCCAGCTGAGCAAATTCTGGTGGATGTGGATTATGCGGTCCACTCATTTTGACTGCCCCACAAGAACAGAGAAAGGTATTTTTGCAGCTTCACTATGCAAATGTGTTAGAAGACAAAGTGCATGTATATTTGATGAGGAACAAGGCAGCCTTGTCACTTTTCTGTGGAAGAGACAGAGCTTGAAGTGCACCGAAGAAGAAGAAGTGACCTCCAGCCACACTGAAAGCAATATGCCATGCCTGCAGACAGTTTTTAGAGTTGAGATGAAATCTGTTTGTAATTCCAAAATTATTAGATTATGATTTAAATCTTGAGTCTAATCATCATAATCTTAGGGCAACCCAATTGATACTGTGGGACTGTAATAAATGATAAGCTGTTCACTCATTTAGCACTGATTATATATGGCGGTTGCAATAACTTTACTGTAAACATATATCAGGGATTACAGATTGCAATTTTGGTCCCTGTATAATTTACACTATATATTTTTTATAATCGTGCATTGTTTGCATGTATATAAATAAATTTGTAATAATAATAATAATAATAATTATTATTATTACCGGTATTATTATTTTTACAAATTTCATTTGTTTTGTTTAAAACCAGTTTTCACCATATTATGGTAAATTAAATTGCAATTTAAATTTTACTGTAGCATTTTTCCATATTTGTTTGTTGTTGTTAAAGTTCCGAACATTTGAAGTGTAACACTCAAATATCTTAACACCCACGCTGTTAAACATTTTAGTGTGAAATTACAGTATATTCCAGGTTAATAATTGCATTACTTTCACAGTAGGTCTTTTCTTGAATCTAACTGCACTAAAAAAGTACAGTTGTAAAAAAAACATGGTTTTACTGTGAGCTTACAGTATTGGAAAACACAATTTACTGTAAACAAACAACATCATAATGTATTATGTATACATATGTACACAGTGTATATGTACTTTGAAGGTACACAGCATGCAGTGATTATGCTGTGGAGTTTCTTGATTCATGATGGTTTTATCTGTGTTATATACGTGTTTTTATTATTTATTGAGCGTCACCATTGTTGTGTTTTGTATGTCAAGTATTGATGTCTGTGCATCATTAGGTGTCATCTTTCAAAGAAAAATCGCAGCAGTTGCTTCACTATTGTGAAAGATCCATCTAAGCAGTCATGAATTTGAAATAAGTTATTGGTAAATCTCCCTGCTTAAATAATACTAAAACATCTTTGTAATCATGGTACAAATCAGTTGGTCTATTTCATATTCTAGCTTGTCATCATTTTAACATGTTTTGGATTTGTCACATTTCTGACTTGGCTAGAACCAAAATTTGAATATGAATACAGAGGGTCCAAGATCCCAAGCAAACAGAACACTAATTTATTTACCTTTATTTTACCAGGAAATAATCTCATTGAGATTCAAAATCTCTTTTTTAAGGGAGTCCTGGCCAAGACAGCAGAATAGTTCCATATATAAAAAAATAAATAAAACAAATACAAACATTTGACAGAAAAATACATTTGGCAATTTAACATCATCTCAACATAATCACCAGCAGTGCGCAGTCACAGCATTTAGTACTCAAATAGTCCTTTATCCTAATTTTAAACTGGTTCATTGTCAGTAAATAGTAAAATTTTAGCTGATTCTGCAATTTATAGCAGGAAAAAGTTGCAAAAACTTTAAAGGCACTTTCACCGAAGACAGTTCGCGTTCGTGGAATCACCGTACTGGTGAGAGATCACTAATCATATTGGTGACTTCAAAACTATTACAGTGGTAAAGAATTACATTTCTTACAGTGGCATGATTAAAGACAACATTATAATGTAAAATCATGGTAAAACAAGAGCAGTAAGTTACTGTGGTGTCAGCATCATTCTGCTGTTGGTTCAAAGTAATTTGTAACTCAGTATGCATTGATTTCACCATATATTTCTGACTACAGTGATTTATTGTAAAATAATTTTTTTTTGTAAAATTGATTTTCCTGTAAATTCTTTAAAAATGTTTAACGTGCAGATACCAATGCCCTGCATATAAAAATGATCCTGTAAAAAAAGGCTAAAAGCAAAAAAATATATAAATTTTTAAAAATAATTTTACATTAAAAAAAATACATAATGTTCTTTGCTTCATCATTCTATAAATGTAACTTCTAAGACTTCTAAACATTAGGAGACTGGAAACATGTGCATTAGCCAATCATACATATAGCTGTGATACTGAGTTGTTCAGAAAGGAGAAGAGAGGAAACAGGGTGATACTGAGCACACCTTTACCATTATTCCACATGAGGGACAATTTACTGAAGCATTTCATAACTGTAAGGAGCGCAAGAGCAATCTTTTATTTATCGCTTCAGAAATGCAGCAGGTATAGAATCATTTGCTGAAAAAGCACTCATGGGTTTCCATCTCATACCAGATCTCCCATCAACCATATACTTCAAAGATCTGTTAACGCTCAGTCATGAGGAGTTTCTGTAAATTACATTCAGATTCAGATACTGTAAGTCTAGACCCATTTCATGATGCTAGTATTATTATATCTAATATCAGATTACATAAATTTACATTGCTCTTTGGTCAGCTTGAATGCAGTTTAGTCACGTCAAATGGTCTAGGAAAGGACAGCTATGTCTTCTTGGGAAACTGGGTTACAGAATACAATATTTCTCTTTTTTCTCTTCTCATTCGTTGGCTCTTTATTCCCAGTGGCTTATATGAGGCTTTCAAGTATCCAAAAGGACACAAGCGCACCATAAAAGTATCATAAAAAATAGTCCACATGACTCCTGTCCTTCTTCTGCCATAAGTTATTCACTGAAAATCTTCAGTTCTAGCTTATGTCCTTGGCACAGATATGAGAGTTCATGAGAGAAGTAGTGAAGTCTGATTCATGAACGAAATATTCTTTTGAATCGACTCATTTCAATGAATCATTTGGTCTGATTCACTGGAAAACAGTGACCACTACATTATCCAGCTTTTATGTTATGGGTTACAGAATAAGTGAGATGGGTTTCGAACAACATGAGGTAAATAATGACAGAATGGCAAAGCTCTCCTACACATCAGCTACACATTTGATACTGTGCAGTTTTATTGTCATTAATGACATAGCCTATTAACATTTCTCTAAATTCATCCCAGCGTCAAGTACAGCAGTGAAAGCACTTTACACTATTTTGTAACCTTGTGCATGTAGCACATAAAGCATAATAAGATTTGTGAAATGCAGAAGATCAATCTTTGCTTGTTTAGTCTTTGATTTAGTCTTTGCTTACCCTAAACCACACATCATAGAGTGATGCAGGTATGACATCACTTTATAGGGCAATCAGCAGTTAGCAACACTGGTTCCCTCGACAAAAACCCAATAGGACTTTTCCTATAGACTTTTGGATTGTCACAAAAAACAAGCTCTGTGATCAACAAAAGTTTATGATACATCAAGATATTTTTCACAGATGAGCACAACTTTGATGAATTGCAATTGCAAAAGCTAAATGCAATCGCCAGAAGTAAAAAGCTAAAGTTAGGCTATATAAACTACACCACATTCCCATAATTTCAACGTCACCATCACTAAGCTTCAACGACTCTTTTAGTTTTTATCTAAAACGAAGAAAGTTAAAATAGTTTATAAGAGCACAGTTAAAGTGGACTGATTTCGGCGTGAAGACGTTTAATCTCGACAGCCTCTCCAATCCCATTTAGCCACTTGTTAGCAATCGCCCTTTTCAAGACTCATAACATCTTAAAAAATCACGAGTGGGGTATTACTGATGCATTTTATGTCGTAGAATAAAACGTGAAAGTGTCTTGAGCTTGTGTTCATCACAGACCTCATTTCGCCCATTTAACCAAAATCCCTTAAAAAAACCCATTGCCTACGTGACAATGGAACTGGAAGTGCTACAATGAAAATATGGAAGTCAATGGGTGCCGTCAACTGTCTGCTTACCAACATTCTTTAAAATATCTTCTAATTGTCTAGTATAACTTTATCACTAAAATGAAGAAGGATGCCGCTTGCAGCCGCTTCCAATATGGTCCTTTCAACAAAAAAAATAAGCAAATGCTTTAACAATAAATCTTTTTGTTTGTTTATTCCAGTTTGATGTTTAGGCCTGTTTACTGTCATTCAGTTATAAATCATCTTCACTTGCATTTAGGTTAGTGGCTATTCACTGGTGATGAATTTTACACCAGATGATGGCGCCACTCTCCATAAATCTCTTCCCTCACAACACCAGCCTGATGCATCTTCACTGTACATTCAACTACACACTCGAACTTCATGGTTTTATTTAGCTGCGTTGTAATCACTTATATCACTTACAGCCTGTAATAGTCTGTGATCAAGACAATTATGTAAATGACACACACTACCATTCAAAAGTTTGGGATCTGTAAGATTTTTAAATGCTTTTTGAATAACACAGTCTCATCCCAAGAAATCATATATTGACGTCTTGGGACGTCTTTTGACCATACGTCAATATCCGCCTTTTTAGGGTAGGCCTACCCTTAAACGTCGGTTATATGACGATCCTGGGACGTCATACAACTGACGCTTTACCTTTAACGTCAGTTAGGTGACGGGGTAGGTTTAGGGGTAGGTTTAGGTCTGGGGTAGAGTTAGGATCCGATAACGTCATCTAACCGACGTTTAAGGGTACCCTAAAAAGGCGGATATTGACGTATGGTCAAAAGACGTCCCAAGACGTCAATATATGACTTCTTGGGATGAGACTGCGCTGTTTTGAATGATTTATGCTCACCAAAATTCAATACAGTAATATTAGGCTAATATATTCGTACAATAAAAAATTAAAACTGTTCAAATTAAATACATTTTAAAATGTAATTTATTCCTGTGATGGCAAAGCTGAATTTTCATCAGCCATTACAGTTGTGTGTGTCCCATCAATCTTCAGAAATCATTCTTATATGCTGATTAGTGCTCAATAAACATTTATTATTATCAATGTTGAAAACATTTGTGCTGCTGATTTTTTTTTTAGGAAACCATGTTATTTTTTTCAGGATTTCTTTGATGGCCAGAACATTAATTTTTGCAAATATATAATTTCCTTATTGGCCAAATAAAAAAACCTACTTTTGAAATACCAATAATGTTCCCTAAATATCTATAGAGTCTGAAAAATAACTTTGTGTCACTACACTGTTGGAAGAAAATTGTCAAACACTAACTTCTAACTCAATACCTCAGAGAAGGTGATGTAAACTCTGTGAGCCAGAGAGACGTGCATTGAGATTAAGAGCAATATGAAGCACTAGTGAAGATCTGTCCCAACCTGCCCTAAGCCCCCCACAGCCTTAACTCAGCTAGCGTGTAAGAACAGGTCTCAAGGCCTGCCTGAGGTGAGAAACAGAGGGTGCTCCAGGGACTCCTTCCTCAGCTCTTGCCATACGGCGTATCTGTTATTACTATGCGTCCTGGCAGGCAACTCACACTATCTTAACAGTTGATTCGTGCTATCATGTCCACCCCTCCCCTTATGCAAACACATGCAAACTACCAGCAGACTACATCTGCAGTAAATCATAACTGTCCCTGAAGGGTAAATATATTGCCTCAGTGATTTTGGACTGTTTTGGACCCTTCCTGGCTGATGAAAATAGAGTTTTGTCTGCAAAAATGAACCCAGATATAATTATTATGACTCAGATGGAAGACAAACACTACTATAAGGGATAATGACTTGGATGTGAAGTTAGCATCTCTAGGATTTGCTTGTGTTGTGTGAGGTAAATATTGACTCAAAGGACTGATTGGCTTGCCCTGCTCCTGGGCACCTGTGTGAGTGTCATTTTGGCTGAGATAAGAGGTAACAGATTAGTAAATATACCAGCAGACAATGTGGTCTTATCCAGATGTCTGTAAAACCCCCATTTTACCATCACACACTGAGCAAACCTCTATTCTCAATCAGTATATTGCCTTTTTAAAAATAACCAAAGGCCAATAAGGGCTTATACAACGTGCTTTCCTACAAATCATTGGCTAAAATTTAGAACAGAAGAAATCAAAAGAAAATCAGTGTCTTTGTTAACTTTTAAAAAGCCCTTAAAGCAGTTGAAAAATAAAAAGCCCATAACATACTTCCCCACAAATCAAGATTTTAATTTAGATATCAAATAATTACAAATGTAAATCATGATGAAACAATAAGTTAAGAAACTAAATGAAATTATACATGTATCTTATAATCTTATTCTTATAAGATTCCTAAATCTTATTCCTATATGACGATGATTTACCTGTGTATGTTAAACCTTTTACGAAATCTCACCAGAAAATTCAAACAGTTTTTGATTCAAATCTGTGTTCATGGAGCTGGAGAAGGATGTAAACAAGGAGGGGCTGATAGAGGAAGCCACTATGGAGGAGATGCTGGAGGGACGACCCGGAGAACAGCAATAATGAAGGCCCATGGAGGTGATGGGAGGAGCCAGGGTGCTGTCAAACATCCGACCAGCAGTGGTGGAGCCAGGAGAGCTGGAGACCCAGGTGGAGCTGAGGAGACATAGACCTGGTGACATCGTACATCCTGGAGGCCAAGGCGCAGCCACGGTGATGAGTGGTCGAGGTGGAGCCAGGGTGCTGGAGGACTGAGACACAGCTGGTGAGACGAAGGACCATGGTGGACTCGAAGGGAAGGTGGAGCCTGATAGAGCCGAAAGGGGTGGAGAGATGTGGCGCAGCCAAAGTCCTGGAAATCTGTAGCGTAGGCAGAGCGATGACTCACCAAGGTGGAGTCGGAGGGACAAGGGAGCCCTGTGATCCGAAAAGATAATGGTACCATGTGAAGCTGAGGGAGCGAGGAGCCAAGGTGGAGCCAACTGGTCAATGGGCTGAGGTGGAGTTATGGGCTTGGCGGACCTGAGGTGAAGCCAAGGGGATTCAATGCCAAGGTGGAGCTGGAGACCGGAAGACACAGGGTGATCCGTGCAGCAGAGGGGAACAAACAGAGAAGGCACAGAGGAACTGAAGGGGGCCAGTGGAGGTCAAGTCAAGCCAAGTCATCTTCATTTATATAGCGTTTTTTTTTCCGCATGTTAATGCCAAGTGTATAAACGCAGCCTAACATAGGGCTACTTGTGACAGGAAGTAGGAACTACTTAGCACACTTTTAGTCATAATGTTGTCAAGTTGCATTGTTTTTTGAGTGCAAGAATGCAAAGAGTTAACTTCTAGGGGGTTTGTTATTTTCGGTTTCCAATGAAGGATCCAGGAAAAAAAACTGAAAAAACTGCCATTCCTTCAGTTCTGCCCAAAGCAAAACGGCAGGTATAAGAAAGCTGTTGTCAAAGTGTTCAATTTTTCAACCATAATGCTGTTTAAAGAGCAGACAAAGTACAATGCAATTTTCAGTGATTAACTTACTCTAACTGTTTAGTCAATTACCAGTTGTTTATCCAACCTTCCGTGCGGGATACAAAAATGTGGAAGTATAGCCTAATATGTAGTTTTTTGCAGCCCTGGAGCTGCCAAAAATCTGACTTTTGCTGACAAGCTGGAATTTATTGTTCCAGGTAACAGAGAAAGAGTAAACACTGTTCATTTACATATACTACCAACATTGTAGAAATAGAAAGGTTGAAAGTTAGGTTGAAAATCAGCTCATTTTAAACTTTAAATGGCTCTTTCTGTTCAGAAACATGGCTCAACGTGGCTCTGTTGTTTTGGGAAGTCTAATTTCCAAATTCATAATAGTGAATTGGTTTGTTCAGACAGTTCTTGTGAATTAACTTAATCCCAAAAAAGTCCCTACATTTTATTTAATCTTTTTTGCATCAGTATGTCTTTGACTCATATAAATTAGCGAGGATTCAATTTATGCTTCTTCATATATTGACGTCTTGGGACGTCTTTTGACCATACGTCAATATCCGCCTTTTTAGGGTACCCTTAAACGTCGGTTAGATGACGTTATCGGATCCTAACTCTACCCCAGACCCTAACCTACCCCTAAACCTACCCCGTCACCTAACTGACGTTAAAGGTAAAGCGTCAGTTGTATGACGTCCCAGGATCGTCATATAACCGACGTTTAAGGTATACCCTAAAAAGGCGGTTATTGACGTATGGTCAAAAGACGTCCCAAGACGTCAATATATGACTTCTTGGAATTTATTTGATGTCGTCACCCTAATTAGGATTGTTTATTCCCATTCATATAAATGGCCATCCTAGCATGTGGTGGGGCCCAGTGTGGGTAGAAGATGTGCAATAGGATTGCCATGTTGATATACAATTACAAAGAATATAATTGGAAAGAGTCATAAAGCGTTTTTTCACAAATATCCACACAACATGACGGTGAGAAAAATGATGAGTGACTGAGTTAATGTTATTTTTTGGTGTACTATTTATTTAAAAAATACACATTTATCTGAAAAGCATAATTGCATCATCTTAAACACTGTATTTCTTTCACTTGTTTTACTATAAGCAATTATCTATAATTTTGCAATATAATTTCTCATTTTTAAACAGACATTATAAGCAAATCCAAAACAGATATTCAGAAAAGAACCATGTTTTTATAAAACTTTTTATTGCACAGTTATCAAAATGTTCTCTCTCTTCTCTGGCAGTGAGTAGAGGGGAAATCGATCCACTGACATTAGAGGCCGTCTAACAAGGATAAGAAATATCTTAATAAAGAATCATAATCCCTCCTTAATCCCTCATTACAGCAGGAGCACCATTCACAACTCCTGCCTCCACCATGACAGCAGCTCCTCTCATTCTCTAGCTATTGTTCTGGTTCTTAAGCACATTTCTCCACGGGTCCAGCGCTCTTTGTTTTTCCTCAGCATCAGTTTTACTTCATCTGCTCATTGCTCTTTGAGACCAGATATGTTTTAAAGGGAAATATTGAGCTTTTGTGTGGTGTTGGGTATAAGATGATTAAAATGAAACGTAAGACATATGTTTAATGACTCCTTACCCATTGGGATCTTTTGAAAAGACACTGGTTCGTTTGGTTTCAGGGTGAGAACGATTAAGCCCTTAAAGAAAGGGTCAAACAATTCTGAAAGTGGAAGTGCTCAATTAGTTAAATATAAGATGAGTGATTACTGCTGGACCAGGAAGAGGAATATAAGAATGCTTGTAATGAAATGTAATGAAGAAAATCAGAAGAGTATTGTTGCTGAACAAAGATTTGTCCTCTTGAATAAAAAAAAAGGAGTGGGGGAGTTAGTATCCAGTCTGTTGGAAAGCAACCCAACCCAAACCTATAGCTCTGTTTAATTAAGACTAGTTAATAAGTACCTTGTGTCTTTTGTCTTCCTTCTTCCTTATGAAGGTGCATATAAAAGATTCAGAGCACCGGAAATCTAAAATATTATATATGAGAAATCTCAGCTGTTTTGTGTCTAAAATTATGTTTTATTTTGTTTGACATTGTCAATTTATTTATTACATTTTTGCTGCATAAGTATTGTTATGAATTAAAAAAGGACTAGTTCACATAAGTCATCATTTACTCGCTCTCATGTCATTCCAAATATGTATGATTTTCTTCAAAAACAGGATATTGTATATATAAATAGTGTATTTTCCATTTTATGACATATTGAGAGCCAATCCAAATATATTTTCTAAATCCTCTCTAACCACCTGAATAGTGTTTAGTTAAATTTACTCTTTAGCCTTATGTCTTAAATTTTGGCCTTTTTTTTTCAATTTAATCATAACATGGTCTGAATACGGTGTAGTTTAAAAACAAAAAAACACAGTCCTTAAAATTTCAGGGTTACATATCAGATGTCGTTTGACATTTACTGAACAGTTAACGCTAATGTGACGGTTGCTTCAGAGGCATGTGAAAACAGGGCTGAAGTAATTGTAACTGTGCCTTCAAAAATAGTAGAGAATTGATTATAGACAGCATAGCCGCCTGTGACATTGTGGTTTGGTGAGATCTGTTCATGCATCGTTGGCTCTGCAATAACACCAAACACAGCCATTACAAACTATGTGACAATCACATCCATTGGAGTTCAGAACATAGACTGTTTAATGGGTCATTGTGGTCACTCAATCACTCATCATCACTATAGAATCAGATTCAGAATTGTCAGCTAACAATTTTTCAAAACCATGGTTTTATTTTTATTTCCATGTGTAAGCCTCTAGATTGTTTTTTATGAATGAATAAATATATTTGTATTAAAATCATATGGGTTCTCCATCATATTTAATCAAACATATAATAAAAGCTCTATTGCATTATATTTTAAAAAAAGCTTAATAAAAGCAAAATCCTTGTTCTTTTTTCTTCTGTTCTTTTTCACATGCATTCCACAACTGCAGTGAGAATGAAACTCAATCACTAGTCACTCAGTCATTGCACATTTATCCAGGTATTGAATGAATGGAAAGCACCCCTCCTCTTTGATACTCTCTCTACTCATCCGTGTCTCCTGAACTCTCCGACCTTCAGTCCCCCCTGCAAGTGTTTGCCTTGTGTAAAGAGAAGAGCAGGTGCAGATCAGACTCCTTTAGGCTATTTGTGTGCGTAAACGTGAAGACTTAACCGCAATCACCGTCTGCAAGTGGCACTGAACTCTGTGTAGTCTAATCAGAGATGATAGCGCTGGCAGCAGACGCCAGGCACACGTTACACCCGGAGGCTCTGTTCACGCTGCCCTCTGCTCTTGTAATGAAGCGTGGCGGAGAAACCTCACTTTTTTTCTTTCTTTCTTTTTTTTTTATTGGGGACCATGTACACATTTTTAAACATAAATGTTACCATTTGATGCATTGTCCCAGAGTTGGCCTCAGGCTAATTTACATCTGCAGTCCAAAAACACACACAAATAACCCCCCACCTGGTGGTGCCTTGCATTTTCAGTCTTCTGAAACGAATGATGCAGGGTGTACAAACACAGTATATTCTTTTTAAATTATATCTGCTACATTATTTTTTTATTATTATCATTTCAGTAGCTTCAGGGTGCTTGACTGAAATCATGTACAGACCATAAATCTCTGAAGAATTTGGTTCCTGCTTTGCATGTATCTAATGTGAAGAGGGTTCTGATGTTCAGATCTTGAAAATGAAAACAAGTCCAACACAATTGCATAATCCAAGTGTATTCATTAGCACGCTGCTTTGCTCACACCATCATTGTCACTCCTGATGATTAATATCCCACATGTTGCAATTTTACAAAGTAATCTCACACTTTTTTTATTTTCTTACTGAAGGTTGTTTCTGCTGATTTTATGTCTCTCAGTTATCATTTTAGAATTAGAATTAATACAGAGAAACGGTTACACTTTATTTTAAGGTGTCTAATTATACATTTGTGTGCTGAGTAATATCAATTAACATGTAATTACTATTGGGTTAGCATTTGGGTTTGATTTAGGGTTAGTTGCGTGTAATTATTTATTGTTAATAAGTACACAGTAAGTACACTCTAAAAATGCTGGGTTGTTTTAACCCAATTTTGGGTCAAATATGGACAAACTCAAACATTTTTTAGTGTACATGTACATGTGTAACAAAGTCACTGTACAATAATGTTACTGGAGCGATGGAAGTACTTGAAGTACGTCCATTTTACATTCATAACACACACGATGTGATTTTCTGTAACAGTACAGTTATCTTTTAATATTACTTTTTTTCAGAGCAGTGCCATGACAGGTATGAAAGTGAGGCTGTGAGGTATAGACTTACCGTGTTTTCAACGCATCTTCTGTAAAAAGCTGTATGTGTCAGGGTTCTTGTCTGTGTTGTCTTTGTTTCATGTTTCTATGTTTGTTTTGTGTGTCAGCACATGGCTTTGTCTCTGTTTGTGTTTGCCATGCTCTTGTTCTGCCCCCTTGTTTAGTCCTCGTTTGCTTGATTGTTTTCACCTGATCCTCATGTGCTGTTCCCTTTATATTGTGCCTCTTTCCCTCATGTCTTTGCTGGTTTGTTATGTGCAAACTTTGTGTGACTGTTACTTGTCAGTCAGTGCTACAGTTAGCGTTTATGTCAGTTCTAGCTTTATATTTATTTTCTTTCTTTGAGTTTTAATTTCAGTCTTTGCTTTGTTCCTGATTTTTTTAGTCTAGTCAAATCCTAGTCTTTATTTTTTAGTTCTTCCAAGCTTTATTTTCGATTCACCTCTAATTTTTGCTTTGAACTAATCTATTTATTTTCTCTTTAGCTTGTCTTCAAGGTTTCAGTCTTGTTTTATTTCTTTGGTTCCTAGTTCCAGTTATTCATTTATTTAATTTATTTTTCCTTTGCTATTGCTCCAGTTATATTTAGTTTCTTATTGTTTTCTGGTGTTCTAGGTTTTGCCAGTTTTTCTTTTGCTCTTGTGTTGGTTCCTGTCTGCTCCCCGAAGTTCCCTGCCCGCTGGTTCCTTCTGCCTGGCAGTCATGGTTCAGGGTCTGTGTGCAGCAAGTATCAGATCTCTGCTTCATGGTTCCTTGCCCTGTCTTCACCACAACCATCTGCCTTGCCTGGTCACGTCCTCTGCGGTTCTTCGACGTGTCCTCTGGAGTTGGTTTCAGCAGTCGCCCACAGAAGTCCTGTTGTACCCTTTTGATTTGACTGTTCCTGCCTATCTTGTACTGTCTTCTGTTAATAAATATCACTCCCCTGCTCACACATCAGCTGTGTGGTTTTAGAAAGTAATTGACTGTGTCAGAAATCCACTACCATTGTATAAAAGGGATACTTTACAGAATTTTAGCACCACGTGGAGGTACTTTTGCTGTTCAGACAAGCTGTTCTCCAGTAGGGTGCAGTGCTTCCACCAACAGTATAGAGAATTCAGCTACTGACTGTAGCCTCAGAAGCAGTCAATGAGCTGTCCTTCATCATTTGCATTCATCTCAATGAAGAGCACGATTTGATATGTGACATTTTCGCTCATGAGAACTCCACACTTTTTAAGCCAATCACATGACCCATTAATGTGACTCGTGTAGCTAAAAATCAGCTTCTGTCTCTTCTATCAGAGGGTGGAGTGAAGTCAGGGAAACCCAATCTCACTGGTTTACTAAAGGATGGAGGTCTGGTGGAAGACTCTTTGTCTCCATGGTCTATGCCTGACGATCCTGCTTTGCCAAAAGACAATAGAGTCAGATTGCAGTGTGTAACATGCCCTTTGATAAACCACACAACTTGTATGTGCCCCAAATTTTCTTCTCCAAGGCATTAATGGCTTGTCTGAGGAAGAATGAAACGTGGAGTGACTTCCTCTTGTTTCAGAGGTGTTGTCGCTTTAAAATCTAGTGGGACTTGCAGAGAATGGAAACTAATTCTCTCCCAAAAGACTGTAGGCCAGAGTTCTTACATGCTGAACACTCGCTAAAACCATATTTATTTCAAAGGCATTTTGTGAAAAATGGGCTCACTCAAGTGTTTTAGCTCTTTTTTGTTTGACTATACACTGTAAATCTCTTTGAGCTATTCAGACAAGGTCTGGTGTCTAGCACGTTAAAAGAGGGCAGGAACAACAGGATGAAAGGTGACACTGTAATAGAAGCTCATGAGTTTATCCAATAATTCACAGAAGACTACAATAACCATACTATATCAGTCATAACTGACTTATGCTGATTTGTATTTTACAAGATCTATAAAATTCTTCAAACAAATTTCATGATTACTTAGGTCCAGAATGCTTTAGACTAACCCAGCTAAAAGTTCTCAGAGCTTTGGGAAATGCTTTGGCTAGGTTCCCTCAAAGTTGTGAACATTATTCCAGTAACATTATACTTTACGGCCTTTACGGTTATATTTTATGGCCTTTAATAATGCTCTCTTAATGTTAGCACAAATACATCACTTACACAGTGCATGGAAAGTTTTTTCCTGAAATGTTTTATTTGGACAATTCCTGATTTTTTAAATGTTACTACTTCTTTAGAGAACATTAAAATTAACGTCCGCATAATGTTTGTAAAATTATTCCCTTAAAGGCACAGCTTGTAAGTTTTGCCGCTAGAGGTCGTTATTCAAAACAATAATAAGCGTAGCTTGATGACGCCATGAATGAGCGTGAACTCAGGCAGAAATAATGTTCATGGATGAGTTTATATATTAAAGTTTTAATAACATTACTGTGGTATGAAACAGGGCATGGCTGAGAGCCGTGGGAGTGGATTGAGGCTGGTGGAGCGAATGCTAATGAGACAATGTGTCTAATTGGGCTTAAGCCCTGAATGTTTTGTCAAAATCCCTGAATATTTTATGTTTAATATACGGAACAATAACAGTAAATATGCCCCTGGACCCCCCTATGGGCTAAGCCCCGAATGTTTACATCGTCTCGCTCCGCCCCTGAATGTATAGGGCTGTTTTACTTGGTCAAAACCAAGCGGCAACCTCCCCGTCTCTCTCTTGAAACCAACACGGAAGTGAATTAAACTGCAATTCATCGACTGGCCGCTTGAGGCAGGCTGCAAAAGTGAGTCAAATCTGTATCTCCCCCATGTTAAAATGCCCAACTTTACAGCAGAAAAAAATATGTTTACAGCCTGGAGCAAAAAGTGGTTTTGGTCTATATAGCTAATTTTGCCCTTCATGACAACTGTGAGGGGGGTGAATTATTTTACATCTCATCCGTTTAAATTATATAAAGCCTTAAAGTTCTGCATAATTAAGGGCGTGGCTACTTGAGTGACAGGTGGATTGAGGCTGCTGTAACTGCCGTTTGTCTGCTGTCTGTTAGCGCAGCTGCTGCTGTTCTTGCCATCTCTGCCGTGTTTGTGCTTTTTTTCTGAATTATTTCATACAATTTAATACACGCATTATACCTTCGCCCACGCCGTTGTTGGATTCCGTCGTTGTCGAGTATGGAGAGAACAACCAGCGCTGTATTTACAGTTGTTTTCCTCGCATGCACTAATGGATGTCTGACAATTTCGTTGCTTTTTGGTTAGATTTAAAAACGTCTAGTCTCGTTATGCGGTACCGATGCTCTCATGGAACAGATATGCTTATTTCACTTTTTACTGTTAAATAAAAAGTACCGTCAGATGATATCCTGCAGGTGTCAGTGCTTTCTCTCCGTCCATGCAATAGACGCACACCCTTGAATGAGCGCGGTTCTCTTACGAGAGTATCTCTCGTACTGCGTAATATCTTACGCTATGGGGAAAACTCTTTTCCACGAGATATTGAAGCCAAAAATTATCCTTAATTTTTTACTAATGTAAAACGCTTTGCAGCAGCAAGCAGACCTAGGCGAGACAGCTCGCGCGCCTATTGGCTGCTCTGCGGCAATAGCAGCAGCCTATCGAGAGAGGCTCTGCGTGACGTTACGACGAATGGGGGCCCTTCGCGCCCATATCGTCACGTCCCGCCAGAAAGGGCGTGGTCTTGCCCTATATCTAGGCTCGATAGCTGCTCTTACGTCGATTTTCATCTCTTCAGCGAAGCCTCACGCATCGCTGGATCCAGAGTGAGAAGCCGCGCCGTCGACCTGTAGCCTTCAGCGGGACGTGCCATTGAGTCTGGAGTCGCTGGCCTCGCCGCCTTCAGCCGCCGTACCTGCTGTGCTTTCCGGCGTTATATCCTTTCCTCTGCATAGAGTGTGTGTGTGTGTTTGCATATCTGCTTTTTTCCCACCCCCTCTAAAAGAGCGGCGTCTTTTTAAAGATGCCTTCCTGCGGTTCTTGCCGAGCCCCACTCAGCGACGAGGACCGACATGTCATCTGCGTGTCCTGCCTGGGTGAGGATCACACGGCCATCGCGCTCGCTGACGGCGGATGCCATCACTGCGAACGTTTGCCTATGGTGACTCTGCGGACTCGCCTGGCTTCGTTCTCCGAGCCCGTATCCCAGCCTGCCGTGACGCCGCGTCGCAAGAAGCGCCGCGCCCAGCGCGCTCCCGAGCTATCTCCAGCCCGCCAAAGCTCGCCGGTTCGCCCGCCAGCTTCGCCGGCTTCGCTCGAGTCGCTCACCGACGGACAGCGGCCGCCGTCCGCCGCCGCGTCCGCCATCGAGTTGGACGACAACACCGAGGCGTGTTCTCTCTTGGCTTCGGATAGCGAGGATTGGGCGAGCTCTGTGGACCTCCCCTCCGCTAACGCTCCCCGCCAACCCTCTGGGAAGAGAGCCGGCATTGAGTCTGAGCTGATGCGTCTGCTCACCAAGGCCGTAGAAAGCATCGGCCTCGATTGGGAGGCACCCACGCTGCCGCCGCGCAACAGATTAGACGGGCGCTTTCTCGGCAAAGACGAGGCTCCGTCAAAATCTAGGCCCGCGCCCTTCCTCCCGGAACTTCACGAGGAGGTTGCAAAGTCGTGGAAGGCCCCCTTTTCCGCCAGGATGCGTACCTCTACCTCCGCGGCATTCTCCGCTGTCGACGGTGCGGGAAGTAGAGGCTACCTCGCCATTCCTCCGGTGGAGACGGCTGTCGCGTCGCATCTCTGCCCGCCCTCTGCGGGACGGCGGGTTCAGACGACGCTCCCGTCCAAAGCCTGCCGAGTGACATCATCGCTGCACGGACGCGCTTACACCGCCGCCGGGCAAGCAGTCTCAGCGCTGCACACGATGTCTATTCTGCAGATCTACCAGGCAGACCTCCTTCTCAAGCTGGACGAGGAGGGACCCGGTGCTATCTGTGTGGCGGACCTGAGGAGCGCTACGGACCTCGCTCTACGCGCTTCTAAAGCCGCTGCGCAAGCCATGGGGCGGAACATGGCCTCTCTCGCCGTCGCCGAGAGACACTTATGGTTGACGCTGTCCGAGATGACGGAAGCCGAGCGCTCTGTGTTCCTCGACGCGCCCATTTCCCCGGAGGGCCTGTTCGGAACGGCCGTCAAGGACTTCGCGGACAGGTTTGTTGAGGTGCAGAAGACTTCTCAGGCTATGAAGCACTTCCTGCCGAAGCGCTCGAGCTCCGCTACAGGCCGCACCAAGCCGCCTGCTCGCAGCTCTCAGCCCCAGCCTGCACCGCCCTCCGCCGCCGCCGCCTCACAGCGCCGCCAGGCCCGGGATCAGAGACCGCGGTCTCGCTCCGCCGGACGCCGCCCCCCTCACCGCGGGCCCCGGCCGAGGATTGAGATCAAGCCCGAGGCCCCAAAGTCTTCCTAGCCGCTCTAGGAAAACGACGGTGTTCAGATCCCGCTGCGGCCGGATTTCCACCAAAACTTCTCGCTCGTTCAGCCCCATGCGTTGTGACTGTACCAGTGTATTTTGCAGTGAAGCAGCCGGTGTCTCAGCCCGCTTGCCTGCACACAAAAGCTGTTTTTACGGCTACCCAGATAAATCCAATAAAGAGTGTATTTTCTGGTGTTCCGGCCTCGGCCGATGGTGTTATGAGTGTTGTAAGAATGCCCACGCCCCAGTGCCCATTCCCACACCCAGACACAGCCCGCCACGGTGCAGGGCTCGCACAAATAAAATCGACTCCGGTCGATTGTGCAAACACTGTAGTGAACGCGCCCATATCCCCATGCCCGCTTACACTACACGCTGCGTGTCCCTCGGTTTCTGTAAAAACGAAACCAACACACATTCAGTCGGCCCTAAACGACAGTGTTTTCAGTGTAGCAAATGTGCCCGTGGTCCCGCGCCCACATTTCCTCACAGACACGCCGAATCCCACGGGATTCGCCCCGCTCTCTCTCTCGGCGCTACCCGCCTCAGAGGAGATGAGCGCGGCCAGGCTGCCCGCTGTGATCAGCGCGCCCCCCGCCTCGAACGCCGTAAACACGGCGCTGTGTTCCCAGCACACGCGGGCTCTTGTGCCGCCGCTTTCCCGCGGCCAGAGCCCAGATTTCATTCTGCCCCTAGCTATTCACGCGGATGCGTGGTCAAGGCTTCCCGGGGTATCAGAGTGGGTGATGAACACTATAAAGAGAGGCTATTCGCTACAATTCGCTCGACGCCCTCGCCGCTACGCGGCGCGCGTCGAAACTATGGTGAAAAGCGAAGTATCTCATCTACTTCGAGCCGAGATAGCGAAACTACTGAGAAAGGGGGCTATAGAACCTTTATCTCAGGCTCAGAGCGAAGGGGGCTTATACAGCAGATATTTTCTGGTACCGAAGAAAGATGGTGGGCTCAGACCCATTCTAGATCTGAGGCTGCTGAACAGAGCGCTCGTGAAACGCCAGTTCAGGATGCTTACGACCAGGAAAATCCTCGCGCAAGTGCGCCAAGGAGACTGGTTCATGTCAATAGATCTGAAAGACGCGTATTTCCAAATACAAATAGCGTCCCATCACAGGCGATTCTTGAGATTCGCCTTCGAGGGCCAGGCATATCAATACACAGTCCTGCCATTCGGCCTGTCCCTAGCACCCCGTACGTTCACGAAGTGCATGGACGCGGCCCTCGCTCCCCTGAGACTTCGGGGCATGCGAGTTTTGAATTACTTGGACGATTGGCTGATTCTAGCTCGTTCACGAACGGAGCTCTTAGAACACAGGGCCGCATTACTCGAGCACCTCGAGGAGCTGGGCCTTACAGTCAATTGGGCGAAAAGCTCACTGCTCCCCAGTCGGAGGATTTCCTTTCTGGGAACAGTGTTAGACTCGCTATCCATGACGGCACACCTGTCACCAGAGCGCGGATTGAATATCCAGCACGTCGCGAAATCCTTCCGCCACGGCTCTATAGTCCCGCTCAGAAGGTTTCAGAAAATGCTGGGTCTCATGGCCTCAGCAGCCTCTGTACTCCAGTTGGGCCTGCTCCGCATGCGCCCACTGCAGCTATGGCTAAAAGCACGAGTTCCCCCCAGGGCATGGACCGCAGGTCTGTTTCGCCTCAGGGTCGACCATCAGTGCATTTCGGCTCTGAAACCATGGAAAGCGACCGACTGGTATCAGTCGGGCGTGAGTCTGGGGATCCCCTCAAGTGTGAAGGTGGTGTCTACGGACGCCTCCACTTCGGGGTGGGGAGCGCTGCTCGAGGGCAGACCGCTGGCTGGCCTGTGGTCAGTGCGGGAGAAGCTCCTACACATAAACTGCTTGGAATTGATAGCAGTCGACAAAGCGCTAAGGCGCTTCTGTCCCCAGATAACAGGCCACCACGTATTGGTCCGGTCGGACAACATGTCAGTGGTGGCATACATAAATCGCCAGGGCGGCGTCAGGTCCCGAAACCTTTACAGGCTGACGGAACGCCTCCTGGTCTGGGCTCAGCACAACCTGCTCTCGCTGAGAGCGGCGCATGTGCCTGGTCACCTAAATGTGGGACCAGACAGGCTGTCCAGAAACAACGTTCCAGCAGGAGAATGGTCTCTGCACCCGCAGACGATCCAGCTGCTGTGGGAAACGTTTGGCAGAGCGCAGGTGGACCTGTTCGCGTCCCAAGAAAACGCTCACTGCCCGAGATTCTTCTCGAAAAGCCGGGACGCGCTGGCCCATGTCTGGCCCCGCCGCCCCCTTTATGCTTTTCCCCCTGTCTCACTCCTGCCTCAGGTGTTGGAGCGAATCAGGAGGGAGGGATGCCCAGTGCTACTCATAGCTCCGCTCTGGACAAACCAGTCGTGGTTCCCTGTCCTGATGCAGCTGACCAGCGCTGCTCCATGGCCGTTACCGCTGAGGAGAGACCTCCTCTCTCAGGCGGAAGGCTCGATTTGGCATCCTCGCCCGGATCTGTGGTCCCTGCACGCATGGGCCATCAACGGGTACCCGCTGACCTCCCAGAAGGAGTGCTAAACACGATCGCGCAGGCTAGAGCCCCGTCTACCAGACGGCTCTACTCCTCGAAGTGGTCTGTGTTCTCTCTGCTTGGTGTCAAGCGCAGGGCTTTTCACCTGTAGACTGCGGGGTTACGGAAGTGCTTTCCTTCCTTCAGGAGCTACTGGATAAGGGCAGGTCCCCTTCCACGCTCAAAGTATACGTGGCGGCCATAGCAACGTTTGCAAAACCGGTGTCTGGCCAGTCACTAGGAAAGAGCGACTTAGTCGTGCGTTTCCTTAGAGGAGCTCGGAGGCTAAACCCTCCCAGGCCCCCTTCAGTCCCGACATGGGACCTTTCCACGGTCTTGGAGGCCATGAAAGGCGCCCCATTCGAGCCAATCCAGTCGTCAGACATGAAACACTTGTCTTTCAAGACAGCGTTTCTTATGGCTCTCGCTTCAGTGAAGCGCGTAGGGGACTTGCAAGCGCTCTCAGTAAGCGCGTCATGCATGGAGTTTGGACCTAACGACTCTAAGGTCATACTCAAACCAAAGCACGGTTACGTGCCGAAATCCCTCAACACACCGTTCAGGGCCCAGGTGATTTCCCTGTCTGCCCTTCCGGTTCTCAATGAGGAGAAGGACGCGAGTCTCCTTTGCCCTGTCAGGGCACTAAGGGCTTATGTGTCCCGCTCGTCTGGTTTCAGACAGACTGAGCAGCTTTTTGTTTCGTTTGGCGGCCGTACTAAGGGACTTGCCGCGTCGAAACAGAGCTTATCCAGATGGATAGTTGGTGCCATAGCGCTGGCTTACACTTCTAAGGGCCTTCAGTGCCCTTTGGGTGTTAGAGCGCACTCCACGAGAGGCATGGCCTCCTCGTGGGCATGGTCTAGCGGGGTTACCCTGCAAGATATTTGTATGGCCGCGGGCTGGGCCTCGCCGTCTACATTTATAAAATACTATAATCTGGAGGTCCCCGCCTTACAAGCTAAGCTTTTAGCGGTATAGAATTCAGTGCTATCTGCCCGCTGTGCGGCTCGGATACTGAGTTTGGCCTGCGTATCGCTCACTGACCGGTACAGCAGCTCATTTAAAAATTGACACACTTGTGGCCACCCAGTTCAGGCTGAATGTTCACCCTGACGGTTTGGTTATTGTCATATGATTGGCCCCTTTCGGAGGCTATTTACAGGGAATGATGCTTCTAGCCTCTCTTCCCTCACTCTCTGTGAGTTTATGGTGATTATGCACTATATGCGCCCCGGGCTTCGGCCCCTGGGTCTTTGGTGTTGGATCCCTACCAGCACGGCGTGTTGCATTGTGTTCCCCATAGCGTAAGATATTACGCAGTACGAGAGATACTCTCGTAAGAGAACGTACTCGGTTACTAACGTAACCTCGGTTCTCTCTAGAGAGGGAACGAGTACTGCGTATCTTGCCGTGCTTGGAATACGCTCTGGTTCGCTTCGGCGATGAAAACCGACGTAAGAGCAGCTATCGAGCCTAGATATAGGGCAAGACCACGCCCTTTCTGGCGGGACGTGACGATATGGGCGCGAAGGGCCCCCATTCGTCGTGACGTCACGCAGAGCCTCTCTCGATAGGCTGCTGCTATTGCCGCAGAGCAGCCAATAGGCGCGCGAGCTGTCTCGCCTAGGTCTGCTTGCTGCTGCAAAGCGTTTTACATTAGTAAAAAATTAAGGATAATTTTTGGCTTCAATATCTCGTGGAAAAGAGTTTTCCCCATAGCGTAAGATATTACGCAGTACTCGTTCCCTCTCTAGAGAGAACCGAGGTTACGTTAGTAACCGAGTACGATTTCTAATGCATTTACTTGAACTTCTGAGGTAATATCTTTGAGAAATTGAGAGGCGGCCAAAATCAGATATAAAAATGGACTGAATAAAGCTCTTTACGAACTTGACGTGCAATGCCGCGCTGACTGACATGTATGACACTGACACTGTCACACGCACACAGAGCAATATTGTAAGTTACTGCATGATAATACTTTAGCAGAATAATAATGCATCACGATACACATAGTCTCACTTTTAGTTACGTCTTTATATTATTATTATTTCGAAGGACAAAAACATGAACTTGAACGGTTGGCTTTACTTCTTTAATCAGCTCTCACTTCAGCGCGAGGCCAGTAGCACCTCAGCTCCTCCCACATCCAGCCTCTTTGCCCATTTTCTGTTATACGTGAGTGACGAGAGATGACGCGGTGCCAAGATGGCGACGGTTGGCCCCGCCTACTTTAGGCTTCAAAAACGCTCTTCAGAAACCTACGGGTGACGTCACGCACACTACGTCCATTCTTTTTTACAGTCTATGGTCAAAACATACTAAAAAACATTTGAATGTGATGAAAGTTGTTATTACTCTACGTCTACTTATACTAGGATAATGAAAATGTTGTCCGATACTTAAAACCGATAATACTTTATATTTGAAAGCTGATAACTGATAAATAAATTCAAATTTTGATCACATTTTTTAAAGAGCCTGATTACAAAAGCAAAAGTCTCACCATTAAAAGCCATGTCACAGGCACTTCAATATAAGTCAAAATAGATACAGTAGCCTAGTTTGAACCAGTGTTGAACCAAGGTTTAAAATGAATTTTACACTCCTATGGCCAACTTAACACTATTGTCTTTTCATCGGACAACATTACTTAAAGAATCAAAATGCATGTGCCATGGTCCATGGATACATAAAAGGGAATAGCCTTAAATCTGCACAAAATGATGCGAATACACATGTGAACTTTAAGTTATGTGTTATTGTCAGAATAACTCCTTTTTTGGACGCGCTCTTCCAGAGAAACACGGCAACTAAACCCAAAGAATTCACAACGTTTTATTACAATAATGTTCTCATTATAATATTATGTAAAATGACAGTCCCAATAGTTATTAATGTCAATGAAGACTTTAACAGAAGACAGAAACATCAACAGGCTTATTGGTAAAAAAGGTGCATATGATGAACATTCTGCAAAATAATATTATATTGGACCCTTACATTACTTTTGTCATAGAAATTTTAAACTGAATATTAAGCTAACCATATTTTTAACATTAACCTTATTTAACATTCATATGCTTTTGAATTTGAAATATATGTCTCCCCTTTAGTTGAAAACTTGTGACTTATGAGTGTGTGACTGTGTGTATAACATAATATGGGAAATGAAACCAGACAGATGACTAGTTAGAACTTGTGATAAATGAAGTAATGGTTAAAACATATTCTTCTCTACCCAGTAACAGAAGAAGACTGTGAATGAATAACCAATCAAATTAATGTCATTATGCCATAGCCCCTATTGTATAAAAACTGTTGTTTCCGTGTTTTCGGTGGGATTCTCAATGGAAATTGTCTGAGATCCACCGGCCTTGTTTTTACTTGGGAGATTCTCTGAGTATTGCTCGAGAACTCTCCTGGCCGTAATTAAAAGCATTTAAAGGACATTTACTGAAGTCTGTCTGTCATTTAAAGCTGTGCAGCAATAGAACAAGTAAGGTAGAATTATCAACTCGGCAGTAGTCGTCTGGAGACACGGAGTATAGGGTTTAGACTCGGCAGTAGTCGTCTGGAGACACGGAGTATAGGGTTTAGACTCGGCAGTAGTCGTCTGGAGACACGGAGTATAGGGTTTAGACTCGGCAGTAGTCGTCTGGAGACACGGAGTATAGGGTTTAGACTCGGCAGTAGTCGTCTGGAGACACGCCGGAGTATAGTTAGGGAAGAAAAGGCTGTAGTCGTCTGGAGACATGCCGAAGGATTAGTGCTAGCGTATAGGTTATACTAGAGTAGTCAGTCTTAGGGAGACAAATCTAAAATAGTTAGGTTTGAGGATGAAAAATCCATCACATTTTGGCGAGCCAGCCAGGAGCCCAAAGATACTCCCTCCGTCGGTGGGGGTTGTTTACCGGACAGTGGACGAGACTGCCAACTTGCCGCAGACCCCACCGAATAGGACCGATGGAGGGACCATCTCGGACGGGCGGAGAAAAAAGAACTTAGGAAGATAGGACACGGAGTATAGGGTTTAGACTCGGCAGTAGTCGTCTGGAGACACGCCGGAGTATAGTTAGGGACGAAAAGACTGTAGTCGTCTGGAGACACGCCGAAGGATTAGTGCTAGCGTATAGGTTATACTAGAGTAGTCAGTCTTAGGGAGACAAATCTAAAATAGTTAGGTTTGAGGATGAAAAATCCATCACACTTTCCTAATACAAAGTGAAATGTCTATGGCACTAAAAGCATGTTCAGTTTGATCCAAAACAGATGAATATGAATCTGGAAATCACATTTGAAAATAACACAATACATACATTTACATAACCGATATAAATCAGTGTTGGGTGCTGTCTAAACATGATGCTATTGTAGTTCTAGACTAAATGTGAGCAATTACTCATCTCAGTATTTCAGTATTCTTCAAAATGAATAAAAACAGTGAAATGCAAACTCAGAATATTACAGAAACCTGCAATAATTCATATATTAAATAATACAAATGTACTTTATGTATTTAATCTCACTCTATTAACCATTGTCTTAGCTGCTGACCGTCGATAATCAAATTCAACCATACTAACAAGCAAAAATTACTTCATAAACATCACATTTGTATTTCTTCTTTTTGTTTTTATTGCTGAAGTAAGTGTTGAACTGACTTTTCCTCTGTTTTGTTTGCAAATAAATCTCAGACATATTGGCCCTCATTTATCATTCTTGCGTAGAAACGGGCGTATATGTTGGCGTAAGATTATGCTTACACTCCTCTCACCGCCTGATTTATGAAGCTGTGCGTACCTTTGAAATCTAGGTGTACGCAATACCTGCCCTTGATAAATGCAGCGGCTGAAAACGATCGTCATTAGAATAACACGCCCCTATATATTCAAGTCTCCGCTTCCCCCACGCCCTCATTTTACGCCATGGACACACGGAAGACGGCAAAGAAGAGAATCTTCTCCGACGTGGAGATCGAGGCCATCACCAAGGAAATGGAAATAAACAAAATTGTTTTATTTTGGGTGTTTAAAGAGTGGGATTAAAGGTTAAAGTGGATTAAAGTGAGATTAATTCCACCTATATTACGAGTTCTGTTAATAGTGTGTGGGTTGAGACGCGCACTCCAGCAGAGTTAAGAATGTTTTATTGCTTAATATAGCCCAATAGTGATCAAGTTAAGCATGAGTTTTCTTGTTTATTGTAGGTGAAAAAAAAAGTGGTCAGATCTAAAGATCCCCACAAAGAGGCGCGTCTCGGCACTGAAGATCTTATTATTTTTATGATTTTTATTATTAATGACGCTTATTCGGCCTATTATTTAGAATAAGAATTTCGTTAAAAGAAGAATTCTAATGTTATCGATCCACGTGTAATGATTTGCATACTGAATGGAGATTGGTTGTTAGCTCTTTGTATGAGAGTCAGTTGATATAAAGACTGAAGTTAGACGCAAACGTGTGTGCTCTTGATTATTTTTTGGTACGACACTATTTTGAGTGACTGCACAAGAACAATACAAGAGTAATGTAATTTTTATTATTTTGTCATTCTGAATTATTTTTTGGTCATCGAAAGCCTTTCATTACTGAACCAAGTCCGTGCGCGCACCACCTAACCCTGAAATGTCAGGTTAAGCGCAAAGGCTCGCAACTGAAGGAATACATGCCTACAAATCAAATGCTTTGGTAAAATCACACAAATTAAACATTGAAGTCCATGTTGCACAAAAATAAACACTGAAGTTTATAATATATATACATATATATATATATATATATATATATATATATAATATATATATATATATATAAATATATATATATATAATATATATATATATATTATATATATATATATATATATATATATATATTAAAATATATATATATATATATACAGTTCATAATATATCATATCTTTTAGTTTGTCATGCGTTTTGTGGAGGAATTGTTTTTCTGCGCAGCTCCGCGCTAACTCAAAACGTGCGTACACCACCTCCTGAGCTGGTGTAGGATTTGAGCGTGCCGTACGCCAAAGTCCATATTGATAAATCTCAAAGTCACCGTGGTTTTGGGTGTACGCCAGGTGTACGCTGGAAATTTGGTGTACGCACTTTTGATAAATGAGGGCCATTGTACTGTGTTGATCCACCTTTCATTTTCTTTTTTTTCCCTCAGGATTCCCTCAGTACTCCCGCACTCAGCTCCAGTGTCTGCTTCCTACGAAAGCATGGAAAATGTCTTGGTTGTCGTTTTTCGACCTTCTCATGTCCTCCACCCAGTCGTAGTTCAGTGACTCTTATTAGGTTCAGAGGTTTATTACTCAATCACTGTGTCAAGCAGTTCATCGTCTATGGAAACACATCTTAAGGCCTTGGATTGGCCTGGCATCCCAGCAGACAGGCAGTCTGATAGTGTTTGATGACTGTCGACAGCTTCTCTCCGGCTTCAAAGAAAACGTGATGGCTAAAGATGTGTGACTGCTCACACCATAATCTATTTAAAGAAAGAACCAATCCAAATCTTTTTCATCCACCCTCACAGTAGTGAAGCATTTTCCAAGGACTCTGTAATACATTGCATTAGGAGATAAAGGCCTTCTCCACACAGCTGCTTTATGCTGACAGCTTCTTAAAAAAATTCTCCTTCTTTTTTTTTCTTATGTCACTCTCTCTTGCCTTCAAACGTAAATTAATATTGCACTTAACAAGGAAAAATCCTGTCATTCCATTCCAATGACTTTTTTATTTCTGTTGAACAGAAAATAAGATGTTTAGCAAAATACTGCACTTTTCCATTCAATGAAAGTGGAAGGAGACTGGGCCTGTCAAGTCTTCAATGACAGACTGAAATCCAAGTCATTATTCACATGCTACTAGTGATGTAATGAAGTTGAAGGTTTTACTTGATATTTGAAACCTATTAGATTTTATGGGAAAGATTTTATACGAATAAAGACTTCAATTTAGATCTGTTTCTAACACTGTGTCAACACCAGATGCACCGGCGCGACACAACGTGACACAACAAAAGCAAACAGAACCCATTATAATCAGTGACACTGTCTACACTGGATGCAACACAACAAATCCCCGACAGTAAACTGATGCCCCGTTCTATTTCTGACGTACTTCAAGCGCTCACGCTACTTCTGACACAAAGAATAATGGATTTGCAATGGCCGCTTTGTCTCGCCCGGTGTTGACACGATGTAACACAAAGCTATGAAAAGACTTATGCCCAGACAGGCTTAACCTAGTCCCAGACTAAAATGTATGTTCTACCTGAAAGCAACTCTTACTGACATATCTTAAAGCATGTCAGTGCTATTTTTTTTTGTCTCAAGATGCACACCAGTAATGTTTTTTTTCTAAGGCATGTTTTTTAAAAACTACTTAAATGTCCTAATTTAACTAGGTTTAATTCTGGCTTAGTCTAAGCCCTGTCTGTGAAACCAGGCCTTATTTTACAAATCATAACGAATAGTTTTATTAGATTGTGCATGTGGTACTTTTTTCTTCTTTTTGGAGTTTGACAGCCCCAGTGACCTGTTGTCATATATAAAAAGAGCAGCCACGACATTCTGCTAAATTTCTTATTTTGTTTTCCATCGAAGAAAGTAAGCCACACATGTTTGTATCTGCATCTCTCTGTTAGTGAATTCCAGACGGAGAAACATGTCTCAACAAGTACATTAACTTCAAATCTATTCTAGATTGCTGTGGCTGTTGCATGTGGAATGTTAAGCTGAGCATAGACCCACTGCATGGATGTTCATTTAAGATCATTAATTTGATAAAGCATGAAATCATTTGAATGGTTTGGAGTCAACTGGGCATAAGTGTATCAAAACAGATTTGCTCTTACGTCCTTTTGGCTCCAAACCCTTAATTTGATACTCTCAACCTAAACTTTTCACCTTTTCTTTTTTTTCCATTCCCAAATCTCTCCAAATTCCCTGCTAAACATAGACACGTCTTTTTATGGTATGTTTACGAGATGATAGCGGTTTTTTTGTTGTATATGTGTGTGTATTTTACGGCTGATTATTTGGACCTGTGGTTGATGGATAATGTCTTTTCCATAGTGGTCCTTGTAGGATGGGGACCAGACGTCACATCTGCCATTGCTGCTCTCAAGAGGCCCCAGGGCATGGGAACCTCCATCCTCCCTGTGGTCTGGGACTCTGCTCTTTCCCTCCCACCCGCACTAATTCAGCATGTTTCTCTCTCTCTCTCAGTCTTCCTGTCTCTGCCACCACGTTGCTCACTCACTCTTCTCTCTCTCACCATCCATAGCTCCTCCTTTCCCCTCTTCTGTGCTCTCTTTCCCATCCTTTACCCCCACGATGGTTATTTTGTAAGCATTTATTTGTGGCTGTGAAGTGAAAAATGGGCATGAGAAAAACTAGGGTTGCTGTGGGACAGTGGTGATTCTCTTATACAGACTTCAATGTGACTACAGGTGAAAATTACAATTGTTTTATTTCAATGACTTGTGTCAAAACATGGGGAAATAAAACAGACATCCTGTTGAATGCAATGATTGTTCAACTTCTACTTCATGCTCTTCAGTCACATTTCTCATCCCGTATTTGACCAGGCAAATGGAAGGATCTTATAAATATACATGCAGAATCCAAAATTTAAGGATTAGTTCACTTCAGAATTAAAATTTCTTGATAATTTAATCACCTCCTACGTCATCCAAAATATTCATGTCTTTCTTTCTTCAGTCAAAAAAATACGTTTTTTGAGATTTTTCTTCATATAGTGGACTTCAGCGGTTATCAATGGGTTGAAAGTCCAAATAGCAGTTTAGCTGCAGACGCAGCTGAGGAATAAGGGTCTTATCTAGCGAAAAGTTCTGTCATTTTCTAAAAAAAAAAAAAAATATTATATATATATATATATACTTTTTAACCACAAATGTTTGTCTTGCACACCCACGACTACACACATTAAGTAATCACGTTGGAAAGGTCAGGCAGTAACCTGACGTCGGCGGAAAATGTTAGCCTGGTGCCACCAGACTCTCGTACATTTCATTTCATTTGTACATAGAGTCTGGCACTACTCCATTGACAAGCGTTAACTTCCTTGTAGGCAGAGGCGGACAGAGTACACAGCTTCATTACTTGAGTAAAAGTACAGATACCCCTTGCTAAATTTTACTTCAAGTACAAGTTACAGTCAAATGTATACTTAAGTAAAAGTACTGAAGTACGTGTTTTTAAAAGTACTTGAGTATCAAGAGTACAAGAGTACATTTTCTAAATATTGCATTACTACTGCCACAGTGCTACATTATGTCAGAACTCCTACATTACATGCACAGTGCTTACATTTATGTACAGAAACGTCCTACATGGAGTTATGAAAAATGTTAATGGTAATACCTTGGAGAATGTAAAAGGAATTGAAAATAAAATCAAGTCATTTTCATCCTTTTACCATGTTGCTTTATTTAAAGGTGCTCTATGTAACTTTTCTACTAAAATGAATCCTTTTTTTATTGCCTGTGTGTGAAGGGGTTGTAATCACACATTACAATGATCCACTTGTCGAGTTTTGCTATTACCTCTGAAGGCCAGTATTCTTATTTCTATGTGAAGTCTCTGGGTCAGATTTACCGCGAAATCCAACGGATGTGACATGTATGCGCGCTCCCGAGCCTCTCTCCTTATATACAGTCTATTGTTGACGGTCAGTGAGTTACGTCCGGTTAAAGGCGCACGTTTTTCGGCGCAATATTCCCAAGACTCTAATCGTTCGTAGTGCTGGACGGGGCCTTTCGAACGAGCCCACCCCCGAGGTCCAACTCGCCCGACTCCCCGAGTTATAGCCGTTCGAAATCGGGGCAAGGGTCCTCTGGGACCTCCTCCCGAATTTGAGCTCTCTGGGTCTTTACGTTCCAGAGATACGAGTGATTTTCTTCTGAGATCGTGACGTCACCGGCGTCCGCAATTTTGCAGCGCGCCCGATGGTTTTCTTCTAATATCTCCGCGAAAACACCACCAAAACTATGGAACTTATATGGTTCTTTTCAGCTCGACTAGATGGTGCCAACGAGCTCAGTGCTCGCCAAATGCGTCGAGTATTCACCGAGATATTGGGTAATATTGCGTAATAGACGGTATTGTCTATGAGTCCTTTGTAAAAATTGGTAGAGGACGCTAAAAGTTACATAGAGCACCTTTAACATTTAAGAAAAATTCAGAAAATTGAAATAGTCTGGCGAGGTGGGGCCACGCATTGGCACATTCCCGTATGGACCTGCTGCGTCTTCATCCATGGTTTCGTCCATGGTTTCGTCTCTTATCTAAATCTGACCATGGAGTTGACTTTGGTGGAAAGCTGAAGGTGATTGCTGATAATCAGTGGCGCCTGCACAATCCAATCATGTTTGAGAGGAAAACTACAAATTGAGGGTTTCCGAGATTTTTCTTTTTGTCTTTTTTTTAAGTGTTTTTTTTTTTTAAAGTAGTAACGGTACTCACGGTTATGGATAGAAATGTAGTGGAGTAAAGAGTACAATATTTGCCTCTCAAATGTTCTTAAGTAAAGTCATGAGTACTCCCCCAAAATGATACTCGAGTAAAGTACAGATCCCTCAAAATTGTACTAAAGCACTGTACTCAAGTAAATGTACTCCGTTACTGTCCGGCTCTTGCAGGTACTCTATTGAAATCTAAAACTATTGGATCTGCCCAGAGTCACTCTGGATCTGCCATAACCAATCGCTAACGTTTGGTTGTGACGTTATGTCATTTGTCAAACTTTTCCCGAACCCCATGGGGAGGAGGGCCACAACATTATGGCCACCAACAAAACTAAGCAAAGATTGTTCTTGCTCCGGCTTGAACTTCTTGATATTCTGCATTATTCTCCGCTGCCATTACTGAACTACAACTCAAAATAGCACGACATCAACATCATCGTTCTCAGCCACTCCCTCTGTTCGCTGATTGGCCCAGTAAAAAATTGACAATATCCCAGATGTAGTACTGAAGGAAAATTAAAATTGAGCGGAAGTACGTAGGAGGGTGAAGCAAGGCTAGGAAAATGTAGGGTAGGGCGAAAAACTCTCAAATCTAATTTTCTACTCCAACTTCAAAATTGTCCGACATCGTTGTTTTATCTTTTATTTTCTTTGTAACGGGCGTTTGACTAAGTCTTTGCACGTTTGCTTCATATACATTAGGTCGGTGCTTCCACCTATGTTACGCATGACTTTCAACGTGATTACGTAATGAATAGCGCAACACAGCTACTGCAAGACAAGCATTTGTGGTTAAAAAGTATGTTTTTAAGAAAATGACAGATCGTTCTATTAGATAAGACCCTTGCATGGCTGGGATCGTGTAGAGCCCTTTGAAGCTGCTTTGAAACTGCAATTTGGATTTTCAACCTGTTTCAGTCCACTATATGGAGAAATATCCTGGAATGTTTTCCTCAAAACCCTTAATTTCTTTTCGACTGAAGAAAGAAAGTCAT
The DNA here is from genome assembly GCA_036326025.1 of Chrosomus eos. Taxonomy (NCBI): domain Eukaryota; kingdom Metazoa; phylum Chordata; class Actinopteri; order Cypriniformes; family Leuciscidae; genus Chrosomus; species Chrosomus eos. Next base: position 18,876,566 of record CM070820.1, on the reverse strand, counting down.
GAATATCTTGGATGACGTGGGGAGTAAATTATCAGGAAATTTTTGTTCTGAAGTGAACTAATCCTTGAACACTCGTCAAAGTTAGAAATGCTGAAAAAATCGAATTGAATTATAGCTTGTACTGTATATTCTGTTATATTCTGTTTTGGTTTGGTTTTCACTCTGTTTGCTCTGTTCCTGTTTGCCTGAGTTGCTAGTTAAATTCCCTGGGTGTTAATTAGTTTCCACACACCTGTTTCTGTGTTCCTATACGTTCCCTGTGTATTTAAGCCGAGAGTTTTTTCTGTTCAGTGTCCGGAATCGAGTTAAGTTGTGTTCGTTATTCTCCTGTGTTTTAGTTTGTTCTCTCTATCTCTTTGTCGTGCACTTCACTTAATTGAAATTAGCAGTAGTTGCAATCAGTAATAACTAATAATAATAAACAGAGCAATTCCAAGAGGGTCCTCACACCATCGGTGCTCGGGCCCTAATTAACCATGTTTAATGTTTGCAACATAAAATAACACAAATCTAAATAAAAATAATTGTTTAATTTCCAATTAAATCATTTCCATTTTTAAAAATCAGGTTTATTTATCAGGTTATGGTTCATAGTTCAGGTCCTTTTTATTAAACATGATATAGTAGTGAGTAGCAGGGAACTACTGGAGAAAAGAGGGAAAATTGCATTGGGTAATTTAAAATATAACATGAACTAATCAATTTAAGTGTCCGATTGTGATTTTTAGTCTATGCCTGTTGATTTTTAGCCCAGTGTACACTTTTAGCAGATAATCACAAGTCTTTCTTTTACACCAGCCAGCTGACATCCCTGTAACAGTATATAAGATAACAGAGCAAATTAAATTAACAATGAACACATTCTTGATGCATCTTAGGTTTCGAAAACAAAGGTTAAATAGAGCAGGCAGTGGATTCAACCACAATAAATGCCTTTAGGGGCACTGTAACCCTCAAATTAGTAGATGTAATAACGTCAAACACGCCCTTGAGGACAATAATAATAAAAAAAAAAGCTTTTACAAGAAATGTGACCCTTCAGCTCTGCCTTAGTTTAATTCATGACTAGTGTGTCATGCAATTTTGTATTTCCCAGACATCCTTTGTAATTTCCGTTTGGACATATACAGTCAATTGATGGAAAACATCAGTCTTAGATTTAAAAATTAAATGTCAATGCACTATAGTCAACTCACTTCCAGTTTATCATTGAAGAGAACAATATCAGGAGCAATTCATCCGGTGAACAACGACAAGCTGGAAAGCAGCCTAGTAAAGACAAGAATACAAAATCCAGAGCTCTCCAGTATCCTCATGCATGCCAGGAGTTTTAATTCATTAACTCTTTAAAGAAGTAAATTATGAATTAGCTCCTCATTGATTTGTTCCCCCCAGTCACCTCTGGCTTCTTGATCGTAATAGTTCCTGATTCTCTATTTCATGTGTGGCTGAATAGATTTCACAAATCTGATAGGCTGCTCTTTTTATTAGGCTATAGAAAGAAGTTCCACTTTAAGTGATGGCACTAAAGCCCACAGCTCAAGCCCTGCTCACCTGTCTCTCAAGATAAAAACAACAACTGTCTGTTCATCTAAGGCCACAACAATCTCTCAGCCTGTCAAGGCTGTTCCTCAAACGGCCTTCAAATGAGGTTGAACACATGGCCATCCACATACAACCACTCTTATCTGTCAGCAAACACATTCATGGATTAGCCCATGCTTTTATCCAAAGCTTTTACAGAGGCTGTCATCTAAAAAGATGCTTCCACAGCTTCACATGAACAGAAGTATGAAAACCCAACTGTTCACAATTCTTTAACTAAATATGTTCAAAGGTAAATACATTTTATAGAAAGCATCTGTGATATGCTGTCCTTTAGATTAAAAAAACAAAACAAAAATCATACAATAATTACAGTCAAGTCTAAAGTCTATGGGGCAAGACATTACAACATAATTAATGTTACTGGCTTTTATATTGTCATTGTTGAAGCTGAAGCAATTATAAAAATGTAATATTTATCAGGAAAAATGTACTGTATTGAGTTGGTACCCACAATTAGAGTACAGTACGATGTATCTTTAATATGTATATAGGCTTTAAATAAGTGTTCTAATTGTTGCTATATCCTGTCTGTCTTGAGTCTCGTCTTGTATGTTCTTCTGTGTTCCTGCCCTGTATCCCGAGTTCCCTGGCCACTGACTCTTAAAGGGTTAGTTTACACAAAAATGAAAATTCTGTTGTTCCAACCCTGTAAGACTTCCGTTTAGAACACAAATTAAGATATTTTTGATGAAATCTGAGAGCTGTCTCACTTTTTAGGCTTCTAGGCAATTTCATTCGGCCAGTCCAGAAAAGTTAGTAAAAACAGTGTAAAAATAGTCCAAGTGACTATGCCTCAACCTTAAGTTTATCAAGCGGTGAGAATACTTTTTGTGTGCAAAAAAACCCTAAAATGACAACTATTCATTTTCTTCTGTGTGGGCCTCTGAGTGAGTTCACGACGCATGTGTGAGAACTGAGAAGATGACGGAGATGGGTCTTGATGTAGTCTTTAAAATGGTTTTAAAGTGTGCGTTTCCTGGATGTCTGAATCATGAGAAACTAACGAGAAAATGTAAAAGTGCCTTACTAAATGCAGCAAAATGAATGGCTTACTTTTCACACTTTCCCATCAAAGGATTGAGAGAGTAATCTCAGTTCTCGCGCATGTGTCGTGGCGCTCCCGTGAACTCATGTCAGAGGCCCACACAGAAGAAAATGAATAGTTGGATAAAGTTGTTATTTTTGTTTTTCTCTTTGCACACAAAAAGTATTCTTGTTGCTTGATAAACTTAAGGTTGAGCCACTGTAGTCACTTGGACAATTTTAACGATATCTTTACTAACTTTTCTGGACCGGCAGCGTTTCCATTACCCTTCAAATTGTGCAAATTGAAATTGCGAATTGAAAATGCGCCCAATGGAAACATGTCAATTTTGATCTACATCAATCTGTGAGTTCCTTGTGTTCCTGCCTGGTCTTTCCTTAGGAGCTGCCTCTATTGCACTCACGTCATCTTACTGACGGTCTCAGTGGTCATCCATGCTGCCTGTCATAGCGTCGCCTGCCCTGCTGTTTGAACCTCTCTATGCTGTCAAGTCTTCTGTCTTGTAAATAAAAAAACCTTGTCTGATCATTTACATTTGGGTCCTATCTCTTGCAGAATTGTGACAAATTGTGCCAAATGTAGGGTTTCTGCATGAAAAAACTGAATTATCCAACAATGTAATTACCCTGTACCCTGTGCACGATATGAGGGTTAGCCATGTTAATGGACAGGCTAATTATGGCAGGCCACTAACACTTCATTGTTGTCAGTAGAGTTTAAGTTAAAAAGCAGATTTTGTTAGTTTGATAGATTGGTAAAATAACATTATATAGGCACCAAAAATATACAGGTATATGCCATCCTGTAATACCTGAAACATTGTCACCACAGCTTTTGGGCTTTTCACTGTAATTTTAATAGGATGATTTTTTTTACAGTGATGTCTTAATATAATGGCATTTTGCACAAATATATTTTGAATTTGTCATTTTGTGAATTTTCTGTTTTCTGTGGATTTGCAGTGCCCTGGGGGTCCCCTCATGGACCAACGTTTTCGAGATTCAGAAATCTCACTGGCCATTTTCATAGAAATCTTGTTGCAGCCTAAGGCACGGAGAAAGTTACCCGGTACAATTTTTTCTGCATGAATTTGCATTTTACAATATCTGTTCCGATGAGACCGTTTTGAACAACAAACAGAGTTTTACATATAGATTGACATTATCTCTTGACTTTTGAAACCACAACACACATTCGCAGAGAAAACATCTCCGGGCTTCTGGATGTTTACTGTAAATAGAAAGGTTGGCTAGTTGTCATTTTCCACTAATACCACTTAGTTCCCAGGCTCTGGAGGAATTTGGCTCAGTTGCTGAACTAGTTAAACTAAGCTGGGAAAAGAGATATCAGGTTGGATAATAAACACTCTATCTGGCTTTCTACAGTATGTTTCACAGAGGAGCCGTTTTCTGTGATGGCGTATAAGGGCAGGTGACAGGTGAGGCAAATCTGAGAGCAGTTCACAAAGACATACTCACAAACAAACACACAGCTAAGTCAGCAAATGGAAAGCAGCTCTAACAGAAACACTTTGTTTGTTTGTTGTTTTAGTGTGCTGTGCGTTGAGTTATCTTGCTGATGTAGATATCGTTTCTTTCTGTCTATCAGTCAAGACCATCTTCACGTCATTAATATTATGTTACTCTAAATCAGATGAAATGTCACACATTAATTTCCTATTTTATCTTTCTTTGATACAGTGGGGTCCAAAAGTGACTGAAACTGAATAGACTGACATTGTTGCTAATTTGGATTCTTTTTTTCTTTTTGAAAAGTTGATTTGAAAGATTAGTATGTGATTTGTCTCTCTTTGGCTTTAATAAAAGCAGCACTTTAGTTGCATGAACTCCACAGATTTGTCAAAAAGTTACTTTTAAAAGTTGCGTTACAATATAACATAAAAAGTTACTTTTTTATGGAAAGTAATGTGTTATATTATGCCCAGTTCTCTCCTTCTGACAATCTTACTAGGCAAAGTCCTGATTATCTTGATGGTTCTACGGATTATTTTAGCAGATTCTCTTGTAGTGTGAGTTGTGTTAAGAGTGACTGAATCTGCTGGGAAGAACGGGGTCACACCGATCTCAGATCGTAAATACCCACCCATGTTGAATATTTACGATTTGAAATTTTGTTGTGTGGGGGAAACCCAGAGGACAAACATTGCCAACCATTCCATATAATACGGAATCGTCCCGTGTTTAAGGCATCAAAGAAGCGTATACGCAGGCAGGCATATGCTAGAGTCTAGACCAACCGAATAACAAACTCTAAATTGAGAATTAATCATTCCGTTGGGACATGTCATTGTTTGATTTGTGAACATATTTGTTTAAGGAAAGTTTTAGGCTACATCTACATTAATCCGGATACATTTGAAAACGGAGTTTTCGTTTAAAAACGCTCTCCGTCCACACTAGCGTTTTCAGGCGTTTTCAGACGCTTCAGTGTGGATGAGAAACTTCTAAATTCACCTTACTGCGCATGCGTGAAACCTCACAAAAGCTCACTGAGATGATACAGATTGAAAAATAAATAATAAAGGTATCGCGCAATTCTTCTAACAGGATAATTTTATTTAGCAAAATATCTCATCATCACTGATGTGTCCAGGTCGCACTCAGTCACCATATGTTTGGTCTAAAACGCGACTGCTCTCCTGTATTGCTGCAGGACAGCACATGTGAGTACATTTTCTGTCATCTTTGCAGTAGGCTACTGTGATATGAAGAGTGTGGAAAGTAACATATTTTGGCAACAGTGTAAAAGTGAATCGCACATAATTAACAGGCACAATATACCGGTAAACATGAATATCTATTGGTACAACATGGATCACATGACTAAACTTACGTCATCGTTTTCAAATACCTCTGGCTTCACAGTCTACAACGTGAAAACGGCATTTTCAAATATATCCACTTTGGAGAGCGTTTATCAAACGCTACGTTTTCGTTGACTTAAAACGCCGTCTCAGTGTGGACGGAAGGCCAAAACGGAGAGAAATGAAAACGTATTAGTGTGGACATGGCCTTAATCTATAATCTGGTTGTTTGTGTATGGAATCTTTTAGTTCTTTATATCATGGCACACCACACACTATAGGAACAAAACTAAATCTATGTTAAATCTATGATTTTTTGTCTTCATGTTTGTGGTCTCTCACATTTCGAAAATCTGATAAGATTATAAAAATCTTTTAGTGTGGGCCAGTATAAAAGGTTCTCTAAGCGATGTCGGGTGACATCACTTCTTGTTGACGTTTAAAGTATTGTCAAACAAAACAGAGGCTAGCAAGACTCTCCTGTTGTGTTTGTTAAAGACTCAATAACCACACCGTGTAGCTCCGTTAATGTTGCGTTTTACTGAACTGACGCAAACATTACATTTCTTGACCATTGCCGTAAATCACTGCCGTAAGCCTTAAAGGCACCGTAACCTGTCACTCGCAGTGCATCACAAAACAGAGTCCAACAGGAAAACAATACTGAACGTTTTCAGACATAACATTTTCTCCCCCCCTGGAAACTGAAACATAACATTCAGCCCCCATTCCCCAGTGTCACAATCACCCTGTCACATAGTCCCCATGCCAGACGGGCGGGACCCTCATTCTCTGAGGGCGTGCTGGCCGTGAAGCTGCGTCGGGCGGTGCTGGTGGATTACTCCCCAACCGGTTAGCTCTTGGCCTGGGCTGCCAACCTAGAGCCACTGCTGGGGACGGAGGTGATCCAGGTGCTGTGGGGGCTGCGACTCTGTGCAGGCGGTTTGAGTGCCAACGAGTCCCATTCTCCAGTCTGTAAGTGGCAGGACCCAACTGCTTAGTCACCCGCAGGGGCTCTGACCAGTAAGACTGCAGCTTATTTTGGCGGTGGAGGTGTTTGACCCTGACCCAAACCCCTGCAGAAAGTGAGGGGTTTTGCACCCTGTGCGTGACATCAAACCTCGCTTTCATCCGAGCCTGCGAACCTTTCACCAGAGCTCTGGCTTTCTGGAGCCCTGGGCTTCCACGTGTAGGAGCTGGCTCAGCTCTCAAACAGTCCAGTGGTTGCTTTAGTTCGCGCCCAATCATGAGCAATGCAGGTGACACTCCAGTGGTGGAATGTTTGGATGCCCGGATGGTCAGGAGAGTTTGGTCGAGTGCGTTGCTAAAGGTTTTCCCTTCCTCCAGACAAGCTCGGATTCCATTTTTAAGAGTTTTATTCAGTCTTTCCACCCCCCCATTACTCTCTGGGTGATACACTGCCGTCCTGATGTGCTTGATGGACCGTATCGTTAGAAACTCAGTGAACTCTGCTGACGCAAATTGGGGCCCGTTATCCGTTGTGACAACACTGGGAAGGCCCCAGCGTCCAAACAGGTTGTCCAGGCGGTCGATGATGGAGTGTGCAGTGATGGAGCTCAGCTGGAAAACCTCTGGCCATTTTGAATGAAGATCATGCACAACCAGCAGGTAGCGAGCGTGAACAGGTGCCCCGTGAAGTTCTCCACAGAGGTCGACCTGAATATGTTCCCAGGGTGAAGACGGCCAAGGGGTCGGGGTGAGAGGGGCTGTGGCAGGCTGACCAGTTTTCCCACTCAGGAGGCAGCAGGCGCAGTTACGTACCAGATCCTCAACATCAGAGTCTATGTGGGGCCACCACACTGTGTCACGGCAGCGCTGCTTCACCTTGACCACCCCCAGGTGCCCCTCATGCGCCATGTTTAGTACTCTGGACCTGAGAATCTCCGGAACGACCGCACGGTGGCCACGGGCCAGACACACTGCCCCCCAGCAGGAGAGCTCATTGCGGAAGCGGTAATAGGGAAGCAACCTGTCATCCACTTTGGCCGGCCAGCCGTCCTGGATGTAGTTACGGAGAGTTGTGAGGGCCTCATCTGTAGCTGAGGCTTGCTGCAGCTCCGCCAGAGTGACTACTGAACTGAGGGGGCCGTGCAGGATGTGGACCCAGTCTTCGTCGCTCTCTGTGTCTGGTGTCAACTCGCCCGTCTCCTTCGTTACAGACACAGCTCTAGACAGGAGGTCGGCCACCGTGTTGGCCCGCCCAGGCATAAACTCCAGACTGAAGTTATACTGGTTCAGCCTGTCAGCCCACCGCAGCAGTCTCATGGGCCTATGCCCCGAGCCTTTAGTTGCCAGCAGTGCCGTCAGCGCTTGGTGGTCTGTGCGGATGGTGAAAGGCCTCCCGTATAGGTAAACATGCCAGCGTTCGCACGCCCACAGGCAGGCCAGGGCTTCCCTCTCCCCCACCGAATACTTCTGTTCTGCTGGAGTAAGTGCCCGTGAGGCGAAAGCCACCGGGCGCTCCACCCCCTCTTGAATCTGTGAGAGCACAGCGCCTAGCGCCACCCCGGAAGCGTCGCAGGTGACCATAGTGGGCGCGGTCAGGCTAAAATGGGATAGTGTGGGTGGGGACGTGAGCTGCCGTTTGATGATGCACACGGCTTCGTGGCAGGCCGGGGTCCAGTCCCATGGAACATCCTTCCTGAGAAGCTGGCGGAGGGGGGCCGTTGAGTCAGAGTAGTGTGGCATGAATCTGAGGTAGTAAGCGGCCATCCCCAGGAAGGAAGACAGTTGGGATGGTGAATGCGGGTCTGGCAGGGACAGAATGGCCTCAGTGTGGGACATTATTGGGGCGATGCCCTCCTTCGAAAGCCTGAAGCCCAGGAACTCGACCTCCTCAACCCCGAACATGCATTTCTCAGAGTTCAGTGTGACCCCATGCTGTTCGAAACGCTGAAAGACCTGCTCCAGGCGATCGTCATGCAATGCGGTGGAGGGCGCATGCACCACCACGTCATCCAGGTAGATGGAGACACCCTGGATACCAGCCAGTATGAGTGACATTATCTTCTGAAAACAGCTCGGGGCTGATGAAAGACCAAATGCCATACGTTTAAACTTGAAAACCCCCACGTGCGCGACAAACGCCGTGAGATCCATGCTGGCCGGTGCCAGAGGGACCTGGAGGTAGCCGTGTCGTAAGTCCATCTTACTGAAAACAGTGGAGCCGTGGAAATGGCTAGTAAGCTCCTCAGCCGTAGGTAGGGGATACTTATCCGGGATGATGGCTTTGTTGACATCTGTGAGGTTGACACAGAGCCGCAGTCCGCCCCCCCTTTTCTTGGCTATCACCAGGTTAGACACCCACGGCGAGGTGTCGACCGGCTCTATGACGTCCGCCTCCACCAGGCGATGCAGTTCGGCCTCCACCTCGTCACGGAGGGCCAGGGGAATGCGGCGTAGGGGCTGGATAACAGGGCGGACTGATGGGTTTACAGTGGGCTGGTGTACAAAACCAGTCATGCGGCCCAGCCCGTTGAACAGTTGTGGGTAGCGGTCAGGCCAGGAGGTGGCAACTTGTAGGACATGCAGGCCCCTAGCATCACTCACACTAAAACCCAGGGCAAGGAACAAGTCTAGGCCCATAATGTTAGCTCCCTTCCGGGTGATGCAGAACATGGTGTCAGGCGCACATTGTTGATCATACCTGACGGGCAGGCGGGCCACACCCAGAGTGGAGATGGGAGAATGGCCGTAGCCTAACAGGGGTTTAGTCGCTGCTTCCAGAGGCACGCGACTGAAAAAGCGATCATAGGTGCATTTGTTCAGGATTGACACTTTCGCCCCTGTGTCCACGAGGAGTGGAATGAGAGCTGTGCCCACACGGCATGTGCAGAGCTTGAACGAAGGCTGTGAGGTCTGTACAGTGTTTATGGGGACAGCCGCAGTATCATCGCAAGCAGGGGAAGAGCGACAGCAGCGTGCAAAATGGTTCAATTTGTTGCAGTTACGACAACGTTTTCCCTGGGCAGGGCATGACTGATCTCTGGTTGCATGTTTAGAGGAGCCACAGTTGCTACAGCTCTTGTGCCCACTCTCCCTGGGCCCCCTGTCCACTCTCTGCACATCCAAATGGTCACTCACCCAATCAGCCGCCTCTGCAGTCTCTGTGTGCTAAACTAACGGTGGTGATGATGTCACAGGCTCGTGCGCAGCGCGGCCGAACTTGCGCGCCTCCATAAGGGCCATTTCCAACTGCTTTCCAATTACTAAAGCATCCGCTAGTGTTGTGGAGTCAGGCTCTAGTAAAAGTCTCTCCCTCAGTTGGTTACATGAAGTTTTTTCTATTAACTGGTCAACTATAAGTCCATCCTCCAAAGCCCCAAAATCACAAAGTCTAGCCAACTCACGTAATGCTGATACATAGTGGACAACGGTCTCACCCGGCTTTTGCGTTCTCTGACGAAACTCAAAACGGTGCATCCGCCGGCTTCTTCCGGAGCTGAAGTGGGCCTTCAAGGCGGTCGTGGCTGTGACGTACTTATCATCCGATAAGGTGAGCGTGGCGAAGATTCGCTGTCCCTCCTGCCCGAGACAATGGCGCAGGAGCGCGCACTTCCTCGCCTCCGCTAGGTCCGAGTGTCCCAAAGCTAGCAGATAATCCTCGAACGACGTCAGCCAGCGATCCCAAGGAACAGCTGGATCACCGGGAACAGGTAGGAAAGGTGGCGGTGGTGGTAAGACGAGTTCAGACATCCTCGTTCGCCAATTGTTGTGTTTGTGAAAGACTCAATAACCACACCGTGTAGCTCCGTTGATGTTGCGTTTTACTGAACTGACGCAAACATTACATTTCTTGACCATTGCCGTAAATCACTGCCGTAAGCCTTAAAGGCACCGTAACCTGTCACTCGCAGTGCATCACAAAACAGAGTCCAACAGGAAAACAATACTGAACGTTTTCAGACATAACATCTCCCTCCTCTTCATCCGTGCACTAACCCCCCAAACCCCACCCACAAATCCTTCTTGCCAGTTATTGGCTGGAACAGTTTGTTATGTTTCGTGGTGCGGGTTAGCCCAGTTTGTTTTCTGTTGCCGTTTGTGGAGCCTGGGGTGTCTGCACCCTTTTCATTCTTTTTAATCGTTTTTATATTTGCTAAACATCTTTTAAAGTGTGCGGCTCACCAAAAACACTCACACTGAAGCTGAGGTCCAACTCGGATCCTTGTCGTTTTGCTGGCTTTGAGTGGGACCCCGTGAGGACCGCGTCTTTTTACAGTGTGTTCAGGGGACAGGCAGCTAGCGGAGATGTTTGCTGTATGTGACAAAAAAAATGTGGCTTAAAAAACGAGGGACATCGCTTAAAGCACCTGTAAACCTCAAGCTGAAAGAGATGCAAATTCATGTCTGTACTGTAGAGGGTGCAGCTCAAACAAACCTTTCAACTGTGCTGCCATTCTGGAAGAATAGGACACAGGAGAATAAAAATTTTAAAAAAAGATGTTTATCTGAACTTCATTTTTGCTTATTGGTATGGTTGGGTTGAACTGGATCATCAAAGGTCAGCAGCAAAGTCATTGGTTAATAAAGTGAGATTAAAGAGCCTTTATTTGTATTTTTTAACATATTTAATTATTGCAGGTTTACGTAATATTCTGAGTTTGCATTTCACTGTTATTATATTATTTATATATTATTTAATCAAGCCTAAAGCATTATTTGATTTTTATTTCACCCTAAAGAACTCTTTCATGCCAGAAAGGTTATTTTTTTTTTTTTTTTTTTTTTTGCTGCACAAAGACTTCTTTGGAGTTGAGTAAAGAATCCTAATGAACCTTTTATCCTGTGTTAGGTGAGAAAGTGGTAGACAATTGCAAACAGAGGCTTTTTACATGGACATTGAATAGAAGATGTTGTAAAACAGAATGATTACGCAGGATTAGTGAACGTAAATTAGCCTTTTGTCTCCGTCCACCTTTCTCACAGTCGCACTCCCTCCCACATTCTTTATTAAAGATTTTCCTTTGTGGTTTCCAATCTGAACAACATTTCCTTCACAAGACTTCACACACTCCCTGGCTGAACATGAACGGTGACAAAAACTAAAATTGACTTTGTTTGCCCAGCATCTTCACAGACATTTGAGGAGCCTGTGAAAACGCTGCACCGCCATATATTTGGGAAACGTGGCTCACGTGTGATAAGACCGACATAGATAACAGAGACTTAAGTAAACAGAGAAGACTTCAAAGACAATTCAACAAGAACATTTCACATATGCTGTGCTTTTTTTGAACCATGACATCAGTCTTATCATCTAGTGAGACAGGGGCATCTTTGATCTCGCTATAACAGTCTCTAGAGAAGGAAAGAAGAGGAAGTTGCATCACTCGTGGACCAATGATATTTTTTGGACAAATCAGGTATTTATCCCATTTAGCTAGGCTAGCATAACAACCAAAATCTTTGCGATAACACCTCATATTCCCTGCCCAAATCTCCCTGGAGAATCGTGACCTCAGATGTCAACAGGGAACTACTTCAACAACATTTGAATTGCAGTAACATTATACTTGCATAATAACACTCAGGGGTTAGCAAAGTTTATAGACAACTGTGTATGTTGACGTCTGTTATTTGTTATTTATACACAGAGAGCAATAGGTCAAACTGCATAAATTACAGTGAAATCACATTCAGCTGAAGTCAATAGGGAAAACAAGTTAAAGATAGGGCTATTCGAATGTCATCTCTGTTTTGGGGCCATGTGTCACACAGTCCCAGCAGTGGAACTTTATTTAAGCTTCATTCCCATGAATGAACTGTAGTTATTTACCCAGAGTTCCAGACTGCATGGAGCCAATGTGTTCTCTCTGATCAGTGGTCCTGTGCCACTTCATTCAGTTCTAAAATAATGTTGAACTTCGAACATAATGTGGAAAACTGCTTGTTTTGTCCTGGAAGTTAAGAGGTATAATGAGGAATGAGGGAATAATTGTGAGATGGATTCCATATTTATCCCATGTTTACACCACTGGCTACACTTAATGTTTAGTGTCTGTAAAAATATATTTATTTGATTATTGGAGAAAATGGAAGGTTATTGGAGTTTTTTACAAGAAAATACTGTTTCAATCCTTCTACTTCAAAATCTAATTTAATTCAAAGTGTTACTTGTCGTTTTTGTACTTAAAATGAATACATTTTTGAGTGGAAGAAAAATATCTACACAATTGTTTTCAGTGTATGTACAAACATTTAAATAAATAATCAATTCAATGTACTTTTTATTACGCACATAAGTATTTTTACATTGTACTTTTCTGCATACGGTATGTACCAACAAATATAACAACATCTATAATTAATTTATGTAGATATTTACATCTATGATTAGTTACACTGTTGACCGTTCCTTTACCCCTTAACCCACCTATATCTACCCATTCCACCAAATTTGCCCCTAATCTTTTTTGTGTCCCACCTTATAGCAAACATGTTTTGCAAAACAATAATACAGAAAGTACTGTACCTTGTACTAGACACATTTTTGTGTGTGAGGTTTTCAGAAACAACATGCCATGTGTGTGTGCATTTGAGATAGTTTATATGTTCTCAGGACACATTTATTATTTACAGTTAAGGAGATGTTTTGGTTTCAACATAAGAGCCAGAAGTGATGTTAATTCTCATGAGCTACTGCACCCATAATGTCTCTTGAAGTGCCGCTCCAGGAGATTTACCTGCCTGCAGGGTTTATTTGTCTAATCAAACACACCTGAGTAATAGATCATCAGGTTTTGGAGTTCGTCTAATGGTTGGAGCTGAACTATGCAGGAAGGAAGAGCATCAGGATCAGGGCTGTGCACCCTTGCATTAGACTGAGATCAACTCTACATTTTTAAGAAAAGTATATAAGAATAGGGCCTACTGTATACTGTTAATTTTCCATATTGTTTTGACCATATTTTAAATTACGCAATGCAATGTGTTGTGTTATAAGGTTTAAGGACATGTGCGTAGACTTTTGAAAATGTCCTGTCAGAAAATGACCAGTACCTTTTCCATTTTTCTTTACGGATTTGTTTTCTTCATAGTGTATATCAAGTAAACTACAAAGATAATGTAGGGCTAAAACTATCAACATTTTTGTAAAAAAAAAAAAATATATATATATATATATAAATATATATATATATATATATATATATATATATATATATATATATATATATATATATATATATATATATATATATATATATATATATAATGACAGTGTTACAAGCATTACAGGATATGTCATTTTGGTGATAGTTCATAACTGTTTGTCATTAGTTAATGTTAATATAGAAATATATTGTAGCAAATAAAATCAAGGTTTTAATGTTGTTTGTATGTCTGTGGTGTTTTTAATATAATTTAGTCCACACTATTAAGTATTTTCTCTTTAAAACAGTGAACCAAAGACGCGGTTTGAAATCGCTGGTGTTTCTGAAGTCACAAACTACCTTGTAACCTTGTAATCAAGTCAACGTCTGATCATCCACGGGTGAATATCTGAGCTTGTGTGAGTGAGTGGAGGCGGGGCTAATTTAAATATTCATAGAACCGCATTAAATTAAGCAACGGTGTAGAGTTACATTCAGGCTATGCGGCATGACGATTTTTTTTCAAGGAAAAAACTTTTACCAATATGTATTTTGGTGTTCCAAGATGAGTTTAAAGGGATACAAATATTGTAGAGGGGGATTTTAATTATTGAGTAATTTATATACTTTACTTAAAAAAAAAAAAATTATATCAGAAATACATATTTTGTCTTTAGGCTATATATGTAATATGATAACTTAGTTAGTAAATAAACAAGTGTTTACTGTAAAAAAAAAATCTCAATCTCAATTTTATTACATGATTGTAACTTGACCAAACAAATAAAACACATCTTCAGAAGAGGACTTTGATAAACTTGTATAAAAACAGAAATATCTCAACAGATTTCTCAGGTTATGCTGTTTTTTTTTTCTTTATGCAATTCAGTTTTACTTATAAGAAAATAAAACGATTCTAAATCTGAGCCATGTGTTGGGTTCTCAGTCAAAAAGCATAGTTCAAAAAACATAATCTTCTGAATTTGTCCCAAACTATACTCAACATGGTGATGTGGAAATCTATCAGAAAAGATAGCTGTCATCTGTATACAAATCAGAAAGTGAGGCATGTTGACCTCACATTTTGATCTTTAAATGATAAAGGATCCATGCAGAGATTGCTGAGAATTAAGAGAAATTGGGCGACATGGGGTCTGTACCACAAACTTTCACACAACCTCCAACAAACAAAAGGGGGAAGTACCTCTGTGTGACTGACCCAAAGCAACTTCCTGTTTGTGATTATGTAGCCAAAAACAAAGCGTGTAAGGGAACTGTCCTGCAGTTACAGCTCTATGGTGCATTACATGTGCGCTGGGTGTCTGTCCACACACGGTATCTCTGTACAATGCTGGGAAGCAGCTGTGGCCTCCCTAAAACAGACAAGCCTGTAGTGCAACCAGCTGGTAAACATGTCGCGCAGGCATTTTGGGTTGAAATGTTTGGGTTGAAACTTTTGAATTCTACATTTTACCATTTGGTTCGCTCATATCTTCCCCTTAAGCTCTACATCTACCATGTCTTAAAATGTTCTCATTCCAAACAGTAAGACGCCAATATCTATTGTGAGATGAATCCAGAGGAGCAGGATGCATAAATCAATCGCTGATTCACTAAGGAAGCTATTAGACTACAATAGAACCACAATAGGACATTGTAGTAATTTTTGGTGGGCTGTCCTCCAGCAACACCAGGAACACTTATATGCACAGACGGCCTTGAAGCTACAATGGCAGGATTCATTCAGTAAAATTGGAGACGTCAGCTGACATAAACCTGATACTAAGTGGTGTGATTACATGCTGTACACCAACGTTCAAAAGTTTGGGGGCAGAAGATTTTTTTTTTTTTTTAAAGAAATTAATACTTTCATTCAACAAAAATGCATTAAATTGATTTTTAAAAAGTGAGTCATGACAGTAAAAACTTTCAAATTTTTTTCAGAAGATTTCAAAACATGCACACTTTTTATTTATCAAAGGAAAAAAAAAAACACTACAGTTTCCACAAAATATTAAACAGATAACTGTGAATGTTTCTTGGGCACCAAATCAGCATATTATAATGATTTCTGTAGGATCATGTAAGCTGAAAATTCAGCATCAAAATATTACAACAGATAATGTATGTTTTACATATACTGTTTTCATATCAAATAAAGCCTTGGTGAGCAGAAGATACTTTTAAAACATTACAAAAATCTTATAGATCCCAAACTATTGAACAGAATGTGTGTCCTGAGAAACTTCTCATAAAATCAACAGTATTTTCCAAGTTGAAGCCATACAAGAATGTAAAAGAATTGCAATGCATCATATTTTTCAATGTTAAGTGGAGAAGAACAATCTAGTTACTTCTGTATCAACATCTTTGAGGTTCCTGCAATGTGTTTAAGTAAATACTGTAAATAACGTCCTGTCTTTTGGCACTAAGAGTAATAAAGCCTTTTGCACATCCTAAAGCTATTTACACCTCTGACTCTCTGTGAAGTGTGAGGTGATTAGTGTGAACTGCATGTGAACACAGCAAGAGAGACATTCACCTATTTTGTCCAGGTTCCCCATCCGTCTATTGGTTTAAAGTAAACCAAGTCCGAGTCCATTTCTCCAGGACCCCCTGCATGGCACATTATTACGCCTCACTAAACTTGCACACGCAACTACTAACAGGATGATGAGTTGAATCAGATGCAAGAGCTGGAGTAATGGACAGAGAATCCCTGCACTAAATCAAGACCAAATACTGCATCCTTAGTCTGTTATAACTTCTAAGCATCCACTGCAGCACATGAAACAATTATTTACATAAAATATGTCTGCAAAGCATCAAGAATAGGTCGTTTATTTATGAAAATACAGAGTGGAAATGAACTGTAAACTAGTCTGATACATTCACATTGAGTGCTTCATATGTCTTTGACCATCACAATGGTTCTCAACCACACTAATATTGCTTCCTTTGTGCTTAAGTTTCATAAATAAGCATTTGCTATAAGAATGTTGGGAACCAAACAATTCTGGTTACCATTAACTTCCACAGTGGAGAAAAAAAATCTCAAAATACCATAGACGTTTTTTAAAAATATCTTTTGTGATCCGCTGAGGAAAGAAAGTCGCACAGCTTTGGAGCTACATGAGGAAGATTAATGATGACAGCATTTTTGGGTGAACAATCCCTTTATTACTATAGAGTAAGACATATTGTTTAAGAACACCACAATATGTATTATCATGGATTTTCACATGTTTATGCATAAAAATCACATATGACCTTATTTCACCCAAAAATTCTTTACTTAAAAAATCATTTACTCACCCTCATGTTGTTCCAAACCTGTATGAGTTTCTTTCTTCTGTTGAACACCATTTATTTTAAATTTGGAAGTCAATTACTGTAGGTGCCAACTGTCTGGTAATATTCTTTTTTTCTTTGTGCAGAAGATAGAAACTCATACAGATTTGGAATAACTTGAGGGTGAGTAATTTTAATGTTTTTATTAATTAATAATATACCATTGTTTCTAATTCTCATGAGTCCCAAAACAATTGTAGGAAACTTTGATTTATATCTCTTGATATGCCACCTATGAGCAGTACTTCACACGAGAGGTTTCTTTCCACTACAATTCGATAATTACTTAGCAGTATGTTACAACCACAATATGTATAATATGTAATTACAATATGTAATTACTAGTTTATCAATAAAGTCCAGCATTGTGAATGAGACAGAATGTTAATAAAATTAAACCTGCACAGATCAAAAGGTCTGGAGTGGGTATAAATACATGTTTACAAAAAATCATTGTAAGTTGTCAGACATTTTTGGAGTGCTAATGTGAGGAAAAGTATTTTAAATGTTTTCAAGTGGCCCATTATACCATTTAAGCGGCTTGCTAGCCTCACTTTCACATCTAATGGATTATGATGGATTATCCTGACACATAAAACCTCCATAAATGTCCAATTAAAGGGTCTTTAGCCATAGAAGACTGTAGTGCACAGTGCCGACTGGAATGTTGTGGTTTGTGGGTTTCACTCGATCTCCCACAGATATGAACAGAAGTCCACAACAGACTTACTCAAAGGAAAATACCTACTGTTCTTTTTAGCCTTACAAATGAAAAATATCACAATGATTTTTAATAGACCCACACTGAGCACAATAAACTCGCAAATCTGACTTTTTTCCACAGAATTGTGAGTAATAAGCTCGCAATTGCGAGTTATAAAGCAAAGGAAATAAAGGAGTTGTAAAGAAAATAATTTCTTTTTTTTTTTTTCTCAGAATTACTAGTTTATATCTCACAATTCTGACTTTATAACACGCAATTGCGACATTATATATCACACAATCCTGAGATAAAAAGTTTTGGTGCCCAATTCTCCCCTTCCGACAATTCTATAAAGTCGCGATTATCTTGATGGTTCTTAAGGTTATTTTATCAAATTTTCCTGTGGTGTTATCATGGTCACTACATTTCCCATCATTCTCCCTGGCCCTAACCTGCATGTTCTTCCCCAAGGGAGTAGCCTCTCGCTGCAGCCTGCGGTGGACATCCAACCCGGCCACATCCAAGTGTGACGTCAGAAGCCACCACGCCCATGCCCAAATTGGACACATTCTCATTAACGTTAATATAAAAACAGGAAGAAGCATCGAGAAGAGAAGACGAAGGTAACTGCGAAACAAAATGCACAAAACACACTTGCGGTTTTAGTATAAACACTGTTCAACATAATATGAATGAGTTGTATGAGAATGAGATGTTACCTGTTGAAATAGAGCTATGAATTATCTTTAACTTACATATTTCGTCATTTAACTCCCCTGTGATGTCTCTTAACTGAGTTGTGTGTTATATTTGGCTGAGTGAATTTCGTATCAGTAAACGTTAGATTCTCAACTGAGAATTGTATACTATTACTATTATAGCCTACTATACTAACTGCATTATTATATCACCAATTTCATGTTGTTATTTGGATTAAGGGTAAATATGAAAAGTATGAATTCAGTGCTTATGTGTGACGTTACATCCTGTAAATCTTATTCTGCTTGTAAAGAATATGAGATTTGATTGTCACTCTGTCAGTTGTAAATATGCCTACTGCATATTGAAAAAGTTTGAAGTTGTTCAGTCATTGCTATATGAAAAGAAGTTATACATGTTTATATAATGTAATGTGATGATAAACTGTTGTAATATGAATAAGTTTTATTATTAATTCATAGTAAATACAGTGACAGCAAGCCAGCTATCACATCAGTCTTTCCTAACTATATTACACTTCGTTTCAGGAGTACTACAATTGTGAAAGCAAGTGATTGTTTGCCATGTCGGTAAGTAAAAATAAACTTTGGTTTGTAGATTTACACATTTGGAGTTTGGAATTAGACGTCAGTAACATGAATATTCTATTTGACTTTCTCTCTCTACAACTCCAACATTTCATAAGTGTTAAATCAGAAATATATATTTCAGTTGAACATGTTTCAACAAATTTCTCTCTCTCTCTCTCTCTCTCTCTCTCTCTCTCTCTCTCTCTCTCTCTCTCTCTCTCTCTCTCTCTCTCTCTCTCTCTCTCTCTCTCTCTCTCAGAGTTGAAGCCATTCTTGCAGCAACTGGTGGAAAAGGGGATCTTTTTGGTGCTTTTGTTCTAGCACAAATAATTTTGTTCTTTCATATAATATAAATAAATACATGTGTATAAATAAATTCATGCTTGAATCATTCTCGAGTTTTGCCTTCTGATATCTGGCCATATCATTTAGTGACTGCATGTGCTGATTCTATCGTTATTTTACCTGATAATGAGCAAATGAGTTAAACTTAAAGAGGTTAATATAATTCAAGAAACTAAGACTCACTCCACTTTTTCAGTTGTTTAAAGATTGATATACATTTTTAATTGTTTTGTTTTGTGTAAATTTATACATTTTTCAAAATGCCTCTGCATTTTGAATAAAAAAACAACAACACATTTTTATAAAAATACTCCTGAGATTAAATGTCTTTCGAACTATGTATGTACAAACTAAAAAACGAGGGTCCTGTAACTGGGGTCCTAAAGCTGAAGCCTCCGATTGTGCAGGAATATACTATTGATTTTAAGTAGTATAGTGAATTTGTTGCTCTGAACAACTGTGACATTGGTTATTTTAACAAAAAATTATCACACTTGCATAGATGGATCATTTTAGACCCATGTGTGTAAACTTGAAGTATTAACACAAATATTAAATAAAAAAATTAATTTGTGACCAAGATATTTTGAACTATGATGATATTTTGATATGTTAAACTCATAAAACCTGTACAGAAGGGGAAGACGAGAGATTAACTGTTTTTTTATGTATTAGAATATTGTGCACTGCAAAAGTTCATTTATTTCAGCAATTCAACATAACTGTAAGGCATAATCATCAAATTTATAACACATAAATTGCTTGAAATATCTCACTTTGCATGTAATGAGTCTATTATATATTAGTATCAGCTTTTAGTTACACCAATTCCATTATGCTGTTCTATTATTTGATTTCAAAGTCATTTGCTATAACAGGCATTAACTAATAAGTGGATTCTTAATTTGGTTGTAAAAATGCAATATTTCTATAACCACATCGAAAGAAATGTAAAAAAAGTTTACATTTTTATTTTATTTAGAAGTGCAGTTTGGATTAAGAAAGTGACAAAAACTCGCTTTAGTTTCAGTATAGATGCTACCTTATACGTTTATTATAGCAAAACCATGATTATTGATTACCATTTGTGTAACAGAAATATAAGAGAAATACAAAAATATCGTTTTTACATTGTCAAGGTACATTGTTTACTTGTACTACCATTTCATTAACTTACAAAACTAGTGAGCAATGCAGATGTCTTGAGTGATCGTGATTTAGACCATTCCAAGCCTGCCAAAGCGTCACAATTTAACAGCAACAATAATCTGTAGCGTCACACCTCTACACAAATAAACTTATCTTTATTATAAACCAATAACTATGATAACAACCGTAAACATATTTCCGTCAGGAAGCAGCGCCTTTTTGCGCATGCGTACAACAAATCGAGTCACGTGCTGTAGTTGGACATGGGCGTGGTTACTGACGTCACACTTGGATGGGCGTGGCTTCTGACATCACACTTGGATGTGGGCCGGGTTGGATATCCACCGCAGGATGCAGCGAGCTGTACTTGCCCCAAGGGGGTAATCCATCAATTGGAAACTGAAGCCTCTCTGGGCGCCGCCATTGTAGCAGACCATCACCTGCTGTTAGCATTCCATTGACTCCCATTCATTTTGGCGTCCCTTTGACAGCGAATAACTTTACATCGGAGACGTCCAAAGACTCCATTTGTCCATTATTTATTTCTAAAGAAACACGACAATGTATAAAAGGCTCCATTACTTTGTATTTTATGTTATGGCCGATTTAAAAATGTTATGGCTGATATTGTTCGAGACTCAGACTCGCTGTCCCAGTTTAAAACTAGATTAAAGACGCATCTTTTTAACCAAGCATTCACTTAATGCTTACCTTTTTTTACTACTGCTGAATCAGTTTGAATGCATTAACATTATGAACATCAGCTATGCTAATTATTTCCCATCTGCTTTTCTGCTGTTATCTCGGGACGCTAGTAAATAGCGTTCGTCAGCTCCAGTTTGTATCCAGCCTCTCACGGAGACTTCAGATGCCCCAACACCTGTGATGAGACGACTAAACGCCTGTGGAGAGATGACTCGACGCCTGTGAAGAGACGACTCAACGCCGGCGATATGTTATGCCCTAAATTAATACATGATTAACTAACTGTATTTTTCTATGTACATTTCTGAAATGCACTTTCTGTAAAGCTGCTTTGAGACAATGTGTATTGTGAAAATCGCTATACAAATAAATTTGAATTGAATTGAATTAAAAGCCGTTTTTGTAAAATTAGGCTAATGATTGCGTCATAACCACGCGACTCTACCATCTAGGAGAAGAAGCTTGCAGGGAATCGGGGGGACGTGGAGGCATAAAGTCAAGGGAGAAGCCATAAAGAGTCATAAAGTTGCTCCTGCTGCAAGCTCATGAACAGCTCCTACTCACGCTCTCCGGCTCTGTGAGATTCGGAAGGGAATGATTCAGATTTCGACTGGCACATCTACTAGGTTGCTTACGTCACATCTCCGTCCTCAAGCTCAGTTTGAGCATGCGGAGTCCGCTCAGCCATCAGGAAGTGAGTGCTTCTAAAGGGCTTCAGTTTTCTCCGTTGAAATCTATGGGGTCGCTGTGTCCATTTCTTTTACTGTCTATGGTTCTTCCTCTGTTCATTGTTCAGTTTCTTGCAACTCCTTCATTAGTTTATTTGGTTCTTGTTGGTTTCTATGGTTACTGTCATTGAGTTAATTTGCCCCATGTTTCTTGTTTCCCTGATCTGTTCTCTGTGTATTTAAGCCCTCTGTTTCTCCCTGCTCCTGGTCTTTGTATCTTTTACTTGATGAGTGGTGATGTTTCCTGGTTGAAGTTTTGAATTAAAGATTAAAGTCTTCAATCTTCAGTCATGCTTGTGGTTTCTCACATTTGAAAAATCTGATTCTAGTGTGGGCCAGCCTTATAATGGAGGACTTGTCTGTGTTCTCTGAAATGATTTATCAGATTTAAAGAGTCAGTTATGAAACGATTCTTTAAAACTGAGCTGGCTGGTGTGTTGAAGTAATTTAGAAACTCCTGGAATTAAGACAAACTGCTTACTTGACAAAATGAAATACACTAATCGAAACACCAAACAAAAGTCAAACACTGCAAGCACATGCAGGTGCCAGATTGGATGTCAGTTCTCACGCTTCTGATGCCAGCCTTAGTGTGGGAAGTGTTTTTGCATGTCCACACACAACTCCAATTATCTCCTTATCGTGAGCACCTCCTCTACAGCCTCTTAGTTTTCCCTGGCCCTCAGGTCACACTACATCTTGAGACATTTCCCGCACACCCTCACCTTACCTGAAGCCTTTTGACATACAGACACAAATACGCAAACACACACACATATAAAAGGTTTATAGAACACCAAAAGAATTTGAAACACAAAACTGCCTGCGGGTGTTAAAATATACAAGTCACACCCTTTGCTTACTAACTCTACAAATACATCAGTATTCTTATGAGTTATTAAGCTTAACTGAATTAAAATGGAAACGCTGTCATAATTTACTCACCCTCATGTCGTTCTTTCTTCTGCTGAAAACAAAAGAAGATATTTGGAAGAATGCTCTTACCAAACAGTTTTTGTACCATTGATTTCCCATTTGGGGATAAAAACAATATATTTTTCAAAAAGTTATTTCTCAAAAGAATTTATAATTTTCAGAAGATTTAATATTTTAGCTGCCGTGTAAATGCTAAACAGTACAAAGATATTGGAATGTGGCTTTTTCAACCCAATCTCATGAGAAATGTTTTGGTGGTGAATTCATACAAATGAAATCCTACTGTTCTAGCAATTAAACTAATCATAAATGATAAAATGTGTATTGTTTCTCTTCACTGCTCTTAGCTTTATGAATGGCTTTTGGACATCAGGACGACTTGTTACATCATCAACTAGTTTTTTAGCTTTTAGACTGGAGGACCTATAGTTTTTTGGATCCAGTGCTACAGAAAGTTACTAAAACAACTAGCCCTTATTTTTCCAGTTTGAATATCTGTTCCAATTGTCATTGGTACATTGTGCAATCCAGAAACTTTAAATCTAATGGTGAGTAGACTTTCTATTTAGTAATAATAATAGAGGACTTTCATGTCCCTTTTAAAGACAAGCCAGTCAGTGGCTATCTTTGTTCTACATCTCATATCTACTTATGTTGGGAAATACTGAAACCGTTTATCAGATTTAGGTTAATGCATGTGCGCATTTCAAGAGCAAACAGTCAGGCAACGTTATATTTTCCCCATTCGTTTTTTTACATTTTGTGTTATTGGTCCAATCTACCCCTTAACAATACATTAATTATTTGATATTTAGGAGATCTTCTGAAGAAAAAAAAAACTATTCTGAAAATATATATGTTTTAAATGTATTCTAGAAAGTGATCATGTAAATGCATGGACTGAAAGGACACTGTAAAGTGTCTTCCATCATATACTTATACACTACTTTTCCTAACCCGTATAAACTGAACACTCATTGGTCAAGATACAATTTTGTTCACTCAGATGTGCTCAATACTGTATGTGGTCTCGAGCAGGCTTACTAAAAGCCTAGGTCATTCACAGTCTGAGAGTCTGGAGTTGATTCTGTCACATACATTGGAGCATAACTGCAAAGCGTTTCCAATTTTTCTCCCCCTGTCACTTTAAAAATCTGCTATATTCCTCTGTGGTTCACAGCTATAGAGCACAGGGACGTTCCATTTGTGTTCAGACAAAGTGAGAAAGTGAAAAAACTTTGTGTGTTGTGATTCATTACTGCATGTTATGGCTTTGTATTGCACAATTCTTAAAAGAAAAAAAGAAAGAAAGAAAAAAAAAGATAGCAGCAGCCTATTTTTATAAGTCCACAGAGATGCAATTAGGGCCTGACTAGACTTCTCACCTCTTAATGAAATTAGGACATTTTGCCTTTTTAAGCTTTTTCATTTTCATGCTTATAATATTGGCCTGTTTCAAAAACAAACTTTTTATTTATTTATTCATATTTATTCATTTAGGGGCAACATTTGAACCATGGTTTTTCAGAGGCATTTTAACTTGAGCATATAAAACAGCATGTCCTGCATTTATGTTAAATACTTTAACTGAATCAGTTAATTACAACCTATGATGTTACTGACATCAATTACAGCTCTTTGCTTCTCTGTTTAACAACAGTCACCTGGTTGAACACTACAGGCCAACTAGTGTCTGCAGACAGAGGCACTAGTTCCTAAACTGGAGGATAAACAATAGGATGTATATCTATGGGGGACTTTTTCTCCCAAAATTGTAAATGTTTGAAACCATTGTTCTTGCTTTTCTTTTTTGACCCTAACATTGGCTGATACCTTTCTGAACATAAAAGACTGGCTCAGAACAAAATCAAAACAATAAAAATCAAAACCCCAAACCTCAGTGACAGCATGCTGCATATATGAAATTGTGTCCACTTAATGAAAAACCATCATCATCATGCAAATCAAATTGAGAAAAATCTGTTTCTACAAGATTTGGATAATAATTAGTCTGTTACTACAGGAAGAGTTTCTGTAAGTCATTTCTCATCAATAAAACAAGTGTAGCCTATGGGTGACAAAAACTCCCATAATAATAATAAATAACACTTCAAATACATTATCATAAATGCAACAATAAAATAATTCTGTACTATGTGAAAACAACGACACTTTATTTATTTATTTTAAATAAATTTGATTAGATCCCCCATTGGTGCAGTGTAGGCTTTAGATTAAATAAATAAAAAAAATCGATATGTATTTGATTAGTTATATTTCGATGGTAGGCTAACTAAAATCTAACTGTAATTTAAACAACAACATCGACCAGCTCATTCAAATTTTGGTGCTGAGATTTTCCCGCTTACATGTTTTGAAATCCCAAACTGAGTTTAAAAGAGTGGGCGTGTTTTTCCCACTGCCATTTCAGAAAGTTTGTCAAGTAAATGAATAGCTAAGCTCCAGCTCGTGGAGTGGTGTGGCGGAAGGAGTCTCTGGATGAGAGCAGGAGAATGAAGCCTTGAATACATGATCTCATTCACTCAGCTGAGACTGCACGAGCAGCACCGGAGTTCGCGAGGACAAGCCACAAGTGCCATTTTTGGATCTATTCTTATACTTACGTGATTTATTTCCTTTTCTTGAACAGACCAATGTTGGATATATGTTAAGCCTGCGTGGAATCCCACAACTATCCATAAGAAGGAATGCATCTTTTCCTCGTGAAACTAATTCTTCTGATATCACTCGTTACTTTGACGCAAGGTAGGCTACGTTTCATTGGAAGATGCTTTCTTCGTTATCAGACAAGTAGCGATTTCTACACGATCTAACATTAGGATTAATATGATTACAATAGTCTAAGTTAATTTCTTACATTTATTGTCAAAAACAACACCTTGTTGTTTGAGAAGAAATCACTTGTTGCGCTCTGATGTCAGCACGCCGCCTAGGCTAAGTTACTCACTTATTTCAAACCACAGAAAGAGCAGGCATTATAAATCGTTTGATAGACTAAAGTTTAACTTTGTTACCTGTAACTGTACAAAAAATGATATGCGTTATCAAAATATTTTGGACTACGGCTGTTAACTTGTGTAACTTTACCGCAAATACATATTAATCTTTTTTAGTAAACTCTGGATATTGTAGCCTATATTTTTCGCACGTCACTCGTAAAGATATAGATTTGAACTGAGCTGTTTTTGAATATCTGTCGCTCCACATGGCGGTTCATAAGTAGCCTAGTATTCGGTGCAAATATTGATCTAGTGCAGTTTGAGTAAAGTTTCAACAGTTTTGCAGTTAGATGCTACCTAACGTGCATTCATGGCAAGCCTTATGTTGTCCCTGCTAGCCTACTAGAATATTTATGTTAGTAGCCTACTTATTTTTGAATACCAAGTAATGCATTAGTGAGCATCCTTTTCAATTTAATTGGTAAATTTTCCTCCATGCTTTTTCCAGTTGTGTCAAGTATCAATTCAGTTGCTAACAAGTTGCCTACATATTCATTACACAGCCTACCAATTATTCATTACACAGCCTACCAATACTTATTCCATTTATTTTAGTCACTATCCTAATGTATATGAAAAAAAAAAAAATAAATACAAAGCAATTTAACTAATACGATAAAAAAT
Organism: Chrosomus eos; assembly: GCA_036326025.1. Lineage (NCBI taxonomy): Eukaryota > Metazoa > Chordata > Actinopteri > Cypriniformes > Leuciscidae > Chrosomus > Chrosomus eos. Next base: position 18,850,125 of record CM070820.1, on the reverse strand, counting down.
AGTATGAGTTGGTAATTGAACCTGCTACTGGAAAAAGTAGTATAGTATCTAATAGATAGTTGGTGAAATAAAAATGATACTAGTCACTGTTGGAATGCTTAAAACTAATTAAAAATAAGTAATAGGATATGTACATGATACTAGTCACTTTTGGATTGCTTAAAATAATAAAAAATAAGTAATAGGATATTCAATAAGTACAAGTAACAATAAATAGATAATACATAAATAATAATAATAAATAGATATTAGTTGGTTGCTTTAAATGTTAATGCAGCTTGCCATAGTGCATTCCCCAGAACAGCTGCTGTCCAGTCCCTCTGTCCACAAACATCACTTTAAGGTGTTAGGATTCACACTTTCTTTCTGGATTCTACCCAGTGTCTAACTCACTTTTGCAACCAAACTGATCAATCAAGAAAATTGTATAAATAGTAGGCCTATTCTTAATTAATTATATATATATATATATATATATATATATATATATATATATATATATATGTATATTAAAAAGTAAGTATGCTTAATTCTAGTCTTTTTAAAATTAAGGATTATTATACTACTTTTGGTAATATGTAATAGATCGAGATGATATCAAATCATGCAACACTCAATAGAAATGTATTACCCTGTTTCTGTGTTTCCAGGCCTGGAATGTTCGGAAAAATGCCAAAATGATGGTACATGTGAACCTACTGCAGACGGGAGAGGAGAATGCAAGTGAGTAATTATAACTCAATTACATAAAGCTGCTGCGTCTGAACCATATTGAAACCCTGAAGGAATTTCAAATCACTAATATGAGATTTCCTTTTGATCCGGATCCAAAAGTTTTGAATGCCGTGTACAAACAATTGCATACCAAAACACATGCGATCAATTTGAATTCCAGCCTCGCAAACAAAAGCAAAGTGTGCTTCTCTCCTTGAAGAACATGGCCTCAGCTAATGAACGACATACACAACCTCTGATGAAGAGGGTCTAGGGCATCACCCCCCACACACCCCCCTCCGGCTGGTCGTGAGTACGGGCCACTTCTCCAGCCCAAGTCTCGTAGACACCCGGAGCCCTAAATCTTATTTCGCTTTTCTTTTATGGAACGACAGCTGGGGTTTGCCAGAAGCCCGGCAATCATTGTTCTCCAGTCTAGATTAATTCTGTGTGACTAATCTGTTTGAGGCTTCCCAGAATGCCTGAGTCCCCCCCGTCCCCCCTCCATTCGCGCCCTGCCCCTGTTCGGGTGTTTTGTCCTATTTTGAATGCCCATTCACTTTCTGTGATTTACATTAGAAGGACAGATGGCAGTAGAGTGTAATTGGACTGGATGTTTTCATAATTGGTAGCATTGCACCAGTGGAAAATCATGAGCAAACAGGTTGCCTCAGCGCGCATAGCATCACATAACTCTCCTTTATCTACTTCACCCAAATGTACGCTCGCAAACAAACGCAATGGTGGACTGCTACTTTCTTCTGATTGTGTTGGTTGATTTTCGAATAGGGTTAACTTCTCTTTGTCCCTCTGTACTTTTTTACTTGCATTCAGCAGTGATGTGAATGAGGGATTGGGTTGCAAGCATTTGGCCAGGGTAGCATTGTCTTTCTCCGGCTATCAATGAGTTTATCAGGGTGGCTATGAAGGAGCACTATTTGAAATGGGATGGTGGCGGCTCTGTTTTTTGGCCTCCCTCAGTGGACTGCGAGCACATGGAGCCGCGCTGGCGGTGGGCCACATCTTAATTCTGTCTGGCAGCCTCCCTGCCTTAGTCGGGCCACAAAGCCACCATTGTGCCCTATCGTACTCAGATTCCACTAATTAAACATGGAGATACAAACGAAGGCCGCTCTCCCGCTCAGGATGGCACGTTACTATGTCTGGTACCTTTTATCTATTGTTCAAATGCAACTGGTGGACAGACCGCTTGGGCCTCTAACATGTCTGACAAACTTTGGGAAAAAGTGAGTTCGGGGGTCAGTTTTGGCCACTCTGTCCCTCTAATCAAATGGATCCATTGTGAATGCCCTCAAATGCTTCGTGACATGCTTTGCTCTTTTAGAAGCCGTACTGTAAATAGTGAAAATGAGAAAATGAGGTTCCCTTAAAGGGGTGTAGTTCACCCCAAAACAAAAATTCACATTTACTCACCACATCACTCCAAATCTCTACGACTTTGTTTTCTGTTGAACACAAAAGGTATTTTGACATTTTTTTTGTGTTTTTTGTCACAATATGGTTTTCATTAGTTGAACAAAAACGGTTATTTTTCTTCAAAATATTTTCTTCAAAATGACTAAATGTAGTCTGGTTGATTCAGTAATATTAAATAACATTTCTACATTATATTACACGTTAATTATTATTATTCATAGTACTATTATTATTAATAATATTTACATATTGAATAATATTTACCTACATAAAAGTAGTAAATTGTCCCATAAGAGACAGTTTTTGTTACCTGGCCAAATATGTTTACTGTGCTTGGGCTCCTGATATGCACTTGTTTTTATTGTAAAAATAGTTATTGAAAATAGTTTATTAGTTCATGCAGTTTTAATAAGTAAAAATAAGTTTTAAAAAATTACAGGTGTTCTTTTATTTGATTTATTTTTTACATCTGACCTCTAAAAATGACTTCCATTGGTTTCATTTAGTCAGTCATATTAAATGTTTTTTTTTTAACTTGATTTACTTGAAAATTATTACATTTAAATGCAAATGACATATTATTACCTGACAAACATTTTATTACAGTGCAGTAATTTAAAGTGCCACTTCAAGAGTAAAATGTAGGCTATATTTAGTTTAACTGCAGGTAGATCATTTTAAATCAAGTGTCTTATATTGTTCTGGAAAAATATGTTGGTTCTACTTGACATTCCATGCCAGGAATACCAAACACTCATATCTGGCACTCTGACAGGCTCGTAAAGGAGTGAGTGAGACGTTATCTTTGACTCTTTGGCAAGCCCAGAAGTCCAACTGACAGTAATACAAACCAGCTTCCACATCTGAATTCCTTGTATGTATGAGGGACGGCAAATTCGAATCAAAAGGATTAGTGTTCGACAAGGAGATGAGAGATGCAAGACTGGAGGGAGATGAGTAAAAGTTCACATGCGAACTTCAGACCTTCCGACTGAGTCTTTGATGGTCGGGTGTTGATGTAATGTGCAAAAAAAGCTTACTGTCTTCCTATGGGGTCCACATAGAGTCATAAAGATTTGAATAAAGAGCTAAAGGGACTGATATAGGTGGGATACACTAACATTGTTTTAACTCATCACTAATATATGATCTAAATGTTAAGCTCACACTTGAAGCTTAGATACATACATATTACATAATTATAGTTTAGTTCTATTTTTGTAGTTTGGGATTATGGCATTTTGTGTTACAGGATTAAGCTGAAATATGTACAATAGAAGTCAACTGTTGCTATTTAGAAATTCTTATAAATGTTGAAAAAAGCTGCTTAATCATTTTTGTGAAAACAGTGATACGTCAGGATTCTCTGATGAATGTAACATTATAAATGTCTTTATTGTCAATTTTGATCAATTTGATGTGTCCTTGCTGGATAAAATTATTTTTTTATCAACAAAAAAACAAAGTTTGTAATTTACAAGTTGCCAAAATTGTAATTTACACCCTGGGCCATGTGTGGTGTGTCTAATGAATTAAGCCAGAATTGCCACTTGTTAGTTCAGGACAGTTTCAATGTCAAGCTCTGTTTGCTTTCTAGAGATGAGTTCCTCACTGCATTTAGATACAGGAAATGGACACCAGTGCCAAAGAAAGAGAAGTTGTAGTCTCTTATCATATCACTACAGATGCCTAATGTCCTTATGAAGATGCTGGGTGTCCCATTCTTGGCTTGAGCTTAATATCTCGACTAACCAAAATGACTTGTGTTGACAAGTTGAAATCTGACTCTTCCTCATTTCTATCTGGAATTCAGCAAACTTTGATTGTACATTCTTTTATTGGTTGCTAGATTGTGTTCTGTATGTACAGCTGGCCAAGTACAAAAAAGAAATGCAGCGAAACACACCAGGCGTGTGTTGTTTTTGTTTGATGCTTTTGACCTGAGCCATCTGTCTGTGGAACACTGCATTACAAGTGATCAGTATCAAGGTAAATTAAAGCTGCAAGCAGCATTGAAAGGGCCCTCGCACCCGTGCCATCGCCACCCGGTGGCTTTAGGAAGACAGAGCACGGTGGGCTATGTGCATTTAAGTAGATAAATATAGTGGGAGTATGTCAAAGTCAGTTAGAAAAATGTCATTTATTATGGGGATAATAGCATGCTGTTAAACATGTCACTTCATGTTGCCAGCAGGTGGCGCTATGACTGTAACTGAATATGAGCATGCACATGTGTTCAGGACAGAACTCTTATCAAACATGTGAAGTTTGGGTCAGATTGAACTTTGCCTTCTTAAGTAAAAACAACTTCCTGTTTCATAGCATTAGCATGCTTTAGCACTTAGCTAAGAATTTCTAGCATGTTAAACATGTTGATAACATGTTTATAACTCAATGGCATATTTTCTATGTTGCCAGTACTGCATCACACTGTTAAACATGTCACTTCCTGTTGCCAGTAGGTGGCGCTATTACTATAACTGAATATTGTCATGTAGATGTGTTCAGGGCAGGACTCTTATCAAACGTGTGAAGTTTGGGGCAGATTGGACATTGCCTTCTTAAGTAACAACAACTTCCTGTTTCATTTCATTAGCATGCTTTAGCACTTAGCTAAGAATTGCTAGCATGTTTTAACATGTTTATAACATGTTTATAACTCAATGGCATATTTACTATGTTGCCAATACTGCATCACACTGTTAAACATGTCACTTCCTGTTGCCAGTAGGTGGCGCTATTACTATAGCTGAAAATTGTAATGTAGATGTGTTCAGGGCAGGACTCTTATCAAATGTGTGAAGTTTGGGCAGTTTGGACATTGTCTTCTTAAGTAACAACAACTTCCTGTTTCATTTCATTAGCATGCTTTAGCACTTAGCTAAGAATTACTAGCATGTTTTTACATGATTATAACATGTTTATAATTCAATGGCATATTTAATATGTTGCTAGTACTGCATCACAGTGTTAAACATGTCACTTCCTGTTGCCAGTAGGTGGCGCTATTACTATAACTGAATATTCTCATGTAGATGTGTTCAGGGCAGGACTCTTATCAAATGTGTGAAGTTTCGGGGTTTCAAGGTTCGAAGTTACAGCAAATTACTATTTAATTGCAGTAATAGCATGCTTTAGCACTTAGCTAAGTGTTTGCTAGCATGTTTTAGCATGTTTCAAGTATGTTGTTAGCATGTTTAGCACTTGCTGGCACTTTTTTATATGTTATTAGGAGTCCACAAAAGTGTTAAACATGTCACTTCCTGTTGCCAGCAGGTGGCGCTATGACTGTAACTGAATATGAGCATGGACATGTGTTCAGGACAGAACTCTTATCAAACGTGTGAAGTTTGGGGCAGATTGGACATTCCATACCTGAGTTACAGCAAATTCCTATTGAATTGCAGTAATAGCATGCTTTAGCACTTAGCTAAGTGCTTGCTAGCATGTTTTAGCATGTTTCAAGTATGTTGTTAGCATGTTTAACACTTGCTGGCACTTTTTTATATGTTATCAGGAGTCCACAACAGTGTTAAACATGTCACTTCCTGTTGCCAGCAGGTGGCGCTGTGACTGTAACTGAATATGAGCATGGATATGTGTTCAGGACAGAACTCTTATCAAACGTGTGAAGTTTGGGGCAGATTGGACATTGTTTGCCTGAGTTACAGCAACTTCCTGTTTCATGGCGAAACATCAAAATTTGTCAGGCCGCCGAGGACACGCCCTTCGACGAAAACTCAAGATCTTCGCAATTTAACGTCGCAAAGGCCTTAAGATTACACTCACCAAATTTGAAGATGATCAGATTAAAACTGTAGGAGGAGTTCGTTAAAGTACGAGGCCTGAAAATGGCAAAAACTGCACAAAAATCTGAGAGGAAGTTCAAAATGGCTGACTTCCTGTTGTGTTTAGGGCTACGCTCCAAGAGACTTTTTTGTAGGTATTGGGCCATTACATGTATGTACCGAATTTCGTACACGTACGTGAAACGTAACGCGAGGCGCACTCCGTTGAACCTTTATAGGTGGCGCTATCGAGCCATTTTGGCCCGCCCAATTTTGAAACGCATATCAGATGTAAATTTTCGCCAGTTCTGACGCGTGTGCAAATTTTCGTGAGTTTTCGTGCATGTTTAGGCTCTCAAAAATGCGATTCATTGCGGAGAAGAAGAAGAATAATAATAATAATAATAATAAACAGAGCAATTCCAAGAGGGTCCTCACACCATCGGTGCTCGGGCCCTAATAATTCACCATGTACAATGGCTGCTACTTACAGCATAATAGCCGCTAATGCCTGTGGTTTTGCCATTGATCCCTGGCAGTGGCAGATGTTTGAAAGATTCTCACTTTGTCACACTCTCAGAGGGTTTGATGAGTTTATTCTAATAAATAAATCCTCTTCCTGTTAAATGTCCAGCATCGTTCCACTCAACATGACTTCTAGTGCCAAGAAGGACATCTGAAAACATTAACTTAGTCCCTGGCCTCATAAAAACACCAGGAGCAGCACTCATTAGAAAAGTATTGGGTTCGTTAATGGCTGCTTCCTGTCCCTCACTGTCGTTCCCATAGGGTCCCTCAGTACAAGGGACAAATAAACACAGGCGTAATGAACACTAACAGATGTGGGCCTGGAGGATCAGGTCTCCTCCAGTGATTACAGAGAGAGTGCGAAGAGCCCCAGGCCATAGTTTCATAAAGAACAGACAAGACTCAAAGACTCCTCAGAGTTAAACTCCCCACTACAGGAAATTAGGGTTTAAAAGAGAGTAGATTTTGCGTTATTGTTGTGTGGCTTAAGGGGACAACGGGTCAGTGGTGCAGCCAACTCCCTAACAAAACGTACAGGTAGACTCATCACACAAACAACTAATACTAGCCTGTTGGAATGTTCTGGGTTTATTACAATTTAACTTTATTGATGGTATTTGAGGGATAATTTTGACAACCACAGTAATGGTCATTTCAATTAGTTAAATTCGTTTTTTGTAATAGAACAATAGGACGCACTAAACATTACAATAAACATATACATTTAATAGAATAGAATAGCCTAAATATTTAATAAATCTGTAAATATATTTTAAATTAATGTAAAAAATAATTATAAAATAAAGTACAGATTAAAAAGTGAAATAAGAGCACCATAAAAGTTTTACAGAGATGGTCCATATAGCTTTGTGTTCTATATTCCAAGTCTTCTGAAGTCATATGATAGCTTTCTGTTATAAACAGACCAAAATTTAAATTTGTTCTGATAATCTTCCCCTCCAGTGAGCTGTTAACTTGAGAAGCTCTGCAACCGGATCAGTCCGATAGATAAAAGAATCATTCAGACCAGTTTTGAGACTTCTCTCATGAAGAGCTAGGGCAGACGTCAAGGTTTTTTGTTAATAATGGATGCAGTTTTTGTAGAAGTGTGCAAAAATCATATCAACTTGAGATAGACGTGGAATCTAGTATGGGAGTAATATGGATCAATATTTTATTTTATAAAATATACATTTACAGTATGGGGCTTTTGTGTCATTTTTGGATCAAAGAAAATGACTAGTTTATATAGAGAATAATCAACATAAATAAGAAAACATTTATCCAAGAATTCATGTAAATGCTTTAACCAAAATACTAGATTAAATTTTTAATTTTGTACCATCAGGCTTTGTTTACATCCATTTAGGGTTGTCAGAAGTACCGGTACTTCGATACCAAGTCGGCACTGAAATTTTAAATATGAAAAATCTTTGCAGAACCGGTAGTACAGAGTATATTGGGTATCCTCTTATAGGCGCTGCTTTCAAACGCTCCTTGTATCTGTGTAAGTGACTCAGTTAAGGCTACATTCAGACTGTCAGTCCAAATCCAATTTTTGTGCATCCGATTGAAATACGATCAGATTTAGCATGTGTGAACAGCAAAAAAAAATTTTCAAATCCGTTTCAAGCTATATTCATATGTGGTTTGAAATCCTATTCAAATTGCATTTCTGGGAATCCGTTTCTGTCTGACGGCTCTGATCGGTTTTCACGTGGTTAATGTGACTGTCACATGCCACGTAAAACGTAAACTTCAGACGTTGTTATAGGAAACATGCTGAAAGTTGCTGCCGAAATAAGGCTGTGTTGTTCCAAAGTGCCGGACGAGCAGAAAAATGACAATAATAATAAAAGACATGTTTGTAATCCGACGGAGACGACAGCACTGAATAAAGCCACGAATACTAGCCGGTTCTGCCGCTGCCTCAGAAGATAGCTACACTGTCATGTTGTAAAATTTAAATAAGACAACATCTCTATTGCAAATCCATCCATGTTGCGGTTGTTGTATTTGGCGTATTCCTACTAACGCAACGTCATTGTCATAGAAATTAATGCAGATATTCCGGAAAACGAAAGAGCTGCATGGACACACAAAATCTCAAAAAAGTATTTTTTTAAAAATAAATCAAAATAATTTTGCCCACATTTGTCCCCAATAGGGTTTGAGGGTTAAGAGCATCAAAGGTTTCTTTTTACAACATGTTTTTGTAAACATGTTGTAAATCAAGTGCTGATCACTGTAACCAATCACAGAAATATCTGTTGAGCGCATGAATGCTGTGGCCAATCAGAGGTTTTTAAGTTAGTCAGAATACGCTCAAAAACACTCAAAATAAAAATGTTGTTTACCGGTCGCAAAAAAACTTTTTGGATTATAGCGGTATGGTTTTTGCAGGAGTGTAGATATCAGTGAGCAGGCAGCTTTAGTGATTATAAAGGGAGCATTCTTTGCTCGCTTTCTGTTTATATCTCATATACGATTTGAATAAAAGTTTTGTTTTTCACGCAGCTCATACACGGCAACGTTTCTGGATTTACAACGCGATTGAATCCGAAACTGCAATGATTGACAGAGATATAACAGATGGGACAAAACAATCTGATTCTGTATGTCAAAATATGCATTTTGACATAATTAATTAATAATTAATTTATATGGTAATCAATAGAGCTAAACGTGTATTAAACCTGTAACATCCTTTAATTAGCCTACACATGTAGCATGCTATCCAAACAACACAATGCTGTTTTAGACATTCATTCATTGTCTATTTACAGTGTCAACCATGAAAGGGCTTACAAGTTAGACTTTAACTTTTTTGTTGTGAGAGAAGGACAACCCCCTTCACTTTGTGACCTTTCAATGGCAGATGGCAGATTGGAGCGCAGTGGGTGGAAACCCCCTGTGTTTCATCTGGCTGAGGGTCAGGTGTCAACAAAACATCTGCTCTGGCCTGGGCGAGCATTGCAGCACTAGTAAAACACTGTTGTCATGGGCTACCGGTGGCCACAGAATGAATCCCATCATAGTGAAGGTAGAATAACAGTACGGGGTCATTCTCTGGTCACAGAATCAACTACTAGGGCTGTTTACAGAATCTGTGATTTATTTTTATGGGCTTTTTCTGTCCGAGTTGGATTGAGATTTGCAAACGGAGAGATTTTCACCTAGGTTAAAAAGGATCCTGCGGTTTTAATATGCATAGTTGGAAAATATTTTCATCAAAATGCACTGATTGTGTTTTACGGGAAACAAGCAAAACATCAACTAAAAACGAAACGAAAGATTTTGTTTATTTTTTCTGTTTGGGGAAGAGATTTGAGAAGACAATTTTAGTCATCACATTTATATTATGCGATCATACACAACTATATGCTGTTGATTACCATTGAAAATAATTGTGATGTTTCAGTTTGTTAAAACAAACGAGAAAATCATTTAGTAGAGAAACTTTGATGGAGCAAGAAATTGGCACTGACAAAAGGGGCTACTATCACATAATTTGGCCGTTATTTACAACTAGTAAATAAGGGCCAAACATACCCGGCCTCAATGCTTTTGTCCTCTTTAATGTATACTCTTTTGTGGCCTTATGTCACTTTAAGTAGCTTGATTGCTAATGTGACAAGCATTTGCCAAGTTAAAGAGCAAACTGGCAGGGTTTCCTTCTGAGGTCCTCAGTGTACTCCCCTTAATTCCCTAATGTGTGCTTTACTAGCAGGAGCCAGCGCTGACTAAGTGCCCTATGTATTTAGCCCCTTCAGAAGCAGGACTGTTTGCCAGGACGGGCAGGTCTGATAGACTTTCAAAGGTGGTGTGATTTTCCGCAGGGAGCAGTTAAGTGCGGCTGCCAGGACTCTCCATTGAGGAGTGCTGTCAGGGATGGGGACACAGAATGGGGTGAATTTCTAATGTAAACGGTTACATTCCAGCAAGGCCACAGACTCCTCCCCTTTGGCAATGCAAAAATCCTTTAAACCAGGTACATATTCTTTCTTTCAGAAAGCTTGTGGGTCAAAGGTCTATCCATCATGGAAGCCTACTAGACTTTTTTGGGAAATTAAACTGAAGAAGAAAAGAATTTGGGATTTTAGTGTGCTGGTCAGGCTTATGTATACTTCAGTTGTCTTCATTCCACACAACAGATCTTGTATGTGCGAAGGTTTAATTCTAATAAAAAGTGTATTTAATGATTATTATTACCATACTTAGTATTAATTATTATACTTAAGGCAAGCATCAACAACTCCTGTCTGAACACCTTAAATAGTCTGGCTATTATAAAATTATGATTTTGTCGAACATGAATAAACAGAAAAAACACCATAGCAACACACTAAAAACACCCCGGCAACACCACAACAACACCCTAGCAACATGGAAGGGACTTTAGCATGGCCACCACACTCACACTTTCTCTAGGCAATGTACAAATCAAGTTCCTCTACATCAAGTTATTTCATGCAATAAATAACTACAGGTTGTTATATCCTCCATCCCAAATAATTTGCCAATAGTTGGTCATTTTGAACTTACCTGTATCAGATGGTTAACTGTTATGTGATAGTAACCCCTTTTGTCAGTGTCAATATCTACTGATAACTTTGTAAGTGGATAAAACAGATTTTCTTTTTTAAAATATTTATTTATTTAATTTGGGAGTAAATATATTAGGGATGCACACCGATATTGAAATTCTGGCCGATACCAATAATTTAATTCTTAATGTATGTAGAATATTATGACAAACTCAAAATACCTGAACCTGGCCATCTGAACACCACCACCATACTAAAGCTTAGTAACCTTAGTAACATTCAGCCCAGTCCTGAGGCGTGTGATTCAGTAATGACCTCATCATCCAGATATACCAGAAACTGCTGAAGATAAGGAGAAGGCAGGAGGTAGTGAAAGGCATACGTGGAGAAGTGCGACTACAGCTCTAGTCCAGCCAAGTAGGAAGGAAGTGAAGAGGAGGCTGGAAGATTAAAAAGGAAGGCCATGATTAGAACAAGAGGAATAGAGAGGTGACCGAAGGATTGGGATGGGATGGAAGGGAGGGGAAAGAAGAGGAGGTTTAACAGCTGAATGCTCACTCAGAAGGGTTAGAGGCACCCAGACTGCGGTCAGCTCCACTCTGAATGGCGGAAGGAACAATGGGCCTTCTCATGGAGCCTGTCTGCTCTGCTCTGTGGTGGGCAAACCATTCAACTGCCTGCTGCCTCGGCCCTCTTATTCTCTTTGGGAAAGTGTGGGGGAGTTTATGAGCAGGGAGTCGGGTGCGCTGTGACCAGCAGCTGCCGCTCCCTCATTAGCATGCGCACCTGCTCCCTGAGGCCTTTTTGGAAGGCCGACACAGGCCCTCATTGCATTATTCCAGCTCAGTACAGATCATAACTGCACACAGCGATGTGTTGTCTGGGTTAAATCGGCCTAATTTTTCTGTATTAGATCTCAATTCTTGTTGGAAAAAAAGCTGTTATCATTTTTTTGAGCTTGATAAACTATAAAAACATACGGTTACTTTGAAAATTCTACTGAACCCCCCCCCCCCCCCTCCCCCAGCAAAAACATAAAAAAAATCAAAAGAAAAGATTGCCATAGTCCTAATTTATTCTGTCAGATCTTTTGCTTCCTTATAAAAGTTAGAAACGAGTGGCTGAGTTTTTTTTTTTTTTCATTTCAATCTGACTTTAGCCATTTTTGGAGTGCAGACTGTTTTATGAATCTGTCATTTTTCAAAGATGCCATTAGCAAGGATGAGCAAGTCAAACTTTATTTTCTAAACACATGTTATTGATCTTTTGCAAAAATTCATCCATGCATGCATGTTTCATTTTTTCAACTTTCTTTCGGTGAACCAACAAACTAGTGATGTATGCAGGACTTATCCAATCATCAATCAACTACAAGCTCACATTCAGATCTGCCTCCATCTAAACAACAACCAATGATTATAATCAAGTTCTTTTTTGATGGTTATATGGAAGAAAATATAGAAGAAAATATCTGTCGCTACCTCCATATTTTATCAAAATTTTAAGGGCATAGCAGCAAAATACAGACCGTTTAATTCTCAAGGCCTGTTCACACCGGGACGAATTTCGCGCGCGTTATTCGCCGACGTTTAACGCCTCGTGACTAAACAAAGGGCGCCAATGTGAGTGTTCACACCGACGCGTAAAACGCCACGCGTAAAAGCGTCATTTTTAAAAAAACGCCTCGGGTTCGTTTTTTCAGTTTGACGCGCCGCGTCAAAAACTATCCGACCAATGAGATTGCCGCTTTTGCTCACGTGTCTGGAGCTTCTGAAGTTACAGTAAAACACAACTTGGGGGCGCTCAAACACAAAACGGTCTTGCCGAGCACACATACGTAATGGCGAAGAAGATACACAGCGTCCGTCTACTACACTCTGCCGGGAAGAAATAAGACGAGGAAGATGCAAGGCCAGATGAATGTAGAGCTGCTGGTTTCGTTGGTGTCTATATAAAGAGACACAAATGAGAATAAAGAACTGTATGACAAACACGACAAACTTGCTCTCTTCTTCTGAGTGACAAGCGAGTGTCAGAAGCACTTTATGGACCGGGGTATTTCTGTACATTAAGCGCCATCTAATGTCAGGGAATGAATTTGCATGTTCACTCGGCTCATCGTCAGCGAAAAACGCTTGAGTGTGAACACAAAAAACGCGTTGAAAAACGCTGACGAATAACGCAAGCCGATATTCGTCCCGGTGTGTACAGGCCTTAACGCCTCGTGACTAAACAATGGGCGCCAATGTGAGTGTGCACACCGACGCGTAAAACGCCACGCGTAAAAAGCGTAATTTTTTTTAAAACGCCTCGGGTTCGTTTTTTTTGTTTGACGCGCCGCGTCAAAAACTATCCGACCAATGATATTGCCGCTTTTGCTCACGTGTCTGGAGCTTCTGAAGTTACAGTAAAACACAACTTGGGGGCGCTCAAACACAAAACGGTCTTGCCGAGCACACATACGTAATGGCGAAGAAGATACACAGCGTCCGTCTACTACACTCTGCCGGGAAGAAATAAGACGAGGAAGATGCAAGGCCAGATGAATGTAGAGCTGCTGGTCTTGTTGGTGTCTATATAAATAGACACAAACGAGAATAAAGAACTATATGACAAACGAGACCAACTTGCTCTCTTCTTCTGAGTGACAAGAGAGTGTCAGTAGCACTTTGTGGACCGGGGTATTTAGCGCCATCTAATGTCAGGGAATGAATTTGCATGTTCACTCAGCTCATCGTCAGCAAAAATCGCTTGGGTGTAAACACAAAAAACGCGTTGAAAAACGCTGACGAATAACGCGAGCCGATATTCGTCCCGGTGTGTACGAGGCTTCAGGGTCAGAGAGAGGGTGGACAATGGTCATAACACTTAATAAATGGATTGCAGTAAAGAGAATTAAACTATAAAAATGTATGATATGACCCTTTACATATAATTGGATAGTATTTCTGCCTGTTTCACATACTAGAAACCAATTATCTACTAAAGAACTTTACAACGTCAGGATTTATAACACTTATGTAACTTCAGCGAGTTTGTTGTTGTGCTTATTATGTATAAGATATTTGTGTTGTTTGTGTAATATCGCAAAAACCTAAACAAACCTCTAGAAATGTGCTAGAGTGGCTATGGGACAATGAGAGGAAAGGTAGCATTGTGGGCAGCAGTGCAGTTCCCACAGCGCACTTAATCGTTTTGTCGTGCCTGGTTCTCAGTCCCCTGTGTTTTCTTTTCTTGGTTGAAGTTACTGGCCATCCTAATCCTGGGAGAGACACAGTAAAAACACTCACCCCACCGAGGGGGGCCCTGTTTGGATCAGAGAACAGTGCACTGGGAATGTGTTGAGATATTCCGGCTGCCCCCCGAGGCCAAAAACATGGCATAGGTATTCCAGAGGCTCTGGATGGCTTTAGCTTTTTGCAAAAGGTTATTTCAGCATAGTCATTTCGAGGGAGGGCCTCTTTTGTGTCGCTGAGTAAAATCGGCAAAAGATTACTTTCAAGCCAACCCAGGAAAAACCTGTTATGAAGTCTGTACGGCTCTTTTACAAAGTTTTCGCTGTGCCGTCTCCGAATTCCCAAGGTCCTGATTGATGCTGTGGAGACTCTCTACTGTAGAAGAATAGCAGGCATTGAGGTGGAGGAAGACAGCTTTGAAGTCCTGATAATGTTAGCCCTGGGTTCAAAGACCCATGTATAGACACTGCCTTGTCTTTGGAGTGAATGAATTCAGATTCATTCAGAAAGGCTGAGGTGCTCGATTTTCTCCCTAAGAGCCGCTGATGGATGGCTGACTTTCATAAATCCATTTGAAACATGATTAGACTTGAACCTTTTGATGGATTAGAACTTTAAACATTGAGAAAAGCACTGTCATTTTCCTTTCTTATACTTTTAAAACAGCCAGATAATTGATCTGAATTCATTTATCACTTTAATACAATAAATATGTACTTACACTTTTGTTGCTGCTGTGTTTCGCTGCTGTATGCTGTTATGTATTTCTCAAGCATACATTATATGTAAGGATGCACAATTAAAATTCTGGCCAATATACAGAAGACAACCGATAGATGGCCATTATTAAAAAAATATTTTGTCTAAGTTATTTAAAAACTAACATCAATATTAATGCTTCAAGTTAATTTAGGCACCATTACATTATAATATACAGAATCAAAATGATTCATTATTAAACTTAAATTATTAGCATTTTTGTAGATCATCTTTAGGTGAGCTTTAGGTGATGGAAAAAGTAATCTAAATAAATGAAAATAACTGCAGCAATAATGAGCAAGCACACTTCAATATTCAACATTGTCTAATTTTTTGACTTTTGCACTCTAAAAGAGGTTCAGCTTTTAAAAACACCTCTCTAGTTCTTGTGTTTTTTTCCATTCCACCACCCAGTGTTTCAAGTTTTTAAATGCGAAGACAATCTGTTTAAATGGCCCCTTAAAGCTGTTTTGTGTAATAGTTTAGAAGTTAAAATGCTATCCCAGCTTAAAATGCAACTAGTTGGAAGTTGTTTGTAGGATGATTCCAATTGTTTTTCCATTTGTATGAGCATCTCGACAAGTTAGACGCAGTAACATTACTGGTTGCGATTTGTTAGATACTTTGTAAAAATCTTTAAAAGTTTAAAATGTTGTGGTTTCGCATCATTGAATCAGTTGATTTAAGAGACCTACTAATGTCCAGTCCTCTCAATATTCTTTCTCAATACATGTTTTTTACTCCAAACTGTAAGACATTTAATGTTTATATTTCCATATAAAACCAAAAAAAACGTCTAGTAGTCTCAATACAGCCCAGTTACCTCAATTTACACGGACACTTTATGCCATACTAGGCTAAAGCCAATGAAAGTGGCCTTATGACTACAAAGCTCAAATCATATACTGAATTCAGTTTAAACTAATTGTTAATGAATTATGTTTGTTTTCCACTCTCCAGGTGCCTCGATTCTTATGCTGGCTCAGGCTGCCAGTTCCGCAACCCTTGCGTCCTCTCCCCATGCAGAAATGGTGGCGTGTGCCATTTGATTACTTCTGCCAACAAGGTGGACTTTGTCTGCAACTGCAGCCTGGGCTACACGGACCGACTGTGCCTCACTCCCACCAATAACGTGTGCCTTAGCGCCCCGTGCCGAAACGGAGGCACGTGTGAACTCACCAGCATCTACAATTACAAGTGTAAATGCCCACCAGGCTGGTCAGGTAAGACCACAATCCAGTTTTAAATGAGGCATTTGAGAAGTATGCACTAAAATCTGAAACCCAGATAGTGCAGAGCATATCCTGACCTTAAACTGCTCTTATTCACTAGGTAAAAACTGCCAGCAAGCTGATCCTTGTGCCTCAAATCCTTGTGCCAACGGCGGTCAGTGTAGTCCCTTTGATTTTGACTACCTCTGCCACTGCACACCCTTCTTCTCAGGCCAAACCTGCAAACAAGACGTCAATGAGTGCGCCCAGAGTCCCTCTCCTTGCAAGAACGGTGGCGTGTGTGAGAACGAGGTGGGCACTTATCGCTGCAACTGCCCTGCGGAGTACACCGGGAAACACTGCGAGACCCTCTATCAGCCCTGTAACCCCTCACCATGCTACCACGGGGGCACCTGCGTACAGAAGGGAGAGACGAGCTACGAGTGCTCCTGTTTGCCAGGTAGGCATCCTTAATTCTTTCATAACCATTACCATTAGTTACAAGTGATATAATTGAACTAATCATGCTAACTAACTAGTTCAGGTTCAAGTGGCATGGTTTTATTTCAGTTAGCCTAATAGCTGGTTTGATTTGCATTGAGAGATGATCTTATGGAAAGTATCCCATGCCAATCTCTTGGTATGGTGAATGGTATGTGATGATGTGGGGCTTTTAATTCCAAAGGCCAAGGGAACTTTATCAGGATGCATAGTATCCTGGATCCATGAAATAACTGGCCTTTAATTAAAAATAAAAATCTGCCTGCCTCTATGGGATTTTAACGTAGGGATTTACTGATTTATGCACCCTGTATTTTAAGGAAGAACATTTATTTATTTACAATACATTATTCATTCACAAAGAAAATTGGTGTCCTTTAAGGTTGGTGTCAGGGTTTGTGCAGGTGACCGAAGACGAGGACACGGAAACTTCAATATAAAGTTTTAATAATATAAATGAAACTTTCCAAACTGAAACAGGAACAAAACTCCAGGACTTCAAAGGTTACACACAACCACACATAGACGACGATCGACAAACACTGAGGGAAAACATAGGGCTTAAATACACATGGAATGATTGGATAATTAACAGAACACAGGTGATAAAACTGAACACAAACGAGGAGCGGGAAAACTTAACAGGACTAAACCAAAAACCACAAAGACAGGGGAAACCAAGATCACAAAACAGAACTTAAACACATTGACTCGTTACAGTACCTCCCCCCTCCCCGAAGGCGCGTCCTCGCGCCGTATAACATCCAAAGGGGTGGGAGGGTGGGCACCCTGGAGGCTGACGAGGGCATGGTGCAGGTCCAGGAAGCCTCCAGGGCGGAGCAGGCTGTGGGCGTGGCCACGGCGGAGCAGGCTGTGGGCGTGGCCACGACGGTGCAGGCTGTGGGCCTGGCCACGACGGTGCAGGCTGTGGGCGTGGCCACGACGGTGCAGGCTGTGGGCGTGGCCACGGTGGAGCAGGCTGTGGGCGTGGCCATGGTGGAGCAGGCTGTGGGCGTGGCCATGGCGGAGCAGGCTGTGGGCGTGGCCACGACGGTGCAGGCTGTGGGCGTGGCCACGACGGTGCAGGCTGTGGGCGTGGCCACGATGGTGCAAGCTGTGGGCGTGGCCACGGTGGAGCAGGCTGTGGGCGTGGCCACGGTGGAGCTGTGGGACCCTCGGGCGTCCAGGGCGGAGCTGTGGGACCCTCGGGCGTCCAGGGCGGAGCTGTGGGACCCTCGGGTGGCCATGGCGGTGAGGACCCTTCGGGTGGCCATGGCGGTGAGGACCCTTTAGGTGGCAGTGCTGGTGAGGACCCTTCAGGCGGCCGTGGTGGTGAAGACCCTTCGGGTGGCCATGGCGGTGAGGACCCTTCGGGTGGCCATGGCGGTGAGGACCCTTCGGGTGGCCATGGCGGTGAGGACCCTTCGGGTGGCCATGGCGGTGAGGACCCTTCGGGTGGCCATGGCGGTGAGGACCCTTCGGGTGGCCACGGCGGTGAGGACCCTTCGGGCGGCCGTGGTGGTAAAGACCCTTCGGGTGGCCATGGCGGTGAGGACCTTTCGGGTGGCCATGGCGGTGTTATTTTTTCAGGCCTCCGTGGATCTTTGGCCGGCCACGACGAAGGCGTATAGCGCCCCCCCAAAATTTTCTTGGGGAGGACAGGCTCAGGATCGGGAACTGACTTGACATCAATGGGCTCTGGCGCTGGGTCAACGGGCTCTGGCTCTGGCTCTGGGTCAACGGGCTCTGGCTCTGGCGCTGGGTCAACGGGCTCTGGCGCTGGGTCAACGGGCTCTGGCTCTGGCGCTGGGTCAACGGGCTCTGGCTCTGGCGCTGGCGCTGGGTCAACGGGCTCTGGCTCTGGGTCAACGGGCTCTGGCTCTGGGTCAACGGGCTCTGGCTCTGGGTCAACATGGGACTCGGAACTGGACGGGACCAGCATTTCAAGGGACTCGGAACTGGACGGGGCCAGCAAATCAAGGGACTCGGAACTGGAGGGAACCAGCATTTCAAGGGACTCGGAACTGGACGGGGCCAGCAAATCAGGGAGCTTGGGGCTGGGCTCAGGCTCTGGCGGGCAGGCGACGGGCTCAGGCTCTAGCGGGCAGGCGACGGGCTCAGGCTCTGGCGGGCAGGCGACGGGCTCAGGATCTGGCTGGATGTGGCTGACGTGAACCCCAGCCTTGGGAGCCTTCTTTTTGGCCAATCGCACCGATATCAGTGGGGATCAGTCACACCGGATATCATCCGGGGAAGTCCAGGGACCGATCTGGCGGCAGGGCTGATGCGGTGTGCAGGCTCTGGTGGGCAGACGATGGGCTCTGGTGTGAGCGTGCAGGTGATGGGCTCAGGCGTTGGCGTGCAGGTGATGGGCTCAGGCGTTGGTGGGCTTGGAGCTGGTTGGAGTGGTAGATCCTCTACCAGGTAGCTGGATCCACACGCCCACAACGTGTGATCCACGAACTCCAGGAAGGATAGATGGAGATCCTTGACTAGAATTATCTGGGCCAATGGGTCCCTCAGACCACCCCAGAAACTCTTTGTGAGTTCCTCCTCTTCCAACGACACATCATCGTAAAGTTCTAAATAGAGCCCCGCATACTCCTCGAGTGAGCGCTCCTCTTGGTAGAGGATGGGGTTTTCGAATGGGCCCACCTCTTTGATCTTCCTTCTTCGGCTCATATTTGTTTCTCTTTCTTTTTGTTGTAATGGTCGATCGTTCTGTCAGGGTTTGTGCAGGTGACCGAAGACGAGGACACGGAAACTTCAATATAAAGTTTTAATAATATAAATGAAACTTTCCAAACTGAAACAGGAACAAAACTCCAGGACTTCAAAGGTTACACACAACCACACATAGACGACGATCGACAAACACTGAGGGAAAACATAGGGCTTAAATACACATGGAATGATTGGATAATTAACAGAACACAGGTGATAAAACTGAACACAAACGAGGAGCGGGAAAACTTAACAGGACTAAACCAAAAACCACAAAGACAGGGGAAACCAAGATCACAAAACAGAACTTAAACACATTGACTCGTTACAGTTGGATTTTTCCTCTTTTTTTATTAAGGCATTAAGATCAATTTCCAAAAGATGATTTTTTTATTCCTCTTTTTTAGTCAACTTTAGCATGGGTGTATTCACTTATGCTAAGCACTGTATGTGATTATGTATTTAGCAGACTTGTTCTAGCATATTCCCTTTCCTGGCTTAACAGCTGTTTACCATGCTTACAATTCAAAGCCACGATGTCTTAAATACCCCTCATGATTATGGGGTATTTGGCTTGAATCTTGAATCTTTTTAATAACAATGAGGGCTTTAACTGACATCAGACAAATGATACATAACAACAAATGAGTTCATTAAATGACGAATCAATGGCAGCCTCTTAACTTTGATCACTCAGAGGAAATCCACTCAGCTTATTTTGACTCACAAGTGTCCTGTTGACGGCATCAGTTCCAGTGGCAAGACAAATGATATCGGCCTTCTATCCGGGTCAAAACTGAAGGTAGAGATTTTAGATGAGCTCAGTGAGTTTGCAATAACAACGCAGTAGTAGTGTTTCCCACAACGTTGGGACATGGGATAGGATACGCTTTCCAGCATGCCCTTCTCTCAGCCTCATTTAAACCCAATCATAGTCATAGTACTGTATCTGCACTTCCACCGCAGCTCTGTGTGTGTGTGTGTGTGTGTGTGTGTGTGTGTGTGTGTGTGTGTGTGTGTGTGTGTGTGTGTGTGTGTGTGTGTGTGTGTGTGTGTGTGTGTGTGTGTGTGTGTGTGTGTGTGTGTGTGTGAACAGGTCGGCAGGAAAATATTTGAGCTTATCGTGAGGAAATGTCTGAGCGACAACATCCTTATGCTGGTGTCCCTAGGCTAGAGTCAGCGTTGGGAGAGTGTGTGTTTGTGTGTGTGTGTGTGTGTGTGTGTGTGTGTGTGTGTGTGTGTCAGCTGTGAGGAAACATAATTAAAGTGATTTCTCACTTTTTTTATTCCATGCATTCATGGGTTTTGAAAAGGAATTCATTTTATATAATGTGATCAGTTATTCAATATCCTAACTGAACTTTTTGGCGTTAAATCGTAGGAAATTGTGGTTAGAGTCGGTTAAGTCGTTGTCGTTGGTGCCTCTAAGAGAGCCCTGGTACTGCCAGCCTTCTCAGAAAAGGAAGACTGTTGACCGCAACAAACATAACGACTGTTTTCGAATGTAATAGGGAGTTTCACAACATTTTATCCCTCTGTTTATACTGGGAAACAATCAAATTTTCATGTTTGTGTTAAAGGATCTGTGCTGTGCAATTTGATATAAATATTTAGTTCTTTGCAAGGCGACATGAATTCTGTCAGCAAACAGTTGCTCAAATATTTATCCATGTCTACTAGTATATTTGAATGTATGGGTTATGTGTTTAGTGCTGATTTTTTAATTCACCCTGCACGAAAGTTACAGGCTATGTTCACGTGTTTTGGATGATACTGTGAACATCAAATATCTCTGACATTCTAAAAAATTCAGATCTGGACTCACTTTCATGTGTGAAATAAAATTGTATAGGTACTCTATTGTTCAAAACTTTGTGTTTGGTAAGATTTTTTTGTTTTTGAAAGAAATCTCTTATGCTCAGCAAGGCTGAATTTATTTAATAAAAAAAAGTAATATTGTAAAATCAATAATATTGTTAACTATTATTGCTGTTTTGGTTACACTTTAATTTAAGGTGTCCTTGTTACAATGTAATTGTACATTTAGGTATTGAGTAATATTATTAACATGTACTTCCTATAGAGTTAGGATTAGGGTTTGTTTAAAGTTAGGTGAATGTAATTATTCATAATTTACAGTTATTACCTCTGTAACTACATGTAACAAGGACACTGCAAAATAAAGTGTTACCACTGTTTTCTATTACAATGTATTTTAAAAATGTAATTTATTCCTGTGATGCGAAGCTGAATTTTCAGCATTATTACTCCAGTCTTCAGTGTCACATGATCCTTCTGAAATCATTCTAATATGCTGATTTGCTGCTCAAAAATATGGGCAGTGCCTGATAGGGGCATGTAAACAATCTTGTTGCTTCTGGCTTTTGAAACTAGATTTCTAAGAACATTTTTGATGAAATCACTTCTTTTTTCCAGGCTTTAGTGGTCAGAACTGTGAGGAGAACATTGATGACTGTCCAGACCATCGCTGCCTTAACGGAGGGACCTGTGTGGATGGAGTGAACACCTACAATTGCCAATGCAAGCCAGAGTGGACAGGTACCAACTGCCTACTCAAACCCTACACTTCAATTACAGCTAGACACAAAGACATATTTGAATCAGTAAGGGTAACAAGGTTTCATTGGGTAAAATCTCTTTTTTTATTACCGTTGTATCTGTGTTTAGAAAGGTACATGCTGTATTTTGCAGTGAAATTAACGGCTTTATATATTAATTCCCAGGTCAGTTCTGTACCGAAGATGTCAACGAGTGCGATTTGATGCCCAATTCCTGCCAGAACGGTGGTACATGCTTGAACACGCAGGGTGGATACAACTGTGTGTGTGTGAACGGCTGGACAGGGGATGACTGCAGCGAGAACATCGATGACTGCGCAGATGCTGCCTGCTACGCCGGAGCCATATGTCATGATCGGGTGGCCTCCTTCCTCTGTGAATGCCCTCACGGGCGCACAGGTGTGCATAGTTTTTTCACATGCAACTGAATCTTGGTTTGAGGCACTCATTTCTTTTATTGGAGCATTAGCTTTATGAGAGCTTTGAGCAAAACCATTGAAGATAATTTAAAGACCCTATTTTTAGTTTAATTGACCACTTATTTTACTATTATTTTCTTTATTGAAAAAGAAGTTAAGACATATCAATTAGCTTTTTTAATCTGCTAAAATGAATTTAGTCCATATTGTATGTACACTTGCACATGGATTGTGTAAAGCTAATATCCATGGATTAAGTTCCATGACATTATGTGTAACACTTTATTTTACAGTGTTCTTGTTACATATCTTACTTGCAGTTGCTATAGTAATTACTATAAATTGTGCATAATTCCATGCAACTAACCTAAACCACACCTTAATCCTATCAGGGTTTGGCATTAACACAAGCGAGTTGAACACACAAACCTGCCTCCCCTCTCTCACTCGTCTCATTTGCTTCAAATGAATTGCCCTGGCATAGGATTGTGCATATTTTGCATATTTTTACTCATTCCTGCTGATGTTGTGCTCACACCCAAAGTTTGCACACATAAAGCTGCCTCTCAGTACAAAATTGAGTTCTTTGTCGCTGCTCATTGCGCTTAAACAGTCAAAAACACAAAATAATGTAAATTAAATGAAAAAGGTTAAATGTAAAATGCTGGTTTTGACGAGTATTCATGTTAAAACAGTCAGTTATGTTTTAAGTACACGCAAAGAGTTGAGAAAGAAAATGTGCATGTGTAACAGTATAATGGATCTGTGCGTCAGGTGACAGCAGCCTAAAATACCTGCTGCCAAATTATGAGATAATATAAATATATATATATATATATATTGATGTCAAAATTGTGACCAGTGAAAATGCTGACTAGCTAGTAACTTTGGAAAACCACTAGCCACAGTGGCTGGTGAGCAAAAAAGTTAATGTCAAGCCCTGAACCTAACCCTATAGTCAGTACATGTAGTTAATTATTATTACTCAGTACATAAATGTATAATTACACTGTAACACGGACACCTTAAAATAAAGTGTAACCAACATTTGTTTTGATTTCATGAGGTCTTTAAAACCTGCCATGCTGTTTAAACATTCACTCATTTTTACGGTCATACATTTCTGTACAAGCTAATTCTTATTGTGTGTATCGATGTCTTAGGTCTGCTGTGTCACCTGAATGATGCTTGCATTAGTAACCCATGTCAGAAAGGCTCGAACTGTGACACCAACCCAGTTAACGGCAAGGCCATCTGTACCTGTCCTCTGGGTTATGTTGGCCCAGCCTGTGACCAAGACGTTGACGAATGCTCACTGGGTGAGTAATGGCTTCTTTTAAAAAAACACCTGAATAAAATGAACATTTGAACAACACAGCAACCACCCAGAACACCCTAGCAACCACTTAAAACACCATGCCAACCTGAATGTGATGGAATGATGGATTTAAAAAAACATATTTTTAAAGGTGTTTTGTGTCTCTTTTGTTTAGGTGCAAACCCTTGTGAACATGCTGGAAAGTGTATAAACACAAAAGGTTCCTTCCAGTGTAAATGTCTGCAGGGATATGTGGGAGCTCGATGTGAACTGGACATAAACGAGTGCATGTCCAACCCATGCCAGAATGATGCTACCTGTTTGGATCAAATTGGAGGCTTCCATTGCATCTGTATGCCAGGTAATCCAAAATCTGCTGCATTTGGTTTTGGACACAGTCTATATCTAAATGCTCACTATATATTACCTCATACTGGTGATGTCATTACCTCACATGACCAACCTGTGATCCAATAAATAGCTTTTTTTTAGCTGTAGCTCTAATGATACGGATGCCTGTCTACATAAAGCTGATATATTGTGTTTATCATAGACAAAAGAAACACTAATAGCATCGCTAAGGCAGGCTGAATTCTCTTGCTAAATCTGGAGCTAATTCCCCTATGCTAATTGGCAGGGTACGAGGGAGTCTTCTGCCAGATCAATACTGATGAGTGCTCCAGCATGCCCTGCCTCAACAATGGGAAGTGCATCGACAAAATCAACAACTACCAATGCGAATGCCCCACAGGTGAGCATACAGGGGTCAATCACCTCCCAGGACAGAACAGAGAGGAGAACACTAATCCCTGCCCTGAGGCAGGCTTACACAGCCAGGGCTAAAATGCTCCGAATAATCCATATGAAAGCTTTTGGAAAGTTAGAATTTTTAGACAGTTTTGGCTTGAATAAGTTGTTGTACAGTCCTGTGCAAAAGTCTTAGGTATTAGTATTTTCACCAAAAAAAAAGGCTTTTGCTGTAGTTCCCATTAGGAAATATCAGTTTACATTTCCATATTGCTTTTGCCATTAATTGTAATAATGCAGTGAGATTTTTCTGTGCACGACAACAGCTCATATGATCTGATCTCAACATCATCGAGTCTTTTCGGTATTACATGAAGAAACAGAAAAAACTGAGTCAAGTTAATTAACAAAGTTAATTGATAAATAACATCTATTTATGACATCGTGTCACATTACGTGTAGGACAAATCTCATGGAGATGAGGAATACGTAGAAATAACATTTAATAATCAAACTCTCAAGAGAAACACCAAACACTCAAGCTTACATTGACGATAACGGACAAAGACTGAGGGAGAACACAAGGTATAAATACACAGGGACTAACAAGATAACTATTGAGGTGATTGACAATGCACAGGTGACTTTTTTACACAAGTGCCTAAAACCTTTCACAGTACTGTAGTTTTGGATATAGGTTTCTTCAAGCGTCTTGGAGACGCTGCCACAGTTCTTCTGGATTTAGTCTGTCTCAGTTTTTTCTGTTTCTTCATGTAATCCCAGACAGACTCGATGATGGTGAGATCAGATCATACGGGCTGTTGTCAGACTGTTGGCAGTGGCACACAAACATCTCTCTGTTTTTTATACAATTAATTACTGTTATTAATTACAATTCTTACAATTAATGGCAAAAGGAATGTTTGGAAATGTAAACTGATATTTCCTACTGACACACTAAAGCAAAAAATATAAATAACTTACTTAAAACCCTTTTTTTTGTTGGTGAAAATACTAAAGTGCCTAAGACGTTTGCACAGTACTGCATTTCATTTGTGCGTTGCAAAAATCTGCTTATGGCATTTATAGTGTTCATAAGTCTGTCAGTGTTTTAAATTTGAATTGTTCTGAAATTAGTCAGATATAACATTGTGAATTTAAAATTGGATATATTCACAAAATAAGAACACTTATTTGTTATATAAACATTTTAATATAAATATTTTATACATTTTATATTTTTATATTAATTTAATTTTAAATAAAAAAAACTAAAAAATGTTTAAAATCTTTATTAAATCTGAGAAATCTGTTTAATTTTAAGTAAATTAATTTAGAAATTCTAAATATTTGAATGTTTTCTTTCAATTCATTATTTAATGACTACATATTAAAATGTTTTGAATGTTGTTGACAGTAGGTATATAAGTTTTATTATTATTTTACTCTACAGTGATACTTTGTCCAGCTCCAATGATGCAAAAATAATTTAGTTGAAAATGTAGGTTTATGAAAAAGGTTCTTCTTGTAAGAAAAACGGCACATTTAGGATGCAAAGGAATTCATGCATAAATAAAAAGAGGTAGAGCGGAGGTACAATATTAGGCATGATGAGGTTGTGTAAGGAAAGGGGCCTACGGGGACTATAGAGGGGTGTAGAGGAGTTTGAAGGCGGTAAGCTGAAGAAGTGGAAGCTAGGCCTCTTCGTTGTTTCAGATGGAAATCAGAGCTCCTTTTCAGCATGCGGTGCAGGGATTCTTTTCAGTAGTTTACACACTGAATCCATAGCAACTACAATGGGCGCTTTTTGTAATGTGGCATTTTAGCGGCTCTGGAAGAAATTCCGGGTTTTGTCTGAAGATGCATGAGACAGAACTTGATTACAGATACCAGGGGGTCTCTGGGAATGGCATGAGCAAGTTAAGTATTTGTTATCAGGATTATCACTATTAAACAAGATGTGTAATTCAATTTCTAAATGTGATCAGACTTATGATTTTAATCAGGCATAAAATATAAACAGCCCAGAAAAATCTAAGCCCATTAGATTTACCAAACCCCTTAAGAACTCCATAGCAACAATTTTCAAAAAAATAAAAAAAAGATTAATTGTTGATGAACTTTCCAACTGTGTCCCATAAGTCTCTGCACTGATGGATTTGTAGCCCTTAATGTGTTCAGACTGTATATTTGAACAGCAGACGTCTTTAGCGAGGGATTAAAATAACTGAGGGAGAAAGCACAAATGTTGGGGGTTCCTGATCGGCAGGGTTGCTGAATAGCATTAGGTCAGGGGTTGCGTGGGGCTCTTTTGGTGAGACAGATTCAGAGAGGGGGGCAAAGGCTGGATGGGAGAATGCACATTGTGATGGAAAACTTCTACGGGACAAAGGAGGCAACTGGCATGGCTTGGCGTTCCACTGAATAGACAGTTCCTCTTTGTCTGGTGCCCTTGGTCAGGAGGCCTTGGAAGGTTTTTACCGCCATTTTACCCCCTTCTCCCCCTCTTACCGTGATGGTTTGTTGAAAAGCAGCTTGAAAACATGAGAGAAAGAGAGAGAGGGGTAAAGCTTGCTGCCGTGTATTAATGAACACTGGCTTAGTTGTATAGACGAGTGTGGAGGAATGAAGTGGAATTATTATAATGACCCACAACTCTTTCCTCTTACTTCCCTCTCAGGATTCTCGGGTAGCCAATGCCAGTTCGACATCGATGAGTGTGCTAGCACCCCCTGTAAAAATGGGGCCAAGTGTATTGATGGGCCCAACATGTACACCTGCCAGTGCACTGAAGGTATGAAGACACCGTCTGCTTGTTTCAGTTTTTTAAACCCTGAAAAAGTCATGAAAAATATTCATTACATAAAACATCATGGAAAAGTTGTATTTAGGGATGTACGATATATCGCCCACCATATCAGTATCGGCCAATTAATGATCATTTTTAATGTTATCATTATCGGCCTGATAAGAAAAAAATTGTCAATATATTAGAGCCGCATAGAGTGCAACATGTGCAGCGCAGGTCTGTCATATAGGCTATATAAAATTATAATGAGAGATAATATATTATTGTGTGCTTATGACATGGCTTTTATTGGTTAGACTTTTGTTTTTGTAATCAGACTCTCAAAAATTATATAAAAATTTGGATTTAGATTTATTGGCCAATATATCGGTTATCGGCTTTCAAATATAACGAATTATCGTATCGGCCAACATTTTCTTATCAGTGCATCCCTTGTTGTTAATATTTTTTGTAGCTCTGGTAGCACTTTATTTTACAGTCCTGTTCCCCATGTACATACTTATTACAGTAATTACAATAACTGGGTAATAACTAGTTACTAACCCTGGAACTACTCCTAAACCTAACCCCACATACTGTAAAATAAAGTGCAACCAAATATTTATTTGGCTATAAATTGCTCTAAAAGTCATGTACTCAGAACAAAATGTACAAAAGCTGTCACTGTGTACTAAAATGTACTAATATGCACCTTTTAACTAAGTTTATATATGGTATATAGATGTGCCTTTTATAAAGGTGACAGCTGACAGCCCAGTGACAGCTTTTGTATCTTTTTTCTGAAAGTGTGGAAAATATATACATTTTAGGGCCAGAATGTGAGAAAATGCTGTCATAATAAATGAATCTGTTTTCTTTTTAGGTTACACAGGGCAGCACTGTGAGACAGATGTAGATGAATGTCTATCCAACCCATGTCACTATGGCACCTGTAAAGACGGCCTGGCATCCTTCACCTGTTCCTGCCGTGCAGGTTTCACGGGTCGTCTGTGTGAGATCAACATTAATGAGTGTCTCAGTCAGCCGTGCCAAAATGGAGGCACCTGCCAGGACCGTGAGAATGCCTATTTATGCATCTGCCCAAAAGGAACTGCAGGTGCCACTTTCACTGTAACTACCAAAAATTTGTAAATTCCTACCAGTAAAAGGTCATTTACTTTAATTCTGTTGTGTTTTAACAGGTGCTAACTGCGAGGTTAACCTAGATGACTGTCAGAGCAATCCCTGCGATTATGGAAGGTGCATTGACAAGATAAATGGTTACGAGTGTGCCTGTGAACCAGGATACACTGGTGAGTGGTCTCAGATCATGTGCTTTATACACCAATGGCAATTGTTCTGAAATATAAAAATAGTAATATCATGTTAAATGAGAGTTTAATAGAATAGTTTACCAAACAATGAAAATACACATCAATTATCACTATTACCGGGCAGATATCACTGAAATACTTTATTTTTTCCAAACCAGTTAGGTGCAAATGGTCAACTCAATCATTCATTCATCTGTCAAATAAAGACTTTATGGATTCAGTTCAGAGTTCAGAAATATTACTGATGTATCTGACTGGGACAGACAGTAATGCTCTCTATCAGGAGTTTGTGCTTAACTGGTTCTAGGTCAAAAATAAAGCCACTAAAATAAGTGTCCTGAATTTATAAACAAATATAAACATAAAAAATCCCAGTTTTTTCAGACAATCATCAATGCCTTTTTAAATTTTGGGTTTGCTAACACCTGATTGGCTGACATGTCTTGGGAGGGCAGGGCTTTGGATAGAGGATGTGTGGCCTAGTGTGAAGTCTAGCAGAGGTTAGAAAATGAAAGAGCAAATGGAGACTTTTGCTAAAGTCTTTTTTATTTAGTTTTCTTGTACTCCTACGTGCCCCCTCTAGAATTTCATAAGAGATCTAAACAATGTCTCAAACTGTGCTCGGATTTGCCAAGATACCAAAGAGATTTCAGTATGAAGCCAAACATCAAATTCTTCCTGAGCTAAATTAAATGATCTGAGCTATATTAACCACATCCATTACATAACTCTAAACTGCATGTCAACAAATGTCTTATTTTAGTCTTTTAGTAGAAAAATCTGGGACAAAGTTGGTACTTACACGGAACATACTCCACTATGTCTTGAAAAGTATGTGGTGAAAAGGCAGTTCAGTGGTATACTACACAAGGTGGTATACTGAGCTCAGGTCTTTATCAGTGTAGAAGAGATGGGGAGTCAACAAAGAGTTCAACAGGTGAGACAGGCAACAAAGCAGGGTGGGGAGAGACAGCTGGCCAGCGAGCAGACACTCGGCCCGGGCCGCGGTGTTGGCTTACAGTCTCGCCCAATCTCCCGCCTGCCGAGCAAACACGCAAGCCAGCCCGCTCCCCCATTCAGCCAGAGATCTCCAGGACATCTGGGAGTTTGAAAGGAGAAAAGATTTGCAAAAGATTTGTGAAAGTCGATCTTTTAAAAGGGGGAAGTTGGCCATTGCTTTAAAGACAAGTGACAAATGAAACCTCTGCCTTTATGCTGGGCATTGCGTTCGGTGAATAGTGGTGCTGCCTGAAGTGGAGTCTAATAGCTGGACCTTAAGCCTAGGATTTCAAGAAAAACAAGGAACGGCCTAATGAATGCTGTCGATTCAGAAGTTATTTTGACTACCAAATGACATGTGGCACTAACCATTTTCATAATTGTTTCTAGGGAAAATGTGTAACATCAATATCGATGAATGTGCCATCAACCCCTGTCACAATGGTGGAACCTGCATTGATGGAGTCAATGGCTTTAAATGTCTGTGCAGAGAGGGGTATCACGACACTACCTGCCAATCACAGCTCAACGAATGCCTTAGCAACCCCTGTATCCATGGACACTGTGAAGACAAAGTCAATGGGTTTGTGTATTTACATACATTACCATTCAAAGGTTGTGTGTCAGCAAAAGGATGCATTGAATTGATCAAAAGTGACAGTAGAGACATTTATAATTTTACCAAAGATTTTGAATAAATTGTTTTTGTTTCTCGAGCAGCAAATCAGCACATTATACTGATTTCTGAAATTATGATGCTGAAAATTCAGCTTTGACATTATAGGAATAAATTCCATTTTAAAATATGTAATCATTCAGCAGTTCCATCAGCTGGTCTAGATCAGCCTATGACCAGCTAGGAGCAACCAGACACCATGTACTGAAAAATCACTTAACCCTCTAAGGCCGACGGGAGCGCCGGCGCTCCAGTTTCCCTGTGTCTGTTTAAAAGCCTATAGAAACTGAAACCAAATGGCTAGCTCAATCATTCTTTTTGCATACAAAACCAGAGATGTAACATGTTCAGATCAAGCCTCCAACATGCCCATGTTGCGTTGTTTTCACCCTCTAATCAATCTGTACAAACTGCGTAATACCGTAATTCCTCAAATAAAGACCGGGGCCTTTATTTACCTGAACTGCAGATGGTAGCCGGCTTTTATTTGAAGCAGGCTTTTATTAGAGGCAGGCCTTTATTTCTAATTTGCGATCCCCGCCCGTCCGTCAGCCAAGTTTCCATGGTGACGCGTCATGCTTGGCACTGTTCACCACAGCCAAAATAGTGCTGTATGACAGATGTAGCGCTTTTATTTCTAAATATTAACAAAGTTGCTTACCATGTCATCAACTATCTTCTATTCTGACTCTCAATTCAGTGTAAGTGAGTTTGTTTTGTCGTTTAAAACCCTTTATAATTGATCCTGATCTGTAACGTGAGATCGGCACCGCAGTTCAGAGATTCCTGTCTGTTGGATTTGTACGTTACACAGCGTGTGAATTCTTCAGTTTCTCCCGAAACGCATGAAAGTAAGTGGCCGGTGAACTGGGAGAAGAATAGAGTAAACTTTATACTTACACTGTGTATCTGATATGAATAAAACACGTCGCCAAATATATTTGAATGGATTATTGCTGCGTCCATAGACACCATTGTGTATTTTACAAACTATAAATGTATTGTTTTGCTATAAATCTTATCTATTTAAATGTCTGAAACCTAAAATAAACGTGGTTAAAAACAATGAATAGTAGTTGTGATATATGACAAGCACAGCACGCGTCCGTCTTTGAGTGTACACTAATTTTTCCCCGGTCTTAATTTGAGACCGGCCTTTATTTGTCCGCGTTGACCACGTACCCGGCCACTATCAGAGGCCCGGCGTTTATTTGAATACCGGTTTTTATTTGAGGAATTACGGTATGCGTTTACAAAAAAACAAAAACACAAAAATCCATTGCACGTCTTTGCACACATGTTCTGTAGATCTGCGATTGATATTTACGTCTTCCGATGACTCATTGACGTATCACGTTTTGTGCACTATTGACCCCCGGGTGTGTCGCATATTGTGACGTCACACGCTGCGTCATTTGACCATGCGTTTGACTCCCGTTTGACTCCCATTTGCTATATGTTCCTTATATCGTTATTGTCTTTTTACCATTGCTTTATTTTATCATTTCTTTCTCCTTTAGACATTCACAAATACAAGGACATTCACACACACACACACACACACACACACACACACACACACACACACACACACACACACACACACACACACACACACACACACACACACACACACACACACACAGCGTGGGGTTAGGTCTTTTGGGTTAGGTCTAAACGAAAGTACACGCCTTTTTTTGAATGAGTGTAAAAATGAGTGTATCTTAAAAACTAATTTATGTAAACAGTTCACATAAATTCTGTATAGTTTTAAATTGTTTTATGCACGTTTTTCTCATTGACAAGTTTGAGGTTGACATTTATCATTTTTTTGTATTGAATAAAATATGAATTTTTTTTTTTTTTTTTTTTATTGCACTTTTGAGATATTTATATAGTTACTATTGATGATTTATTACAAACAAAGCCTTCAAATTGGGAGTGTAAGGATTATTTTGATGTATGGCATATGAAAATGCTCAAAAGAATGACAGCACAGCATGTAAAAATACAAAGATATACTGTGGTGGAATTGTTCTATGCCAGGTCATAAAGGGTTAAAGCTGGCTTTAACTGCTGGATTTTCAAGCAGTGGAAGATCACAGGTCAAAATATGTAAGAAAAAAAATCCCTTTAGCCAAATGTAAAATCCAGATCTTGTTTCTTACAGATATAACTGTATTTGCGACTCGGGATGGAGTGGTATGAACTGTGACATCAATAACAATGAGTGTGAGTCCAACCCCTGTATGAATGGAGGCACCTGTAAGGACATGACCAGTGGCTATGTCTGTACATGCCGCGCCGGCTTCAGTGGTTCGTATCATTCCTTCTGCTAATGTACTGTAACTATGTGGGATGCCCTTTGACCCACATATCAAACTCTTTCTAACATTTGATTACAGGTCCCAACTGCCAAACTAATATCAATGAATGCGCCTCCAACCCTTGCTTGAATCAAGGAACCTGTATTGATGACGTGGCCGGATATAAATGCAACTGTTTGCTGCCTTACACTGGTACGAGTTTAGCTTTTTTCATGACAATTTTATCAGTATGTAGCTTTGACTGTTTAGCTGTTTTAATAATGGTTTCCTAAATTATGTTTTGCGAACCCCTGGGGGTTCAGGAGTTGATGAAAAGCTAATAATTAATTAAGTAAATGAAAAGTTAATTGAGTTTTAATAATTTTTTTAAATTAA
Source organism: Chrosomus eos (assembly GCA_036326025.1). Classification (NCBI taxonomy): domain Eukaryota; kingdom Metazoa; phylum Chordata; class Actinopteri; order Cypriniformes; family Leuciscidae; genus Chrosomus; species Chrosomus eos. The sequence continues at coordinate 18,817,118 of CM070820.1, read as the reverse complement.
AGTTATTATTGTTATTATTTTTAAATATAAACCAAATAAAATTCTCAAAAAATACTTTTTAGTTTACCTGTATGTCATGTGACTCATGTGACTCCACATCAGAGAACAACCAAATGTATTGTTTAAGTAACATAAAATCCCAGGAGGTACTTGATTTATACTGTTTATTGATTTATCCCTGATTTATACTGTTTTTTTTAAAAAAAAAAAAGTACTGACAAATATTGAAAAAATAAAGATCTCCTCTGGTTAAATATTTATATATATATAGTTTCTAAACAGCCAATAGCCTTTCGTTTAAGACACAGCTTTGATCAATGATGTGCTAGTGAGGATATTTTTATTCTAGAATAATATTTTAATAAAATAATTTGAGATACACCTGAGTGTGCAAGATGATTAATCAAATTTTCTTGAGGAGAAAATAAATGACATGTTTACATCTGCTAAAAGTCCAATTTTAACACCTCAAAGCTATAAAAAATCAAGTTTACATAAAAAGTGGTTGTAGTTATTTATTAGTTGAATAATTAAAAGCTTAAAAACCTATACGTTTTTGTTTGTCATACCACCTTAACTGATGTGTGGTTTGCTTGTGAAGCTACAATTTCGATGTCAGGAACAAGAGACCCCCCTCCATCAATCTAGTCAATCTTGTTTGTTGACAATGGCCCCTCAATGAGCCCTGCAAGTATCTCTGTTGACAATACAGGAAAATGTGATTTCAGCAGACGATACATTCTTTCCTCTCTCTGTGTTATTTGACAAAACAGAAAATGATGTTCTGCCTCTGGAACAGAAATGATATTAATTCCCAGTGACTTTATTTTTTGGAAAAATCCACACAGCATCATATCAAGAATAACAAGAATCTGTTCGTACCAGGGTGGGAACAGTAGCCTGTCATGTTTCCTGTTTGCCCTACTTCCTCTCTCACAGAAACGCAAATGGCCAGACAATGGCAGGAAAACCTGCTGGCTTCCTGCAGGGTCCGGCCGTCGTGGAAACAGATAGGCCAAATGTGCTTTGCTTTGCTAGGGCTGACAGGCTAATCTCCAACAGAGAAAAGAAGAGTCGAGACAGAACCTGTGCTGAAACATAGTGTCACCTTCTAAATTTAGGCCTTCTTAACGGAAGAACGTCACCTCTTAAATGCAAAAAGAAAACACCTTGAAAGACAGATTTATGCATAGAAAAACAACATATCCAATGTGGAACGGACGGTGTTTTAATGCTTTGTATTTCGATATTTAATCTTCCAGGTGAAAACTGTGAGACCCTGTTGGCCCCGTGCAGTCCTAAACCTTGCAAGAATGGAGGTGTATGTAAGGAGTCTGAAGACTACGAGAGCTTCTCTTGTGTGTGCCCTGAGGGATGGCAAGGTACAAACTTCACAAACATAACTGGAAATTCGGTCCTAGCATCAATACTATGCATAACTGTATTCATATTTTGCGCTCTCCCTCTTGTAGGCCAAACGTGTGAGGTGGACATTAACGAATGTGTCAAAAACCCTTGTCTAAATGACGCCATCTGTCAAAACTCTATTGGCAGCTACAAATGCAGTTGCAAATCGGGCTACTCTGGCCGCAACTGTGATACGGACATTGACGACTGCAAGCCCAGTTAGTGTTCTTTTTCATCCTTATTTCGATTTAGTGCAGGAGTGTCAAGCTCAGATTCCTGGAGGGCCACTGCTCCAAACCTAATTAAACACACCTGAACCAGGCAATCAAGGTCTTCAGGATTACTAGAAACTTCAGGTGTTTTGGAGTTGGTTGGAGCTAACCCTCCAGGAGCGGAGTTTGACACGTGATCTAGTGTATTTTGTCATGGGGTCACTTATTATTCTTAATAATATTGATAAGCTTTGACTACATTGTATGAAAACTGGACGATCACATCACTGGTTTTCAGAGCTGCTGTACAGAAAATAAACTAAGGGTACGTTTACACGACAACGATGTACTAAAAACTGAAACGTTTTTTCTTCCTCAACACGTTATCAAATATTCCGTTCACACGGATCCATGAAAACGACTAAAACGCTATTATGCATGCCAGACAGTAATCGCAATGTCGCTTTGTAAAAACACTACACGCCTGTGCACTTACGCATTCAACGCACATACCTATAGACTAAACATGTCATACGCATGTGCATGCCGTCACCACTTTGATTTTCCATTCACGGTTTTGAAATTTACATGGAGATGATAATCGGTATCGTTTTAAAAAACCTGTTTCAAAGTTTGCGTTCTCAGGCCACCAAAACGCCTTTGTCAAATGGAAGCAAATGGCCATAACGCATTAACAGTTTTCTGTTTTCAGTTGAAAATGGTGTTGTGTAAATGGCCCCTAAATGAATTGTGATTTTTACAATGGAAATGAATCAATGCTGAACTTACTTAAACTGTACAATTACTTTTTTCTAGAGCTGCTGTACAGCCAAAACCATCTTAGTTGCATTATTTTCCTGTTATCACTGTAAAGCTGCTTTGAAACAATCTGTATTATAAAAAGTGCTATATAAATAAAGGTGACTTGACTTGATGTCTAACCTCGTCTTTTTCCTCTAGACCCTTGCAGCAACGGTGGCTTCTGCAAAGACGCAGTGAATGCCTTCACTTGCACCTGTCTACCAGGTTTCCGGGGCAGCAGATGTGAAGAGGACATTAATGAATGTGATAGTAACCCGTGTAAAAATGGTGCCAACTGCACTGATTGTGTGAACAGTTACACATGTACCTGTCCACCTGGATTTAGTGGGATTCACTGTGAGAACAACACACCTGACTGTACTGAGAGGTAACAACTGCACTTATTTGTGGCATGTGTATACGTTTTCAAGTATAAATACTGACCTTTGCCAACATGACAATGATTCGGCTACAATAGACAGTTGTTACAACCTGTCAAGAGGAATTATATCTCTTAGAATTATATCAACAAAGCAGTAGTAGATTCACACCAAAGAACAATTGACCAATCTAAAATTCAAACCCTGTATGCCATTCTACACAACAATATAGGTGTCAATGTGATGTCTTGGGCAAACTCACAAAACAAGAACTGGCTGAAAAAGACTCTGCAAGATTACACACAAAAACAAATCACTTGTAGAACATAATTAGCATTAGACTAATAATTAACTAAAATGTGAATTTATCCTACTTACACTAAAAAAAAAAAATAAAAAAAATTATATATATATATATTATATATATATAATATATATATATATATATATATATTATATTATAATAAATATAGTATATATATATATAAATAAATAAGTAATTACTATACTAAATACTGGAGAAAAACAAATTTTCCCTAAATATAATGTAGACTGCAACATTGCAGAATACTGACCCCTGCCGATATCATAATACCTGACATATGCCGATATCATAAAAGGAAAATACTTACAAACACTTTAATATTTTAATCAGCAAGGACATTAACAGTGACAGGAAAGACATTTAAATGTTACAAAAGTTTTCTTTTTCAAATGAAAAAATCCTTTTTTTTACACTGATATATTAAGCAGCACAACTGTTTTCAACATTGATCATAAAAAGAAATATTTCTTGAGCAGCAAATTAGCATTTGATTTCTGAAGGGTCATGTGACACTGAAGAATGGAGTAACAATGATAATAATATATTACACAATATTACTCGCTTTGCTGTATATTTGATCAAATTAATGCAGCCTTAGTGAGCATAAGAGACTTATTTTAAACAAAATCAAATAGACCCCAAACTTTTGAATGGCATGTACATTGTACTGTCATTCTAAATATGCAAAGACAATTCAATATTATGCCTCCATACATGGCTATCAGGAAACCACTGATCTCAGCTCAGTTTTCAGAACCTGTTTGTTAAAGTCAGAAAACTGATCTGCCTCATGATAAAGTGTAGCAGAAAAAAGCTCTGGCTCTCCGTCTTCCTCTGTTGTTCATTAGCGCCCCCTCTGGTGAACAAAGGACAATGCATTCAGAGCAACATCACAGCCCATTATAAATGACCTGAGAAACTATATGATGTTAAATTGATGTAACAAATATATCTGATAATCATGGTCCTCTCCCTAAACAGCTCTTGTTTTAATGGTGGCACATGCGTGGATGGCATCAACAGCTTCACTTGCCTGTGCCCAGCTGGGTTCACTGGTAACTACTGCCAGCATGACATCAACGAGTGCGACTCCAGACCCTGCATGAATGGAGGCACCTGTCAGGACAGCTATGGCACATACAAGTGCACCTGCCCTCAGGGATACCATGGCCTTAACTGCCAGGTAACAAATCACAGATATGGACAAAAGTTTAGTATGCATCTTACATTCATTCATTCATACATTCTTATTTACAGCTTGATACAGTACGTATAAGCACAAAGCTTTTGTGTGCTCGTCATTTTACAATGAGACTAATAGATACACTTTATGTCTGCTTTTTAAAAAAAAGAAAAGAAGAATGGTTGGAGGATGTGCCAACAGTTGGAAAGATACATTCCGATTTGAAGCTTGTGACATTTAAACACAAATATCAACCCAAATCACTTTATTTAGCCTTCACGTAAACACTATGTTCGGATTCATCAACTTAAACAAAAGGTGTATGAAAACGTAGCTAACAGTTGTTTAGTTATATTGAAATGAAAATATATTCTGTAGTATAACTAAAAATATGACTGAAAATTGCTCAAATTAAATGAACATTTTATTTGACAAAATATTCACTTAAAATTAGTATAGATTGATCTATTAACTCTATATTGCTTTACAATATTTTTCATTTGTTATAAGTTAACTAGTTAACTAATGACTAACAACTGGTCTAACCATCTAGTTAACTACATTAGTTGTGTGTTAACTAATGTTAACAAATGAGAGGTAAAGTGTAAACCGATCGATCCTTAATTCATATCAGCACTTTTTGAACTTTGAACAATAAAATAAGATAAGATAAAATAAATTTTAACTCATCATGCATGTTAAAATGTGACACTGATGAATTGCAGGAGCTGGTGAACTGGTGTAAGCCGTCTCCCTGTAAGAATGGAGGTATCTGCAGACAGAGCGGCACTAGATACAGCTGCCAGTGTCAGACAGGCTGGACTGGTTTATACTGTGACGTCCCCAGTGTTTCTTGCGAGGTGGCCGCCAAACAGCAAGGTAGGTTTGTTTGTATAAAAGAAAATATCTTTGGCACTTACCAAACATGGCGAGACTGTTCAGCATTTAACCAATCTCCTGTAATGTTTGCTTCTCCCACTTTTAGGTGTAGAGGTGGTGCGGCTGTGTCGTAACTCTGGCCAGTGTCTGGACGCTGGAAACACACACTACTGTCACTGTCAGGCCGGATACACAGGCAGCTACTGTGAGGAGCAGGTGGATGAATGCATTCCCAATCCTTGCCAGAACGGAGCAATCTGCACCGACTACCTGGGTGGCTATTCCTGTGAAGTAAGTAAAGAAAATCTGGTGGTTAGGGAGAGGAATGACTGTAGAAAGAAGACACTTTAGGTTAATGCCCGCTAAATCGCCCTTCTTTGTAAAAGAATTGCTTGTTTGGCAAAGATGGAAGAAACCGCCAAGTAAACAGAAACAGGCTTGTTTTATGTTTGCCATTAATTCGCCTCGCTCTTTCTCTGGTTTCTTGAAGTGCGTGCCAGGTTATCATGGAGTGAACTGCTCTGATGAGATCAATGAGTGTCTGTCTCAGCCCTGCCAGAACGGGGGCACATGCATCGACCTGATCAATACCTACAAATGCTCCTGTCCCCGGGGAACACAAGGTCGGATATCACTTCCTCTGTTTTGCTCTTTTTGCCATTCCATACTTCATTAATTAGGTCTTAACTGTTATCAGCAGGCTTAGATGATTCTATTTGATTGATGTATTCATGCTTTATTACATAGATGGAGTTTTATTTCATACAATGGGCAGAAACTTTTAAACAGTGTGTTATATTACCCAGTTGCATTAATTGTCCTTTCACTTTATCTAAAGATCTGTGATTTTAAGGCATCATAGGAACACTCAAAACAAGAAAAACTGCTTTATTAATATATATATATATATATATATATATATATATATATATATATATATATATATATATATATATATATATATATATATATATATATATATATATTGATCTTAATTTTTTTTAACTTAATTCCCTTCTTTTTATTAACATAATTATACTAATAACATTTATAAATAAAATGTATGAAACTTTATAAATATTTCATTATATTTAATTTTACATCCTATTATTTACCTATAATTAGTTTAGAATTTTCTAAAATCAGTTTAATAATTTTTTTGAGTTTGCAGTTTTATTTTTAGGCTTAGAATATCACATTGTTAGCTTAGCAACATGCTAATATCAAATTCTAACATTTAACTCAAAAGAATCAAAATATAACTTGGATTTGAAGTTTAACAAGTATTTGAAAAATCAGACAACAACAAAAAAGTACAATCCCATGAAGCATTGTGAATGAAAATCAGAATACAAATGATGTATAAATATGGATCTATGTATAAATATAAACGATGTATAAATATGTTGTTCTGCCTTAGAGGACAGCTAATACAAGGCAGTATACAGCAAGGAGCAACAGAGCCTATATTTACATCTCTGCTAGAGTGTGTTAGAGCAGCTTTTATTACACTTTTGCCCTCCGCTCCTCTCTCAGGTGTGCACTGCGAGATCAACATTGACGACTGCACACCCTTCACCGACCCCATCACCCATGAGCCCAAATGCTTTAACCAGGGCCGCTGCGTGGACCGTGTGGGTGGGTACCATTGCATCTGCCTGGCTGGATACGTGGGGGAACGCTGTGAGGGTGACGTCAACGAATGCTTGTCCAACCCTTGTGACCCCCGTGGCACGCACAGCTGCATCCAGCTCACAAACAACTACCGATGCGAGTGTCGCACAGGATACACAGGTACAGCACAGGCTACTTATTCGATTTAGAGAGGAATGCTACTCTCTGATCCTGGTGTCAAAATGTTTAAAAGCCTTGCTTGTGTATCCCTACAGGTCAGCACTGTGACAAAGTGTTTGATGGCTGTAAGGGGAAACCTTGTCGTAATGGAGGCACCTGCGCTGTGGCTAGCAACACTCCTCATGGCTTCATCTGCAAATGTCCACCGGTTGGTCACATTCTCTGATACATTTAGCCAATGGTCCTTGGAACCTGATTTGCATCATTTCGATTCCTGTTCTCAACTCTTCTGCCTTATTATTTCATATCTAGAACTAATTGTGCAGATCATATACACATAATTTACATAAATGTGGCATAAAATAATTATTTAATGTAATATTTAACTTTCTTTTTACTTTTTCAATTTTAGTCACAAGACCGCAGATTCATTCTAATATAATTTTCTAAAGTTATTTTAATGCTCTACATTCATACACTATAATTTAAAGGGGCCAGTAAAATTTCTTTTTTTTTCATTTAAAGAAATTAACACTTTTATTTAGCAAGGATGCATTAAATTGATAAAAAAAGGAACAGACTTTTTTGTAACAATGTAAGTATTTACAATTAAAAATATGCTTTTTACATTTTTTACTTATCAAAGAATCCAGATTTTTTAATTCTTGTACTGTACATAGTTTCCACAAAAATATTAAGCAGCACAACAGTTTTCAACATTGATAATAATAAATGTTTCTTGAGCACCAAATCAGCATATTATAATAATTCTGAAGAATTATGTGGCACTAAAGAAGCTGAAAATTCAACTTTGCAATCAAACGGATAAATTACTGTACATTTGAAAATATAATATAAACAACTGTTTTCTATTTTAATATATTTAAAATTGTAATAATATTTCACAATATTACAGAAATTTTTATTAAATAAACTTTTTAAAAAATCTTACAGAGCCCAAACGTGTAAATTGTACTCTAGCCTGCATATTACCATAGCTTTGCTAAAAAAAAATGTCACTTAACTCTAATAAATACATTTTGCAATTTATGTATGTCTTGTTTAGGGTTTTACCGGCTCAACCTGCGAGTATGACGCTCATGCTTGTGGGAGCCTCCACTGCAAAAATGGCGGTACATGCGTTTCTGGTCACAAGAGCCCCAAATGTCTGTGCACCCCTGCCTTCACTGGTCCTGAGTGCCAGTATCCCACTGAGGGTCACTGCACCACCAATCCCTGCTACAACGGGGGCACGTGCGAGTATATCTCAGAGGTCCCATTCTACCACTGCATCTGTCCTACTGGCTTCAATGGCCTCTTCTGCCACATCTTGGACTACAGCTTCCCAGGCGGCTCTGGTCGAGACATCACACCTGCTCCAGAAGTGACGGCGAGCTGCGAGATAGCAGAGTGTGAAAACAAGAAGGGCAATAAGATCTGTGACAGCGCATGTAATAATTATGCCTGCGATTGGGATGGAGGGGACTGCTCGCTGAACTTCAATGACCCGTGGCAGAACTGTTCGGCCGCGCTGCAGTGCTGGCGCTATTTTAATAACGGGAAGTGTGACGAACAATGTCACAACGCTGGATGCCTCTATGATGGATTTGACTGCCAGAGACTGGAGGGCCAGTGCAAGTGAGTGCTATCTGAGAATTTTTACACAAGTTTCAGTGGGTTTCTTGTTTGAACTTCAAACAATTTGAAGCTAAAAGGATCATGCTGAAGAGAATTTGTCAGGGAGTTTTAAAATTGTGATTGCAGGTCTGGAAAAAAAACATGGATTTTTTTCTAGCTAAGCTCAGCTATGAAATATTTTTCAGTTAGAATTTTCTATTAAATTATTTTTATTTTCTAAGCTTAGATTTTTTAAATCCAGTCTTAGCCCGTGTTTTTAAAATGGCTATTACAATTTGAAAAAAATAAATAAAAATTAAATTAGAGCCTATGGCCCTCTGGGCAGTGCTCTGACGTGTAGTGTGGTTCCGGCTCGTTGTCTTTTAACCAACCCCACTCCCCCCCTCTCTCTCTCCCACTTCACTTCTTGTCCTCACTCCAGCTATACTCTCTAAATAAAGGCACAAGCTTGTAGTCCAGCCATCAATACCAGCTTGGGAAATCTAATAGCCATAAATGGCCATCTAGAAACTTTGTAAAAGCAGAATCATAAGCTTTTTATCTCTGTTTTCCATGCCATTTCTAAACTCTGCTCTCCTCTCTCATAGTCCACTCTACGACCAGTATTGCAAAGACCACTATTCAGATGGCCACTGTGACCAGGGCTGCAATAATGCAGAGTGCGAATGGGACGGGCTGGACTGTGCCAACAACATTCCCGAAAAGTTAGCTGCTGGACTCCTGGTTGTGGTGGTCCACATTATGCCCGAGCAGCTCCGAAACAACTCCTTTGGATTTCTGCGAGAGCTCAGCAGAGTGCTTCACACCAACGTCGTTTTCCGGCGTGACGGCAAGGGAGAGGAAATGATCTACCCGTATTACGGCAACGAGCAGGAGCTGAGGAAGCACAACATCAAACGATCACTAGATGGCTGGAACGGTGCTTCTAGCAACGTCATGAGCTCGGTAAAAAGCAGTATTTACAATATAGTTGTGGAAGGGGGGAGAAAACGCAGAGAACTGGATGAGATGCAGATCAAAGGGTGCGTATGCTACAACTGTGCCCTCCTCTGCTTTAAAAATATGTTTGAATATAAATCAATAAAAATGCTTTTGATTTCCATCAGCTCGGTGGTATACTTGGAGATAGACAACCGCCAGTGCTACCAGCAAACCTCTGAGTGCTTCCAGAATGCGAACGATGTGGCTGCTTTCCTCGGAGCCCTGGCTTCCAGCGGCAATCTGAATATGCCTTACGTCATCGAGGCCGTCACAAGTGAGTGTTTGGCACGAGTATTGTCGTGTGCCTCACGTCTTCCCATAATGCCCTTAATCAAGACTAGGCCTCACATCTTACTGCATGTATTCAGTAGCAACCCCCCTCCCCAACCTTTAACCCCACCGCCTCCTACCGCGGATTACAGGGATCACTTTGAAGTTTGTGCGTTTCTTCCTTATAACAATGAAGCAAATGTTCTTTGTGCATTAGACAGACTAAGCAATCAATGCGGCAGTCTGAGGGCAGATCCACTGGCTCCAGGCACCGAAAATAGCTAATTGATGCAAATCATGTCAACTCATTTGGCCCAACAAGACACTCTCACATACATGCATATCACCCATACATGGCATGAATCTAAAATGATGGGGGGGCTGCTGCAACCTTAACCTTGTTGAATGTACCAGACTTAATGCATCTCCAAGGGTTTAGGTGAGCAGAGTTTATCATTTCAAAATCGTTAGTGGAGAGAGCTTGAAAAAAGAGAGGAGAAAAATTGATCGGGAGTGTGCTAGAAGTTGGGAGTCTTTGTTATCTCGAAAATCCTAATAAATCCTTCGTCTTTACAGCTTAAAGTGTGCGCGGTAATTTGAAGTTCATTAATCCCTCCCTTTTTTTCCCTTAAAGAAGAACGGGTAAAGTTGTCTCCTGGTACCCTGGGCTGAGAAAGGGGAGAGGAGGTGTTCTTTCTTTTCTCTTTTTTCTATCCTCCTCCTTTTCTTATTTGCTAGCTCCTTCTTTTTGATGAGAAGCGGTTAGCAATTCTGATTAACACGAACGCGTGCCTCGCTCTAGTTCGTCCGTCCATCTCCAGCCATTTGTGCCTCGTCGTTGCGTGAGGAACATATTTTCGTCCCTTCTGTGGGTCTGACATGTCAACTGTGCTTTCTGTGGCAGGTAAGATTGATGGACCCTCGCCCATAGAGCTCTATCCGGTCTACGTGGTTCTGGCAGGACTGGCACTGCTGGCCTTTGTCGGCGTGGGAATGGTCGCTTCCCGTAAACGCCGCCGTGAACATGGTCAACTTTGGTTTCCGGAGGGTTTCAAGACTAGCGAGCCCAGCAAGAAGAAGAGGAGGGAGCCAGTCGGCGAAGACTCTGTTGGTCTGAGGTAGGTTCGCTGCGTCATCTTCCGATATCAAGTTTGAAGGGACAAATTATGATGGAGGACAACTTTTTCATTTGAAGTTTTGATCATTTGTTGAGTTTAATTTGATTGACTAGTTTTAGGAAGAAAGTGGAGGCTGATCATCAGTCATAGCTTTTTGGTGTTAAAGGTCGTTTTGGTATGTAGTAAAGTGCAAAAAATTTGTTTTCTGAAAACAGGCCACTTAAGAACTGTTCAGACATTTCATTAATGGATGACAACCAGAATGAATGGGGCGAGGAGGAACCATCAGACACCAAACGCTTCAGGGTGAGCAGAGCAACAGAAAGCACTAACATTTACATAGAAGTGAATTTAAAAAGCCTCTTACAATGAACATTCTTGCATTAATTAATACAATTAATTAGAATTTTCAATCACTCATTCTCCTCTTGTAGACTGAGGAGCAGGCGATTCTTGATTTAGATGATCAGCCAGATCACCGGCAGTGGACGCAGCAGCACTTGGACGCAGCCGATCTGCGAATCCCATCCATCGCTCCCACACCCCCTCAGGGCGAGATAGAGAGCGACTGCATGGACGTCAATGCCCGAGGACCAGGTTAGGCAGTTGTATAATTCATTTTTTTTTTTTAAAAATCCCCCATGTAATAATGATTTTGTTATTGGATTTGCTGATTTTTCCATAACAGGAGAACAGTAATTATAATGTGAATTTAATTAGAATTATTTTTAAATATGTTTCTATTTATAATAAAATATTATTAATTAATTCAAGTTTAAATAACATTTTTAAATTATATCTTTCTAAAAGGTTTATTATTAAACAATTTGATTATAATATGTTAACACACACACACCACACACACACACACACACACACACCAACACACACACACACACACACACAAATATTTGGGTTCCACTTTATATTAAGTGGCGTTAAGTACTTAAGTTATGTACATATTGTGTTATGTTGTATTGTAAAACACGTTTGCTGCTATTGAGATGTGATACTGGTAAGGTTAGGGTCAGGTTTGGTGGTATGGGTCGGTTTAAGGTTGGTTAAGGTGTAAGGGAAGGATCAACAATGTAATTGCATACATTAATTACAGCTGTACAATGTAAAAACATGTATGTACACATTAAGTCTATTGTATCAAATTATTCATTTCAATGTAAGTACATAGTACTTAAAGCCACTTAATATAAAGTGGGACCTATGTATATACTGTACACACATACATACTACTTAATATAATATATGTATATATTGTATAATATTTAATTATATATATTAAATTAATATATATATTATATATAAAATATATATTATATATATATATACTGTAGATGCATACATATACATGGTAACACTTTAGTTTTAGGGTCCAATTGTCACCATTGACTAGTTGCTTATAAGCATGCATATTACTAGGAAATTGGCTGTTTATTAGTACTTATAAAGCACATAATAATGGCTTATTCTGCATGATCATATTCTACATCCTTTAATCCTAGATAAAACTTAACAACTACCTTACTAACTATTAATAAGCAGTAATTACGAGGAGTTTACTGGGGCAAAAGTCATAGTTAATAGTGGGAACTGGACCCTAATCTAAAGTGTGCCCCAAACACACACACAACACACACACACACACACACAACACAACACACACACAACACACACACACATATATAAAATGTGGCCTCATTGATCAGATAATTAAATAGTTAACTATTAGATTTTTGCTGATTTTTACAATCACATATCTATGCAAGGAAATCATGTTAATTATTTAGCTAACAAAGATATGGAAATCTTCATTTACATTTTTTATGAGAACTCAACCTGCTTAAAATTCTGGATTGTGGATTACACCTGTTCCTCGGTTTGCACATAGTGTGTGTGTGCGCGCTGTCGAGTGCTGGGATGAGGAACTGAATTGAGCTCTAAGTAGGAGTTAATGCTCAGGGCCATGTGGGAAAAGGAATCCACTTCAAAGGCTCTGACTGAAAGATGTAAACCCCGGGGGACTGAGCACATTTTTACCAGTCTTAACGATTCATCCTGTGATATTCTGCTTACATGTGTTTTGCTAATTAAAACTCTTTATGAAATGCTCTTCTCTTTCTATAAGCACCAATATACCCCTGACAACACTTTAAGATAGTCAAAGGCAACATTCTTTTGGTATCTCTTTGCAAGCTGTTTTTCCTTTTTTCCTCTTTGTGTGGATTGATGTTTTTAAATCGACCAAATCAGGCCTGATTTGGGAATAGCTATTCTTTTGAAGCCGTGAAGCCCCCGTCGAAGTCAGAAAAGAAAGCAGCTTTTCAGAGGTGATAATACTCAGTTTTACCAGCGGTTGAAATTTCAAAGTCTGGCCCGCGTCCCTGAGCTTTACCAAACCGCCACGCTTGATTACAATCCGTTATCGAAGCGATCTGGGGTGATTGAGAAAGGCAGCGCGTCAAATCCTACTTCGATTTGTTTGTTTCTTTGCCGTTGCTTTGGTCCATCACTTTAAGGAAAACATTTCTTTAGATTGCCGTCAGACTAAGTCCTACTCAAAGGAAAGTTTTTGGCACTTCGATGGAGTTTCATTTGTCTGTCTGTTTAGTAGAAATAACAATGAGAACTGGACATTGGGGGGGTCTTCATGGAATTTAGAATTAGAAAGATGAAAGTCTCCTTTGTATAAAGCATTAGCTACATAAATAAATGTAAAGGTAACAGACCTTCACTCTCTTTTTCCTCTCTAGATGGCTTTACTCCTCTCATGATCGCATCCTGTAGTGGAGGAGGGCTAGAAACAGGGAACAGCGAGGAAGAGGAGGATGCTTCAGCAAACGTCATCAATGACTTCATCTACCAAGGTGCCAACCTTCACAACCAGACAGACCGTACGGGTGAGACGGCTCTACACCTGGCTGCCCGCTATGCCCGCTCGGATGCTGCCAAAAGGCTCCTGGAGGCCAGTGCAGATGCCAACATCCAGGACAATATGGGACGGACTCCATTACATGCTGCTGTGGCTGCAGACGCACAAGGAGTCTTCCAGGTATGTGAACCAGGACTGCATAAAGGAATACAGTATAAATGAAGGAGGTTTAATATTCTGTATTTCCATCGACTGATGATTCCTAAGCATGTTAACTGTTGTCTCTTATGCAGATTTTGATACGGAACCGTGCCACAGACTTAGATGCCCGCATGCATGATGGCACCACACCTCTGATACTGGCAGCAAGACTGGCGGTCGAGGGCATGGTGGAGGAACTCATCAACTGCCATGCTGATGTCAATGCCATTGATGATTTTGGTATGACTGTTACACTGCCTTACTTAATTCATTCACCAATCTTTCTTAATTATCTGATCTAAAGGTTAATTTTATAATTAAAGTTAATTAATAATAATAATAATAATAATAATAATAATTAATGTACAATATTATTATTATTACTTAATGAATTAAAAAAAGTTTAAAAAAAAGTGCCCAACAAAGACCAGTTGGCACCTCATGATGTTGTTTGAGATAAGATAAGATACATGTATATCTAAGATGTACAGTACAAAAAAAAAAAAAAAACGGGTCATTAAGATTTTTTATGAAATAATTTTTGACTGATAATCATATATTAAATATATATATATTATATATATATATTATATATATATATATATATATATATATATATATATATATATATAAATATATATATATATATAATATATATATATATTATATATAATATATCAATAAACAGTTCTTATTATTATCAATGTTGAAAACAGTTGTGCTTTTTAAATATTTTCAGGATTCTAGAAAGTTCAGAAAAATAGCATTTATTATATATAATAAATGATTAAGCCCTTACAGAATCCTGAAAAAAATCATGGGTTCCACAAAAAATATTTAAAAAGCACAACTGTTTTCAACATTGATAATAATAGGAAATGTTTATTGAGCAGCAAATCAGCATAATAGAATTTCTGAAGGATCACGTGACACTGAAGATTTCAGTAATAATACTGAAAATGTAGTATTGCCATCATGGGAATAAATTACATGTAAAAATGTATTTTAATAAAAAAGAAAACCATTTTAAATTGTAGTAATATTTCACAATATTGCTGCTATTACTGTATTTTTGATCAAATAAATGCAGCCTTGGTGACGATCAATTACCAACCTCAACCTTTTTGTTTTGTCTATTCATTTTGATGACTTAACCATTATTCTAAAATATGGAAAAAGATAATAATTAAAGTTAAGTCCAAAAAATGTATATACTATGGCAAGATAAATGTCAGATTTATCACTATTGTATGTTTTTCACATGCTAAAGCACTTTCTGTTTGTGCTACAGGTAAATCTGCTCTTCACTGGGCAGCAGCTGTGAACAACGTAGAAGCGGCAATGGTGTTGCTTAAGAACGGAGCGAATAAAGATATGCAGAACAATAAGGTAAGTAGCACTTGCTTTTCTTTAATCACAAATAATGCTTTGTGTTATTGTAGACATTCGCATTATACTCAGATTAACATCATAGCACAAAACCATTGTCATTTTCAAAATGCTTTTGGCTTACCAATTATTTTCCCACGTTCAGGAGGAGACTCCTCTATTCTTGGCAGCAAGAGAAGGAAGTTACGAGACTGCTAAAGTTCTGCTCGAGCATTTTGCTAATCGAGAGATCACCGACCATATGGATCGGCTCCCGCGGGATATCGCTCAGGACAGAATGCATCACGACATCGTGCGGCTCATCGACGAATATAACCTGGTCCGCAGCCCTCCCATGCACAGCGCCCCCCTCTGCACCACCCTCTCCCCACCTCTCTGCTCTCCCAACGCCTTCATGGGCAGCATGAAGCCCTTACAAAGCAAGAAGCCCCGCAAGCCCAGCGCAAAAGGTATCGGTTGCAAGGATGGCAAAGACATGAAAGTCAAAAAGAAGAAGACGACGCAGGATGCAAAAGGACATTTGCTAGACAGCTCGGCCGTGCTCTCGCCGGTGGATTCCTTGGAGTCGCCCCACGGGTACATATCTGACGTCGCCTCCCCACCCCTAATGACATCGCCCTTCCAGCAATCGCCCTCCATGTCGCTTAATCACTTACAAGGCATCGCAGATAGCCACATGAGCGTCAACCATCTAGGCATGGGCAACAAGCAGGACCTGGCCCACATACAGTTCGATCCGTTACCCCCACGTCTCACCCATCTGCCAGTGGCCGGTTCTAACGGCTCGAATGTCATGAACGGCCAATGCGAATGGCTTGGACGGATGCACGGTAGCATGGGTCCTCAAAATCAATTCGCAGCCATGAGGAACGCCTCGGGTCAGGCCAACCTTCACCAATCCGGCCTGATGACGTCTCTCCACAATGGCCGCCCCGCTACCCTGTCTCAGATTTTGAACTATCAAAGCCTGCAGAACGCGCACCTCACCACACAGCCGCATCTAATGCAGCAGATGCAGAACATGCAACAGAGAGCGCAGCAGACGGGCATCCAGCTGCAGCACCAGAGCACCAATCCACCCAGTGGCGTGAGCCAGAACTTCATCGGCGGTGAGCTGGGTGGCCCGGAGCTCCAGCAGAGCGCAGGGAACAGCATGCCCATCCACACCATAATCCCCCAGGAGACCCAGTTGCTAAACCCGTCCTCTCTGGGCCCCAGCATGGCGGGCACGCAGTTCCTGACGCCACCTTCCCAGCACAGTTACTCAA
Organism: Chrosomus eos; assembly: GCA_036326025.1. Lineage (NCBI taxonomy): Eukaryota > Metazoa > Chordata > Actinopteri > Cypriniformes > Leuciscidae > Chrosomus > Chrosomus eos. The sequence goes on along the minus strand of CM070820.1, from coordinate 18,800,388 downwards.
ACGCCATGGATGCCAACACCCCCAGCCACCAACTCCAAGTGCCTGACCACCCTTTCCTCACGCCGTCTCCAGGTTCACCGGACCAGTGGTCCAGCTCGTCGCCCCATTCCAACATGTCTGACTGGTCGGAGGGCATTTCCAGTCCTCCCACCAGCATGCAGTCACAAATCGGACACATACCGGAGCAATTCAAATAGAACAATAAATTGATTTTTTTTTTTTTAGGGATCACTCCATAAGCCTGCTTACTGAAGGGTCATTAAAATGCCTCTTGTACTAACCATATTTTTTTTAATTTATTGATATTTTGTTATTTATACTTTTTTTTCACCATTTTTACATTTGGGCAAAATAAATTATCTTGAAGAAGAAGGTAAATTTTTATAATGCAATGCTATTGACCTCGATACACTGTACTCAAATGTACACACTGGGTATTTATTGGTCTTAAAATATGCCTGTTTTTTTTGGTGGGGGGGGGGGGGGGGGATGGGGTTAATCGGTAATTTTTTAAAATTGATTTACACCTAATATTTGAGAACACGTTTTTATAAAACAAACTTCAGTGTTAAGTAGATTTATGTTGTCTGAAACAAGCTGCTTTTCCGTTATGATTGAATTTCTTACGTGTTGTCGTCTGATATTTGTTTTGGTTAGGTTCTCATTTGTGTGTGTGTTACAAGGTTTATACTACAAATAAGTAGTGGTTTTATAATTTGAACAATATTTGTATAGTTCAAAGTGATTTCTCTTTCTTCTATCTCCTTCTCTCTCTCTCTCTCTCTCCTACCTCTCTCTCTCTCTCTCTCTCTCTCTCTCTCTCTCTCTCTCTCTCTCTCTCTCTCTCTCTCTCTCTCTCTCTCTCTCTCTCTCTCTCTCTCTCTCTCCTCTCTCTCTCTCTCTCTCTCTCTCTCTCTCTCTCTCTCTCTCTCTCTCTTCTCTCTCTCTTGCATATTAAATCCCTGCAAAAAGCAGATTTCTTAATGTCCACTGTGAATGTGGATGTGAAAGTGAGGATCTGAGCTACTTACAGGAAATACTTAATATTGACTTGTATGAAACAGGTGCCAATATCAAGTGATCTGTATCTTTCCTCCCAATTTTGTAGAACTGGTCACGTGGCCAAAAGTATCTGGGGTTTTATGGAGGTGTTTCAAATTGAACTTCTCTTTACTGTACATCCAGTTTTGTATCTTCGGTTGAGCCTATGGCTAATGTAAATAGATATATTGTATGCATTTGTCATGTAAACAGGATTTTGTTTCAGAAATCTTAAGTGTGCCATGGAAATTTGAAATATTTTAATGCTACGTAGTTGTTTTCTATACGCAGAACGTCTATATATATTTTTTTCTCAGTATCACTGGGGTAGAGACAAGACAAATATAATAAATGTAGATACACACAAATCACTAGAGGATATGCCATATAAAATAACACAATCAGATGATTTATGACTCCTTATTGACCACCAATAGTTTTCCACAAAATCACAAAGACAAGTTAAAAGGTCCCCTTAACGGACTGTGTCACGTATCCTCTTTAAGCCATCAGTACTTAAGTGTTCATCAGCTTTGAACCGCACTGAGTATACAATATCTGTAAATGTTACATATCTGCAAATGTGTAGTTTACATGCAGAGTATTTTCTGTCAGTTCTACTGTCTGTACAAGTTTCTTTGCATAATAAAAGATACCTATGTGTATTCAGATTTCAGTCTCCTTTGTTGTATTTATCTGTCTTTCTTCCAATAATTATCTTCCATAATCTGTCTTTATTCATGACCTATTTAGCTTATTTATCAAGTGTATTTCTTTCACACTTTAGCTTGATTTATATCCAAGGTCAAAGCCTTTATCGGCAGCAACTCAAAACAGATATATCGACTAAGTTATCATTGCAGTAAAAAGTTGGGCTTGAATGTCAAGGAATTTGTATCTTTTTTTCTTGTATTTTTATGACTAATAGTTAGATACTATGGGCTGCTAATGGTTTTATTTCATTGGCGAGTCAACAGCGACATCTGCTGCTGAGAGCTGAGAGGAAAAATGCTATCGTTGAACTAAAGCGGCCAACCAGCCTTCAAATGTCTACTTTAAGTAGGAACTAGCCTACTCGTTTTGTCAGGCTAAGCTATAAAAAAAGTTGTTACATTTACATTGAATTATTTCTGCATTGAATTATTCAAAATCCTTCTAATCTAATGAGGGATCCCACAGACCTTGAAGGTATCCCCCACCTTCAAGGTCTGTGGGATCCCTCATTAGATTAGAAGGATTTTGAATAATTCAATGCAGAAATAATTTTCGTTTTGATGTCACAAGAATTAATTAACTCAAATAAAAAAATAGCAGAATATTAATGAATTGATACTGATAATAAATTATGCTTATGATTCTAAATCTTTGGGACAATCCTCTTAATATTCTTGAGGCAACAATTCACAATACTAGAATTTGAATAATAATACTTGAATAACGACTTAACGACTAGTAGGCCTATGTTCTATATAGTATGAGTGTGTATAGTATAATGTACATTCGCCATGTTGTCATTATTATGTGACCTACCAGTGTCAGTTGTGTCGCTACACCTCCATTCACAGATCCTTTCCCGTGGCCTCATGGGATAGTAAAGTGTCCATTATATCCACACTTCAGAATCTCGCAGAAGTAGGTCATCTGGGTACTTTTTGCCTACTCCTTTATGAGTATTGTGAATTTGGACATACTTCTTTTGTCACATTTGTTTTTCGCCTACTATACAGCTGTAATCAAAATTAATTAGTATACCCCAACATTAAATAAACCCCAGGTTTATTGGCAATATTTACAGACGTTCAGTTGTTTGCAATGAACAAATCAAACAAAAGTAATTGAAATAGCTCAACACAACAAAAGTGTCAAGTGGTTTCCCCAAATTCAACTGAAAATGCAACTTTTAATGACTTCTGCTGTCTAAAAATTATTGAACCCCCTGAATAGAATCCCTCAAAATAGCACAAATCTGCAAAACAGGTGTTCACCTGATGCAACTAATCAAGGGCTTCATTAGTTGCACCAGGTTTGCTGCTAGAAATATCTGAAATGAGGAATGAGGTTCTGCCAGGAAGACTCAAATGTTATGTCACCCATTATGTTTTTGTCAGGGTTGGGTGCAGGTGACCGAAGACGAGGACACGGAAGCTTCAATATAATAGTTTTTAATAACAAACGTAAAACTTCAAAAAAACAAACAGGAACAAAACTCCAGGAATTCAGGGTTTTCACACAACCATACATAGACGACGATCGACAAACACTGGGAGAAAACACAGGGCTTAAATACACAAGGAATAATGGGATAATGAACAGAACACAGGTGACGGGAATAACTAATTAGACAGAGTGGGAAAACTAACAGGACTGAACCAAAATAACAAAGACAGGGGAAACCAAGATCACAAAAACAGAACTCAAACACATTGAATTGTTACAGTACCTCCCCCCTCCCCGAAGGCGCGTCCTCGCGCCGTATAACATCCAAAGGGGTGGGAGGGTGGGCGCCCTGGAGGCTGACGAGGGCATGGTGCAGGTCCAGGAAGCCTCCAGGGCGGAGCAGGCTGTGGGCGTGGCCACGACGGTGCAGGCTGTGGGCGTGGCCACGACGGTGCAGGCTGTGGGCGTGGCCAGGGCAGAGCAGGCTGTGGGCGTGGCCAGGGCAAATCAGGCTGTGGGCGTGGCCACGACGGTGCAGGCTGTGGGCGTGGCCACGGTGGAGCAGGCTGTGGGCGTGGCCATGGTGGAGCTGTGGGACCCTCGGGCGTCCAGGGCGGAGCTGTGGGACCCTCGGGCGTCCAGGGCGGAGCTGTGGGACCCTCGGGCATCCGGGGCGGAGCTGTGGGACCCTCGGGCGTCCAGGGCGGTGCTGGCTCTTCAGGTGGCCACGGCGGTGAAGACCCTTCAGGTGGCCGTGAGGACCCTTCGGGTGGCCATGGCGGTGAGGACCCTTCGGGTGGCCATGGCGGTGAGGACCCTTCGGGTGGCCATGGCGGTGAGGACCCTTCGGGTGGCCATGGCGGTGAGGACCCTTCGGGTGGCCATGGCGGTGTTATTTTTCCGGGCCTCCGTGGATCTTTGGCCGGCCACGGCGAAGGCGTATAGCCCCCCCCAAAATTTTCTTGGGGAGAAGGACAGGTTCAGGAACGGGAACAGACTTGACATCAACGGGCGCTGGGTCAACGGGGTCTGGGTCAACGGGCTCTGGGTCTGGGTCAACGGGCTCTGGGTCTGGGTCAACGGGCTCTGGGTCTGGGTCAACGGGCTCTGGCTCTGGCGCTGGGTCAACGGGCTCTGGCTCTGGCGCTGGGTCAACGGGCTCTGGCTCTGGGTCAAAGGGCTCTGGCGCTTCATGGGACTCGGAACTGGACGGGGCCAGCACATCATGGGACTCGGAACTGGACGGGGCCAGCACATCATGGGACTCGGAACTGGACGGGGCCAGCACATCATGGGACTCGGAACTGGACGGGGCCAGCACATCATGGGACTCGGAACTGGACGGGGCCAGCACATCATGGGACTCGGAACTGGACGGGGCCAGCACATCAGGGGATTCGGAACTGGACGGGGCCAGCACATCAGGGGACTCGGAACTGGATTCATGCTCTGGCAGACAGGCGACGGTCTCTGGCTGGACGGTCTCTGGCTGGACGGTCTCTGTCTGGACGGTCTCTGGCTGGACGGTCTCTGGCGGAAGAAGCTCAGGAAGGTCATCAAATGGGTCAGACTCAGGCTCTGGTGGGCAGGCGACGGTCTCAGGCTCGAGGGACGGGGCCCGTGCCAAATCATTCAATATTTTTGCTTTCATTTGCTGGTCTATTAATTAATAAATGTCACTGTGATATTATCTTACCTTCGAGTCTTTCTGGTAGAACTGGCTAGGTTTGTTGAGCTCTTGTTTGACTGCATGTTAGAAATATATGGCTAAGTCAAAAGAATGGTCCAAAAGAAGATATCATCGCCCTTCACAAACAATTAACAGGATACAAAAAGACAGTGAAGGCACTAAATGTTCCTAGAGTCAAGCATAGTTCGCAAATTCAAAGTTAAAGCAACAGTGGTTACACTTTGACGGGGCAGCTATCAGCATCTGCAACCAAATTTCTGAGAAGGCAAGTTCAGTAAAACCCTCGAGTGACTGCAAAAGACCTGCAGCAAGACTTGGTGGCTGCAGCATGCACTGTAAGGCGCGCCTCATACTAAACGCATACCGTTTCCATGCCAGAACTCCAAGACATACACCACTACTGGCCCAAAAGGAAAGTCGGCTTCAATTTGCTCAAAATCATATAAATAATCCACAGAGATTTTGGGATTCTGTTCTGTGGGGCGATGAAAGACAACTGAAACTTTTTGGCCCTATGAATCAGCTGTATGTCTGGAGGAAGAAGAATGAAGCGTATGCTGAAAAGAAGACTCTGTCTACAGTTAAGCATGGTGGTGCTCGGTGAAGCTCTGGGGCTGCTTTGCATCCTCTGGCACTGGAAACTTGGAACGTGTGGAAGGCAAGATGGATTCATTGAAGAATCAGGAAATCCTAGGAGAAATCCATGCCGTCAGTGAGAAAGCTGAAGCTTGGGCCATTAACCAACCATTATCTAATATTTGGAGTATAAAAGATCGGTCCATACACATGTTTTAGTTCACAGATGATGACACAAACATTCACCCCCATCCTCCCCACCACCACCAGGATGGAGGCCATAACTCACATGAGATAGGACTCACATACCATTGGACCTTCCAACAGGACAATGATGCCAAGCATACCTCAGATTTCAACAAGGCTTGGTTGCAGAAGAAGACTTGAACCCCATAGAAAACCTCTGGTGGGTTTTGAAGAAGGTGGTTACAGCACACAAACCCAAGAATATTACTGAACTGGAGGCATTGCTCATAAGGAATGGGCTAAGATTCCTAAAAAACGCTGCCAGAAGCTGGCGTCTGGTTATACATCTCGTTTGCAGCAGGTCATAACAGCAAAAGGGTGTTCTACTAAGTAATAAGATGCCCTGAAGGGGTTGAATAATTTTAGACAGAAGTCATTAAAAGTTGGATTTTCAGTTGAATTTGGAAACCACTGAAACATTTGTTGTGTTGAGATATTTTAATTACTTTTGTTTGATTTGTTCATTGCAAACAGCGGAAAGTCTGTAAATTTAGCCAATAAACCTGATTTGCAATGCGGATTGTATAGTATGCCATTTCATATGGTATGATGTAGTGAAGGACTTGTTTTTGTCCATCATTGGTTGGATCGTTGGATTGTTGTGGTTTGTTATTGCTGTGATCTCATGTGAGTGTCCTCACGGCAGTAAACGCATTATTAAGGAAAAGATGCCATTGCAAGAGGGAGGGGAGGTTATTTTGATTAAAGTTTTTGAATTTTAAAAAAAAGTGCACAGACAAATCATTTATAGTCCTGCATATAAATCCTGCAATATTCCATTAAAAAATGAATCAAATATTGTAAATTTTAATTTCATGGTGCTTTTAACAACGTCTGCCTTTCAACAATTCAGGCCCTTCAACTTGATTGATGCCAGTGTTCCCCAATGCACTAAACTCTGTGGAGTGAAGCATCAAACTGCACTGTACTCGTGATGCATTGCACATAGGTTCAGTGTTGTAACATGGTGCTCATTTTGAATAAAATTCAAATTACTGTAGATAACACCTTATGAGGTACAGCTAATGAATTCACATAAAAAAAAACATAAATATGGAATAGAAACAGATTCTGTGCAACCACAGTGATTTATACAACATGTTACATAACTCTTCTGCAAAACTATCTGCAATACAGCCATCAAACACAAATTACATTAATGTAATTTTTGTTTTTTCAAACACTCTTGTTTCTTTATCTATTTGTTCCCATCCCATGACAACCAGCAGTGCTTGGTAGATTACTTACCATTTGTAGTTACTGATTTCAAATTGCATGACAATGTAATCCATTACATACTCATTTTAGGTAAGTAGCCTATTATTAATACTTGTTTTTGATTATTTTTAGATGACTTTTGACCTAATTGTTTCTCAAATTGATTTGAATAGGAAAACCTTGTACCATATCTTGTACAGTGGTGGGTATGATTGTCAGCTACTGATTCCAAATTACATGATAAAAAATGTAGTTAGTGTCACAGATTCAACCAACACGCCATCAGCACCAGGTCCTTCAGCTCCACCTATACTTGTTCCCAATAACCAGAATACTAAGCACACAGCTCACACTCACTCATTGTCCGGTCTCATTAGTCTCTACACGAGAAAACCTTTTCCGACTATATATATATAAATGTATTATCTGCATGGCATGATGGTACCGTGAACTTAATTTGATTATTATTTATTATTATTGAATTAAGTTAATAAGTTAGGTCAATAATAAAATTAAAATCTAAGGGCACATGCACTTCAAGTAAATATATTTGGTCAAAGTGGTTCAGCTGACAAACAAGTTGGGGAATCCCTGCATTGCAAGTAAATATGAAACGAGTGAATGTGTACATTATAATGTATTTGAAAGACAAACGGTAATACTGTACATGGTTAAATGACTCGCGTGATAATACTGTACTAATAATTTATGTGTTTATCAGGAGCTGATTAGATATGCAATGTTGCACTGTTGAGAAAATATTCTTAAAAGTGAAATGATTTCTGTAAATCCATTGATGCAGTGTACGTCTTGCAGTGTACGTGTCAGTTTTCAGTGAGGAGCTCATGACTAGTGGCTGATCTGTGTGTGCAATTCCACAAACCTGGAAGACCTTCTGAATGTATAGCGGTAGGCTTTTTTTTTTTTTTTTTTAGAAAGAAACATTTAAAAGATAACAAATTAGAATTATGAGTTATATTATAATTTATTGCCATTGTGAGAATAACATGTAATCATGTAATCAATTGAAAAAGTAACTGTAGTATGATTATGAGAATTTTAAAATGTAATTATAAAAATACTTAATTTTTGGAATCTGATTATGTAATCCAGATTACGTGTAACTACCCAGCACTGACAATCAGAAATATAATGAGTACCACTACCCGTCATATGACAGCTTATTGTACTTTTGCATTTTACAATTTATATACTATCAAATACATATTATATTGAGCGTTCTGTCGCCCAATATTGTCCTGTGTGTACTGATACATATTTTTAAAGCAAACTGTTACATTTTTAAGATATATTTGATAAATAGAAAGTTTGAAAGAAAAGCATTTTTTTGCAATAATGTAAGACTTTACTTCTTCACTTTTGATCAATTTAATGCCCTCTTGCTGAATAAAAGCATGAATTTCTTTACAAAAAACATATTGAAAGGTATTTATATTTATACTGGGCATATAATGTGTTTTCATTTGCACTGAGCAATACAGTCTGTCATAATGTCCTGTGTATTATACAGTTATAATGCAGTTGATTTCAATTATTTCAGTCGCCACCGACTATTGCAAATATCTCAGATGATACCAACTTTGGATCAACAAAACTATCAAATATACTGTCCTTATACTGTATATCCTAACACAATCATTGCGAGCACAAGTTGTAATTTCTGCATTACGTATTATTTGTAACTAAACACGTGAAGTTAGCCAAGCACAACATATTATTTTAGTTGTGTATTAATGCCATATGGACATTATTGACTGATAACAGAATACTTCCTAAATTGTAACATTGAAACAAGCATTTTCTGTAAAGCTACTTTGAAACAATATGCATTGTGAAAAGCACTACAAATAAACTTGAATTGAATTATATTGCCATAATGAGCTGCCCACCAAACTGGTGATAAATAGTAAGCAATTATCTAAATGCTTTCAGTTATGTTATGCCTACACATTTCCTTTTGTGTACATAAATAACAATCTTGTCACCAAAGTTCATTAAGTAAAAAGCTTCTTTCCACATCTGGTCTGTCTTTGGGAATCTCAGCCTGCATCAGTGTAATAAATCCTGTGAGCAAACATTGATTGATTTCTGAGGACAGGACCCTCCACAACCAGAGAAAGATTTTGGGGACGGTTAATGTTTCCAGCTGAATAACTCGGCATGGGTGTTATTCCCACTCCCTGGTTTAACCCTCAATCTGTTCTCGGGGTCTATATGACCCCAATCGACGTTTCCGTAGTTAATAAACATGGTTCCCTTCATCTCAGTTGCATAAAATGTTGTCACATTTTCTACTTTATCTATCTTTACACACACACAAAAACTGAGCTTGATTCGGTTGTTCTAAATGTATGTAAAAAAAACTACACTTCTTGTATTTGGGGTCAATATGATCCCACATTGAAAATGAATGGGAAAAGCTAAAAAATGCATTTTCTATTTGTCATTATTTTGTAAAAAAAAAAGAGAAAAAACCCAATAAATCTGAAAATTTTTATATCACAATGAAGGCCTGGTACTAGAGCACAAATGCAATGTGGCATGAACACACACACACACACACACACACACACACACACACACACACACACACACACACACACACACACACACACACACACACACACACACACACACACACACACACACACACACACACACACACACACACACACACACACACACACACACACACACACACACACACACAGATGTGTTTTTGTGATATATGAGGACATTCCCTATAGGCGTAATGACTTTTATACTGGACAAACTATATATTCTATCCCCCTACACTGTAAACCTACCCTGTCCCTAAACCTACCCCTTACAGGAGACATGCTGGATTTTAACATTTAAAAAAAAAAAAAGTTTTTTATGTTTTTTAAGCAATTTGAAATATGAGGACATATGCAATGTCCTCATATATCACGTGTAAGTTGTAATACCAGTGTAATACCCATGTCATTTTACACATTTGTGTCCTCATATATCACAAAAACATGACCACACACACACACACACACACACACACACACACACACACACACACACACACACACACACACACACACACACACACACACACACACACACACACACACACACACACACACACACACACACACACCACACACACACACACACACACACACTGACACACACACACACACACACACGTAAAATGAACATGATCACACACATTTGCACACACACAGAGAGAGAGAGAAAGAGGTGTGACTGCAATAGAGAGCATATAGAAATTAAATCAATTTCTGCATTCACATTTTCACACATAAATGAAGGTCTGGTACTAGAACATAAATGCAAAATGCAATTTGGAAAGAACATGATCACACACACACACACACACACACACACACACACACACACACACACACACACACACACACACACACACACACACACACACACACACACACACACACACACACACACACACACACACACACACACACACACACACACACACACACACACACACACACACACACACACACACACACACACGTCTGGTTCGCTATCTTTGTGGGGACTCTCCATAGGCGTAATGGTTTTTATACTGTACAAACTATATATTCTGTCCCCCTGCACTGCCCCTATCCCTAAACCTACCCATCACAGGAGACATTCTGCATTTTTACATTTTCAAAAAACATTACTTAGTGTGATTTATACGCTGTTTTCCTCATGGGGACCGCTGGCTGGTCCCCACAATGTAGGTGATCTCAGGTTTTACTATACTTGTACAAAGAGGTGTGACTGCAATAGAGAACATTTTTATTGCAAATAAAATCAATAATTCCAGCATGAATCTAAAAATGTTCACACATAAATGAAGGCCTGGTACTAGAGCCCACAAGCAATGTGGAATGAACATGATTACACACACATGCACATGTGCGCACTCAAACACATGCAGACACACGGGTGTGTTTACTCGTGTTCCTATCCACCTATAGCTGTTTTTTTTTTACTTTTTAAAAATTAGTTTCTTATTCTAAAGTTAATAATTTTATACATTTCGATTATTGAAATAATATGTAATTGTAATCAAGTCTTTTCTTTAAGTGGCAACTTATGTGGCATTATTGCAAATTTATGTGGCATTATTGCAATAACAAGACACTTCAAAAGACCTCAAACAACAACACAAAATTCTAAACTTTGACAAAAATACTGATCCAATGTATTTTAAAATGTTTAAATATATATATTTATATATATTCATAACAAACGCTGTAATGAAAGTAGTAAGTCACATCCAGAAAAATGAATGGATCTCTATGGGGCCTCTGCTGGAAGTAGCTATGGTAAAATTATTCAAATTCTAGCTAAAACAACCAGTATATTATCTGCAAAAAAAAACATCTAACCAGAATTATGCATCTAACACCCAGATCAATATCCAGAAACAACTCATATTTAAATTTGATCATCATTAATGTGTTTTTTCCCCTCATAAACATGTAATATTTCATATGCATGCTAATGGTGTAGTTGAGAAATTTTGCAGTATATAGGAAAAAAAGTACTTCATCCCCCAAAACATAGCATAAATGTATAGATGAGGAGTAAACGAAAAAAAATGATATATAATTTGTATTATTAAAATGTATATTTTTTGGACAATAGCTGTTTGGGGTCATATAGACCCCAAAGACCAGAAGTGTAAACGAGGACCATTTAAGGATGACGAACACCTGTTGATACATGTACAGTACAGGATCAACCAGTGGCATGAAATTCATTCAAGCTAATTTATTATAAAATATAAATATGATGTAAAAAAAAACAATAAAACAAACATCAGTTTGTTCTTCATGGAACCATCAGTGTCAATAAACCTTTTAAGAGTGTACCTGGAATCTGTGTGTCATTACAACCTGACCACTAACAGGCCTCCACACCTTCACAATTATGGCAATTTAATTTATTTACCATCATTTTGTGAGCTCCCTTTCAAATCTCAGCCTTGAGAGATAGATTTCTCAGCATTAATTAATCTAAACACTTAGATTGCATCAGTTGCCAACTTGCCATTAGTCAGACCAGCATGAAGTTACATAATCCATTCCACAATGACTGCACCTCAATGTCTGCAACATGTTTTTACATATACTTTGGGCAAAGATTTATGTCTACACATTACAAACGTGTAAAGGTAGTGTTGTGTGTTTGTTATTGCCTTGCCTGTAAGACTCAGAGCAGGCAGTGCAGGGAGGTGAATGTTTGCTTTTCAAGATGAATCAGCGTTGAGGTGCGACTTGAGATACAGTATTAGCTATACTAATTATATGTAATCTGGATTACTTCATCAGCTTCACAAAATTAAATACGTGTAATATTACATTTACGGATAATCATTAGTTGTTTCAAGTTATTATTGATTACTTAGTATTCACAAAATGACAGTAAATTATCCATAATTCAATGATTTAACCTAGTTTTCCTTTTTTTAAAAGCGTAGTATATATATATATATATATATATATATATATATATATATATATATATATATTTTTGTGTTTTGTGAAATTGCACACACAAAGAACTGCCATTAATTACATGGAATTTTGAGAGGCAATATCTTTAGTAAGAGTTTTATTTTCATTGGTTTTTTATTTTAAATTTATTTTCTTTTAATAAACATTTTTGAGATTTAATTATCAGCTTTTCATCAATTTACAAACCCCTGCAGATCAAACCCCAGTTTGAGAAAGCCTTCAAACATGCATTATATGTTTAATGCACTTCACAATGTTGACAACAAAGAGGAGAATATATATTTTTTCTTCTTTTGTTGGTTTGACTTTATTGTCCGTTCAGATTTACTGGACAGAAATTCATCTTTAACACTGGCATAAAAAACAGATACATCAGACAACACTGTACAACCACATTATAAACCACATATTAGAACACATGGGGCACACATGTATATCTATCAGAAACATGATTAAAACATGTGGTGAGTTAGGTCCAAAAAGTTATCAGATTAGTGAGATTACAAACATATAGGCTAGATGCGAAACAAGCTATAATTCATACAAATTGCATAATGAAAATTGTAGTTAAAGTACCCAGCACAATCAGCAGAGTTTAGGCTTATAGATTTGTTTATTTATTGTACTTGAAAGACTGCACGGAAATGAGAACAATTAAATATTCTAGATGGACAAAATGGCAGTAGCAATAATCTTCAAGTAGCATAAAAATAAAAATTAAACTTGTGTCTGCCTCTGCAAGACAGGACAATACAGACCCAGTAAACAATTAGGCCTATATCATATCATTAAAATGCACTGATTTCATGCCACTGACTGTAGCTATGGCATGGGAATGCCCAAAAATGTGACATTACAAAAAATAATAATAATACAGGAAATTACTTTAATATAATAAATAAAGATTAACCATAATTTCAGCTCATGTCCATATAGCCTTATCCTAGAGGCATCTTTTAAACACACATAACACAGATTATAAAACATGTGCTTTTCTTAACCAAACACATCAGGCCTAATAACAATCTGTCTAGGCTATATAACTCTAACCCACAACAGCACATCTTGAATAATTTACATTTTAAACTGTATTGTTGCGGTTATTTTGAAGTGTGTTAGTAATGAAGGCTGTAACACACTCACAGGGCAGGGTTTGTCATTCATCCACCGACACTCGTATCTGCTCGGACTAAACGTGGCCTCATGATTCCCACCGGAGCCTTTTACCCCTTTCTTTCATTTCTCATCCACAGATTTGTCACAGTGGATTGTTGATAACACATCATATGGAAGGTACGTTGCGGTAAATGTGTCTGTTTTCATTAATTGCTGACAAAGGGGCTGTAGTTTAGCAGCGGGTTGCTAGTCCTCATCTCATTAAAGCAGCATTAGCTGTTAGCCGCTGGTAACTGTGTTTCAGTCAAAACATGCAAAACAGTTTACGCTCAGGACAGCAGCTCTCACAGATGGTTAAATCTACCTACCCGTGTGAGTGTTTAAATATTTAATATAGTATTATTTTGGTGGTTATTAGCTACCTGGGCGATGGCTAGCTAGTTACTTTGCATATAAGTTAGACTAATCACAGACTAGCCTCTTGTTTTGTCAGGAGGCGGTTAGGTTTGTTTTGTTCAGTAACGTTAGCTGTAAGTAACAAATGTACATGTCGTTTATGTTTGGGATTAATATGATTACATATTTGAGAGGATAGTGTTGGAATAAAAGCTACTCGTGTGTTAGCTAGCTTGGATGGACACTGAAGAACTGAATTAACGTTACTGCTCCAAAGCTCCTGACACATTTCCATGCAGCTTAGGAAACACCACATGCCCTCATAAGAAAGCCTTTAAGGTTGTTTGAAAGTGCTTGTGCTTGTGTGTTTGCAGACGGTGGTTGCCGGATGGACGCGGAGCTTGGTGCTGACAGTGCCCGCAGAAAGATGGAGGCGGCGGGCGAGGCGCTGGAGATCGTGCCGCTGGAGATGTATGATTCAGCCCGAGCCAAAATAGCGGCTAACCTGCGATGGCTGTTCTCCAAAGCCTTCGGTATCGGTGAGTTGATTTAACTTTGTTTATGAATGAAAACAGGACCGAAAAGCAATACTTGTAAACCTACTTGTAAATAAACCTACTCTGTGTGATATGTAATCAAAGACAAGTTGGCTAGACAGCCAGAAAAATGTCTAGCTTCCCCCCTTACTGTGATATTATCACCTGACGACATCAGTGTACCTTGATACTGGGCAATTTATTGATAATGATAAACCATATTCATTTAGGCGTTGTCGTGGTGCATGTCCAAAAATGGTATTTCCATACTTGTACACACATACTATGGTATTTACATAGGCTAGTACTTAAAATGTTTCAATGCTATACCACAGCAAAATTATCCAGTGGTAGAAAACTTTTGGTAGCACTGGTATCAGATGATAATACCGTGGTACTTTCATGGATGCTACTGAAATTCATGTACCAGGGTATTTACATAGTACTCTAAGCCAAGGTGTTCCCAAGAGTTTATGGTACATGTATGAAAAAACATGATAGCAGCATGGTACTTTTTACATTTTACAGTGTGAGCTAGAGGTGGGTTAGCATATATGACCGAAATCTTATTTCACGATAACACTATTCACCTTATTTTGAAATATGGAAGTTATTTTCTTTTGAGACTTCCAATTCATTTGACGCTATAGGTAAATAACTAGAAGAATAGCATTGCACTAAAAGCTACAAACCAGTGTGATTATGATAATACCTGGAATAATACAAAGACATACCAGTTTGCAATATCAAGCAGCATAACAGACTCTGCAAGCTTTTATTCACACCATGATCTTGACATGATTATCCAAGCTACTTAAAATATCCAAAAACTGGTTTTGCCATGGTAGCTACATGTCCAGACCCCCCCCCCCCCCTCAAAAAAAAAAACATGTTGTTATTATTCACTGGTCTTATTCCAAAATGACAAAGATTAAGCTTTATTAAACCTTTGACAAGTACAATCACTGACCCAGAGAAAGCAGTTGTCATGTATGTATGAAACAGCTTCACAAACAGTATTTTCTACCACATAGTATAATTATTTCTGTTACAATGATTCAAATTTTCACAGAATTGCTGGGATAAAAGTTTATAGTTCAGAAAATTGATGTCTACAAATCACCTTTTGAAAGTAACTTGATGCTTCAAATAAAGTGTTGATCAATCAAATCATTACACCAGAAGGTGGTAACAAGTGACTGTTAAAGGGCACCTATTATGGCATTTAAAATGTTCCTAATATTGTTCTGGGAGTCCCCAACAACAGTTTTACGTGCATGCAATGACAAAAAAACACTTTTGTTGTCTTATAATATGCATTTATATTTACCTGATTTGCTCACAGACTCCCAAATGATTCGTTCAACGACTCATTTTTCAAACCCCCCCTTTGCGTGACGGTGATTGGTCAGATGACCCAGTCAGTTATTTTTTGCGTTAGCCCAAAGCTTAAACATATTGATAAAGCACTGCAGTACTACAATACGTGCTATTCTTTGACAACTCCAATAACAAGGACAAACATTTCACATATTTAAAAAAAAAAAAAAATGACATTGGAAACCTAGAAGCTATGCTGAGCGTAACTTACACAACACACACATACTTATTGAGCATGCTACAAAACCCATAAAAGCAACAATTATTAATAATACTTACAGGTTGTGATTCGCAGGAGGAAGCTGATCCAAATAAACTTATTAAATATAAACTCTAGCCACTGATTCTTCACATGCTCGTCCCTGGGCAGTAAAAAAAAGCTCGCTTTTGATTCGCACTTCAGAACACAGCGTCTCGTCGCCATGATGTTGTCAAGTTTCACTGGTGTCTGCGCGGCGTGCGCAATGAGTGGGCGTATCTTATTCAAATAACTTGTCGAGGTGACGTCATATAGATAGAGAAAAAGCATCGTTCGTCTATCGATTCATATCAGCGACTCAGTGACTCTTACTTTTGAGAGACAATAACTTTGTATAACGGTGAACTTTCATATTTAAAACTTTGCAGGATGTTTTCGTTCACTTAGATCTATGTCACACACTACATGAGAGGTAATTTTCAAAATTCCATGATAGGTGCCCTTTAAAAATGTATTTATGAGTGATTCATTGAATCATTAATTCAATTTCAAACCGATTTTCAAAATAATAATGATAATAATAATTTATTCAAATAACTAAATATTTTTAAAATAGACTTCAGCAATTATCATTTTGTCAGAATCTCTAGTAAATTACATATTGTTTTTAGTTGTCCATTCAGAAGCGTGGGAGAATCATGATCTCTATTGTAAACAAAAAAATCAAGATTCTCAATTTATCCCAAATTGTGCAGCTTATATGGCCTACAAATGTTTGGCTTGGAGGGCAGCAGTCTGAGTCCACTGTTGTTGTATTTGACAGACAGGATCAAAAGCATTTGTCCCTTCTGCAGTGCTTGCACAATTGAAATGTTGTGGATGAACAGGAAGGGTTTTCCTAATGCCACCAACTCCCTGTCAGCATATATAGAGGGCAGGCTTTATGTGGGGCACCAAGAGTCTGTTTTCTATTTTATGTATGTATTCTATGTTGATGTATTCTAGCTTTCAGACATCTGTTAAATGAATAATACCCAAAATGGAGAATTCTGTCATAATTCACATTTATTTATGATAAATGAATGAGACATTCGATAATGAGGCATTATTGTTAATTTCTGTTGTCAGTCAGGGTTAGAACTGTTTGAGTACCTGCATATGGGAAAAGCAATGACCAGCAGACATTTTTTGCTCCAGGACAGGTATATTTTTAGCCTCTGCTCTAGTATCAGTCACTAATGACTGTTACATATGAGCACTCCAGTGTGTGGACAAATGTGATATTGGGGTGGACTTTTTTCACTTATTGTTATGACATTTGTTGGCCAGATTTAGATTGAATCATGATGGTACCAGAAGAGTGGCACACAAAATCTGTCTTGAACATATGGCTCCTATTAGATCATCTCATAAGACTGGCACAGGGGAAAGGAATCCTATTGGAGGGTGTATTCAAGCATGCTCTGATATGTAGCCTGTACCCCCTCTAACAAAAAGGCCCCCAATCTGCTATCATCGGTGGGTAAAAACAAAAGTGGTGTGTAAGACTCCTGACCTCGTTTTAAAGCTGAGGAAACTGTGTCTCTGCTGTTGAATTTTTAATCATCTGAACTGTCTTTGCAGGGTGTGTCAGTTTACCATAACAGTGATGGGTAATAATAATAACATGGCTATCAATAATTATATTAACGTGGGAGTTATTTAATTACGGAAGGGGTTAGATATGTGCTTGACTGCTTGTCTGTGGGTTGAGGTTCAAATACAGTTTATTCCACCATTATTGTGGAGTTGTTTCAGCCCAGTAATTGGCCTAAATGGAGATAAAGGCCATGTGCATCTTTACTGTCAGAAGTGGGCCAGATTTGAAGGGTTTCTTTGCATTCTGATGATTACTGCTTTGAATGTCCAGTTCACTTTCTTTTAAGATAAAAAAATTGACATGATGATAAAAAAAAAACATTGAATACTGCAGGATAAATACAAATGCTTGCAACCGGGGCCCATATTTAAGGCTGTCATATATGAAATAAATGTGCACAGCACACACAAAGAAACTCAGTTAACATACTGCTATACAAATTTGAAATGAGTTTTTATATTTATAACATATGACAAAGTTAAAGGGTTAGTTCACCCCATAATGGAAATGATCTCACCCTCAAGCCATACATCTTTCAGCCAAACACAATCTGAGTTATATTAAAAAAATATCCTTTAACTTTATAATGGGAGTGAGTAGCGCTTGATATTTTGAAGCTCCAAAAAGAGCATACATTCATTATAAAAGTAATCCATACGGTTGCAGGTGGTTAATAAAGGCTGCCTAAAGTGAAGTGATGTGTTTTTGTAAGATACATATCCATATTTATAACTTTATTTGATTTATTTTAACATATATAATAATAATGGTATGCCAAATGAATTGAAAGAAATGGTACAGGACCTATGGTTGGCGCTTTACATTATATATTCTTATAAATACTTAAAATGTTTAAACTTTAAGTTGGTATCCCTGTGCACATTAATGCAATGCTAAAATCGTTCTCCTGTGTAATAATATGCTCTAAATCTGCTGCATTAAAACACAAGACATGCTCACTGTAATTTTCCAGTCTTTAAACAACCCGTGCATGTGGTAGACGGACTGGTTTGGAACAAAGCAGACAGCTCCACGTGGTTCATCAGAGGGGGGCAGGTGTGTGTGCATAAATGCATGATGGATGATTGGATCCAGTGCCTTCACATTTAATGATATGGTTCTCCTGGGGGATGCCGTTGCTGAGGGCGTCAACGTATTTGTGGTTGGTGTGGATGGAGCAATGGCTGCCCGGACTAGGACATGTCTGGCCTTTCTTGCCAGTGTTTGAGCCTCATGGTTGCAGCCAGACCCCCAGCTGCCACAGCACATCTGCGTCTGCACAGGAGATTTCGTGATGACGCTAGGGCCCTATGTCTTGCTTTTCACACCATCACGCTATTGTCTAGCACAGTGGTTCCCAACCTTTTTCCTTGGGGCCCCCCCTATGTACATATTTAACAATCCGTGACCCCCCCCCCCCCCATATATATATATATATATATATATATATATATATATATATATATATATATATATATTAGTGCTGGGAAAAAATTAATCGCATCCAAAATAAAAGTTTATGTTTGCATAATATATATATATATTTGTATATATAAATACACACATATGCATGCATATATTTAATATTTTTTATTTATTTATATATAAATTATTTATATTTATACATAATATAAATTATGTACAAATGTATATACAGTATATACATGCAAAAAAAATATTAATACCTTCATATGCGTGTATTTATATACAAAATAATTATACACAGTTCACACACATATGTTATGCAAACACAATGTTTTATTTTGGCAGCAATTCATTTTTTTTACAGCACTAATATATATATATATATTATATTATATACATATATTGTGTCACGGTACAGTTCGGTACGTTTTTGATACAGCAAAAAGAAAGAAATGCCAGAGAAATTTCCTTGATTTCTTTTTTTTATATTAAAACTAACATAATAAAGTGTGTTATTTTTTTTACTTTGAGTATCTGGAGCTAATTGATTCTTCTTATGAGGATAAAACAAAACAGCTTCTTGGAAAAAAATAAATGTAATATTGTAGTAGTTATAAACCAAGGTTTATTTTATTTCAGATTAACATTTGAGGGCAGAAATTGTATTCATAATGTCAAAATAAAACCGACGTAATGTTACTTGAAGGCATAGCCTACTATTCCTGCCAAACTTACATGGTTACAGTTAGTGTTACTACAGTAAATCCATGGTGAATGTTGCAGATCTGGACACTGGATAGTTCATTCACGGATAGTTAATTCACGGCACAATGTTTCTTCCTGGTTTCCACGAGCTGTTTGATCCGTTAATAACGGAGAAATGTGAATTCTCTCTAAATCTCGTAGCGATGTTATTACTTCTGTGGCAAATTCAAATGCTTTCTTTACTGGATCTCTTATTAGCGCTGTGTAGTAACAGTGTCGCATGATCACGATCGGGTCGCGCTGCACTGGTCCAAACTGATAAACCACACAATAACGAGCAGTTTCGTTCCGCTTGCATTATGTTTGCCATTTGATGTTGGACACTGTGTTGTGGTCGCGCATGAGCGCGCTTGCACGCGCACCGCGCCTACATTTGAAATAACGAAATTTGAATTGAAATCGGCATTGTTTGCATATGATTTTTAAAAAACTTTGAAAAAATATTTTTATATAAAATTATTAGTAGAACATTTTATGCATCTTTATTCACCTCAAAGCATCCGCTCCCGCGCCCCCCCTGTGAACTCTGGTGCCCCCCCGAGGGTGGCGCGGACCCCAGGTTGGGAACCAATGGTCTAGCACATAGTGCCGTAGATGGCAACAAAGCAAGGGCTTCGCCGGCAGATTACATCTGATACCAGGCATAGAAACTGTAGCGGCAGTAACAGTTGAAAACATCCCAAGTATTTCATCAGCATCTCAGCAATTTGTTTATATCCTAATTTATTGTTTTCTCATCCTGTCAGATCACATCCCAGAGGACCTGCAAGACCCTTTCTACACAGATCAGTATGACCAGGAGCACATTAAACCCCCTGTGATCCGGTTACTGCTGTCCTGTGAGCTGTACTGTCGCGTGTGCACCCTCATTCTCAAAGGAGACCAGGTGGCCTCTCTGCAGTCCCACCAGTCGGTCATCCAGGCCTTGTCTCGCAAAGGCATCTATGTCATGGAGGGCGATGACACGCCTGTCACAGATTCAGATCTGTCCTGCCAACCAATAAAAATGGTGCGTTGCATGTGTTTGGAATATAGTACTACTCATAACATTTTTACAGTATGCTGAATGTATAACGTTTGTATAAGACGTGATTGTATATATTTAATAATATGCATGATGTACATTTATTATTGAATATAATATAAACGTGACATTAAAAAAATATTTTTGTATAACATTTATATTTATTAATGTACATCAAATATACTATTTAAAAAAAATGCTGGAGAATATATATATATATATATATATATATATAACACAAAACTATATATATCTATAGATAATTATACGGTTTTTGAGTCACAGATCGGACCATTTTTCAAATCAGCAAAAAACAATAAATATAGCTTGGTGGGTGGGCAAATGTCACTTATCTTTTCATTTATTACTCAAAGCACTGTTTAAGTACTTTGATACCACAGCTAATAAACTAATAAAGTGCAAACATTAGGATATTAAAGACAGTTTAACAGTCTGTAATAAAATAAGAACAAACTACAAGCATAGATAAATACAATAGAACAAAGTTACAAATAAAGTAAGGTCTAACAGAAGTATTCAGGTAAAGAAATGTAATAATTACATTTAAAATAACACCGCATTGTTCGCTGTATAAATTAAATCTAGATTAATCTTTATTAAATCTATGTTTTTTGTTTGATTAACATTAATGACATAGTCAGCAGCAGTGCCCGGTTGCATAAAGCACCTTAGGTTTGTCCCTTAAGTATGATACTTAAGGGGCGATTTCCCCTTACCTAAGAGAATAACTTAAGGGTGTTGCATATAATCTCTTAAACGGTTATCTTAGGTAAGGGAAACATTTAAGTGTTTCACGACAGCGATCTTGGATTCACGTTATAAAAGTCTGTTGTTGCCATAGATACGCAAAACACTAACATGTCGGAATATCACGTGTCAAGCCTTGTTTATCATAGACATAATATAATACATAGACGCCCTATTGGCCGCTTTGGAACGTTGCTGCGATACGTCAACGGGTCCGCCATTTTGCGGAGGGCAAGACTGCACTGTAATCAAGGGTGAGCTGCGTTTTTTTCTGGATAAAAACAAAAACTGTTTTTATATTTATCAACCGATTTCAGTGGTTTGTATGTGGTGTACAAAAAGTTCCATCTCTAGTTATTTAAAATCTCAATAGTTACACTTGTAAAATATTTGTTTTAATAAAGAATGGTCAAAGCTCAGACTTGTCATGTATCTGGCTTTTTATTCTTGGATAAGAATGATGAAGACCCCCATACTGAGATATAATTTAAGTTTTCTTATTGTGGAAAAAGCATTTTCTGTGATTGACCAGATTTGAGCAATAACAAAGATAACTGATGGATCCATGCTAATACATATGTTATGGTACAACTAACATTTGTGAGAAGTAATAGTAAATAGTTTAGTCAATAACATAAACAAATAGTATACAGCAAATAAAATAGTAATGAATAGTATAATTATATAATATCATACAATAATACAATCACAAAAATATTGATAATAGCATATGTGACCCTGGATCACAAAACCAGTCTTAAGTAGCACGGGTATATTTGTGGGAATAGCCAACAATACATTGTATGGGACAAAATTATCAATTTTTCTTTTATGCCAAAAATCATTAGGATATTAAGTAAAGATCATGTTCCATGAAGATATTTTGTAAATTTTCTACCGTAAATATATAAAACATATCATTTTGTGAGTGAATGCAGCACAATCGCGAATATAAATGGACGACTTTAAAAGAGATTTTCTCAATGTTTCAATTGTTTTGCACCCTCAGATTCCAGATTTTCAAATAGCTGCATCTCGGCCAAATATTGTCCTATCATAACAAACCATACATCAATGCAAAGCTTATTTATTCAGCTTTCATGTGATGTAAAAATCTCAATTTCCAAAAAATGACCCATAAGACTGGTTTTGTCATCCAGGGTCACATATGGTTTATTAATAATACTATAATAATAGCAATAGAATAAGAAATATCAATTACAGAATATACACAATAAAAAATAAGTTAAATAGTGACTTATATTTAATATTTAACTCTTTTTGTTAAATTTCAGTTTTATTGATCAGTAATAGCAGAAGTAGCTTCAGTCAAACATACAGCAGGATACAACGTTAAAGCCTAAATATAAAGTTATGAAACTTCACTTTGCCCTCAGCCAAAACGATTTACCAGGGAACCATTTATAGATTAATGAGACCAAAGATCGCCCATTAGATATACACAAGACGAATAATATCTCATGTTTAATCACTAGACTAGAGACATCCGAGCCGGCGGCAAACTTCAGACGCTCTGGCCGAGGTAAGGCTGTCCTCTGCGGGCTTAATGAGCGCTGAGCGCCCGGTGATCGCGTCGTACAACTCCGAAACCGTCAGATCAAATTTTTAAATAGGCGCTATCTTTATAAACAAACCACATATTTAAGCTTTAAACAACTACATTGTCGACTGAACAACTATTAAAACTACATTTCGTGACACAATAACAGTAGTATTTTTTAATTTATCCTCTGAACGTTACTATTACTAATTAAATAATGACCAAATACAACCAAAAACAAACGTTCAGTCTTGCCTGTGAAAGATAATTCCTTGAAAGCTTTTTTTCAATTGTGTGGCGATTTGTACAGCCCCAAGCAGCGCACAAAATAGGCATTTTTCTCATTCCCAGTATGAGAGGTATGGGAAAGTTGCCATCCCCAATATGGCGGCGCCGTTGACGTGCGCTCCAGCGGCCAATAGGGCGTCTATGTATTATATTATGTCTATGTTGTTTATACTCGACGCGTCCGCAAGAGCGCGAGTCTCCGCAGACTGCGCGCGCGTCTCCCCAAACGGACGAGGCGTTTATACTCGACGCGCTCGCCGTTGTACTATTTTGTTAAACGACAGGGGGCGACTCGAGTAATTGTCCTCTAAACCATCAGGAATCAACGGAGAGAAGAAGAAAGCTACACACGTGACAATGTTTATTCTAGTACACCAATACCACACTACAAAAAGAATCGTGTAAAACCCAGTAAACCCTGAGATTATTAGGTAATGACAATAAAACAAAATATATGGATATGATAATGTGTATACAATATAACTAAATAAACAATATCTAACATATTTTCTAATTTCACTAAACATTTCATTAAGTTTCGTGAACATTTTTATTAAACATGGACCTTTATGTTCAATAAAATACTTTTTATGCTATTGAATGCTCATTTTTTTAAATGTAAGCAACTTATAGACGTGCAAACTGGGTGCCGATTTGATGAGAAGTTCGAGCTCGGCCAGATTCGGCTCGAAATCGTTCATCTTCGGATGCGGCGCCGCGCGCGTTGTTACAAAATCTGCCGTGCACACCGCCAGGCGAAATGGGCCCTTGCTCACCCAACGCGCGCGACCGCCCACGCCGCAATGACGTCATTTTTGCCGCGCGCACCTCGCGCTCTTGCGGACGCGTCGTCTTCAGTCCAGGCTTCAGTCCAGTGACGCTCTCACGCAACACCGCGTTAGCTCCGAAAGTGGCGGCAGGTTGTGTTGTTCATTTGTTTAGGTTTTGTGAATGCACTTCTGGCGAAATACAGCTGAGTATAGCATACCTGTTTTCTTCTGTCATGATTCCTATTAAAACACAGAATCAGCTCGTTCTCCTGTGATTTTTTTTCTGCACGGGTCGGCCACACACTCTCCGTGCGCGCACTGACTTAACGTTGTGATAGTCTACATGCGAGTTGCGTAATGACAGACAGCCGTCTAGTTTGATAGCGATGTCAAATATTGCGCGTCGATCAAAATCGGTATTCTTGCAACAATTTTGTTGGTCCAACAGTTTAAATTGGTCCAAAGGGTTCTCCCTATTCCCTATGATCTTCAGCTGGTTCCATAAATTCAGCCATGTCGTCTTATTTTTGCCCGCGTTACTCTTAAGGTTACGATTTCCAAACCTTAAGTTATACTTAGGGAAATTGCCGTTAAGGGGTTTTATGCAACACTTAACGATTACTTAAGTGAAAAAACAGCATTTAAGGAAAATTCTAAGTGTTTATGACGTTTCACTTAAAAAAAAAACCATTAAGTAACACTTAAGGGTATTTTTCTGCAACACCCTTAGGTTTAAGGGAAACATAAGGGTGACCTTAAGGGAAAAATTACACTTAAGGTGCTTTATGCAACCGGGCACAGGTATTTTATAGGCTGTCGCTTTAAGACCTAATTCACAGATCCAATACAATGATACACATCCGATTTCTTTCTCAACTGTTTACTTTAAATTAAGACATAACCTACTGTGTTTAGGAAAATACTTGCAGAGACGGGTACATATGTCCATTTAAGTGCAAGGAGACGTGAAAGATTCAGTGTGTGTTTGAGTATGGAAGCGAGTTCTCTTTTGTCCCTTCGGTGGAAGTCATTTGAAAGTGTAAATTGGTATGACAAAACACAACTTTCAGTCTTTGATGATAAAACTTTTCAAGTAATCTGCGAATCACATGCGTGCCGAACAGTGGGGCCTGTCCATACGGATCAACTACGATCCATTACAGCCCTAATATATTTATTAATAAATGATTTACATTTTATATATTTAAAATGAGTATAAGGATAATCCATGCTCTGCATTAAGAGATGTGAAAGAAAAAAAAACCAAACACCCGCCAGCTACGAATCGTTAAATTGCCATTCTAACCATGCGACCCTGTTAAAACGGTTCACACTTCAACCCCCCTTTATTTAAACCAAAACTACGCTCTTGGTTTAATCACTTCAAAAACAGCGACGTCACCACGTTGTTGCTGAGTAATATAATGTAGAGATTCAGTAGAGAAGTTAATTTATTAATAAAAATCGTGTTGACAACAACTTTCTGTTGTGCTATTTAATGTTTCTGTGTCTGTGCACAGGCGATCTCTCATCTCTGTGTGTGTACGCGCAAAAGTCACCGCCAGGGTGTTTGATTTTGTTTATTGTACACTGCCGACAGTCAAAATAGCCCTACCCCCATATCTCTGATATTCTACTGCTAAGATATGTCAAGGGTCCCATATGGACCTTTGTACCCAGCCCCAGGTCAAAAAGCGCCCATCCCCAGCCCTCCATGATATTCTGCTGCCAAAATATGGCTGGGTAATATTAATTTGGGTTTGCTAGGGGGTTTTAGGTAGTATTTTACAGCCCCAAGTTAAAAGACATTCCTAGATATGATCCATGACCCCTTTTCGATATCTTTTTATTGTATAAAGCAGTAATGGCATAATTTGAAGTATTATTCGCATCCACAGCACACGCACCAGCATTTTGTCTGGAGGAAGAAACGATAATCGTAATGGTTGCCTTAGCAAGCACTAATTACAGTCCAGAACCAGACAAAGAAAAAGCAAATGTGATATGGAAACTGTGGTTTGCAGAGATCTTCCTGTTGTAGATATCTCTGCACTGACAGGAGAAAGCTGCTATTGTTGACACATCCAGCTTGTGTTTTTCCTTTCACGTATAACCACTACAATCACCTGTCCAAACAATTAGTGTGATCAGTGCTTGAGCTAAAGTAGCTCAGAGCGGAGTGGATTTCATTGATTCACACAGCTGTGTTTTTTTTTAGCCATTGATGTGCTTTCTCCACTGTGAATGGCAATCACTGATGTTGGTGAATCAGCATTGTACACTCAACCTTGCTTTTATCACTTCAAATTCAAATCTTTGTGGTCAAGCCCACACCCTGTGCAGAGCCTAATACAGTCTGATCCACACAAACCTGTTAGACCGAACAGAATGGCTATGTGGGGTGTGTACTGTGTATGTACAGCATGATGACTTTTAAAGAGGTATAGGCGTCATTTGTGTGCTTTGAACCGGTGTTATAGCATCAGTGCTGCATACATACCTGGCATCAAGTTGTCAGAATGGAGTACCTTCACTAGTACAAGTCACTAACAGGGATTTACAAACTTTATGACATGAAGTGCTAGTTTTAATCTGGTTTAATTGACTGTGCGCCATGTGAATTATTAGTGTTAGTATTGTGTTCGCATGTTTACCATTCTATTTAGCTGATGTCTGGCTTAAATGCTACCGTGTTAACGTGACCCTAAGGGATGTACTGTTTTGAAGTCCTAGAGGAGACTCTTTTTTTCTCTGTTTAATGTATATCTGCTTGACCACTATAATTGGTTGACCACTAAATCGTGTTGTGTAGCTTGACACATTGGCAAAACTTGGATTGGGATATTAGTGTATTGCTTACATTACCATTCAAAGGTTGAGGGTCAGTAAGTTAAAAAAAAAAAAAGAAAATTAATACATTTATTCTTTAAGGCTGCATTAAGTTTATCAAAAGGTACAGCAAAAACTTTTAAATTGTTTTAAAATTCTATTTAAAATAAAATTACACTTTCTATTAATTAAAGAATAAAAATGCGAATCCTGAATAAAAAGTATCATGGTTTCCAAAAATTAAGCAGCACAACTATTTTCAACTTTTTAACAAATAAATACAGCATTGGTGATGAGCATAAGAGACTTCTTTCACAAACATTAAATAATCTTACGGACTCCAGACCTTTAAACTGTAAATTGGCAAATGTAGTTAGTCATCTTGTTTTTTTAATGCAAATTTCATACTGTACTCTGCGCAGTACACAATACTGCAGAGATGGTGCAAATAGTGTGATAGGGTGCTTTTCTGCTTTAGTACAATGTTTTTCTGAGTCCAAAGTCCATCACACACTCCATTCTTCTGGTTTATAGGCCTACTTGTCAGTCGTCTGACATGCTATCTGGGAAAAAGACTGAAAGTTCGCTGACACCTTTGGCTTGAGTCACGGATCAGTCCGCTGAGATTGTGCTGGCGTATGAACAAGCCAGTGGTTGACTGCTGTTGGGGTTGCCATGGTAACTGGATGGGCTTTGTTCATAGTCTCAAACTAAGACTGAATGTTCAAGTGCTTGGTGTATTTTGTAATCGGTTATTGAAATCATGAGGTAGTGTACACGGTTGTAGCCAGCATGAGGAATGTTACATAAAGGTTTTTACGTTTCATGAGAAATGCTAAATATTATGTTACCTACTTCATCTTGACTGCTTTTTTGGCAGATTAACTGGACTCGGTGTTTTTATTAGCTAGAGCAGTATGACCTTCTTTGGGCTAAATAGGAGATTGTTTCCTCAAAGCGTTGTGTACATTATTTTCTTTCTTAGTCTGAGGAAGAGCAGCACCCTTAAACAACAAAAAAAGACTTTCTGAGTATAGGGACGTTTCTGTTAGGTAAGGTTATAATTGGGTACCAGTTTTGTCAATTACATTTACATTACATTTATTCTAAATTATTCATATTTATTTATTTAATTTTTTTTGCATGATGCTGAAGTTTGCATGAAGTTTTTGAGTATCATAGTACTTGCTCAAAATTAACAAACCGCTAACTGATGGTAAGAGTTTTGACCGATTAATATCAGTTAAATGGGTTAAAAAGTAATTTAAGTCATTCTTAAAGTCCTTTTTCAAGATATTTTAAAATGTTTTCTGCATGGTTAAAAATACACTACACGTATAAAATTGCATTTTTGATAGAAAAAAGAAATGGTTAAATCTGGTACAAGTTGCATTTTATTATTAAATTCGGAAATAACGTAACATACCGGTAAATAAAGCAAAATGTTTACAAACAAAATAAACACTTGTTATTTTGAATGGGTCATAGACTTATTTAGTAAGATTATGTCTGAAAAGGCTTTGGATTTTTTATCATGCTAATTTAATATATATATATTTTTTTAATCATTTTTGCATTTAAAATAGCCTTACATTCTGACATGGCATTACATAGATCTTTCTTTCTTTCTTTCTCTTTCTTTTTCTTTCTTTCTTTCTTTCTTTCTCTTTCTTTCTTTCTTTTCTTTCTTTCTTTCTTTCTTTCTTTCTCTTTCTTTCTTTCTTCTTCTTCTTTCTTTCTTTCTTTGTCGGTTAAAGAGCTTTGCTTGACGTTAAATGAAATGAATGAATATCTCTATAATAGTACTACATTTACAAATGTACTTTATGCTGTCATGAAATTTTTTAGTGAAAACTGTTTTATATTTTTATTTTTAAGAAAGTCGGTTGATAAAATGTAGTTTTTCTTGTTCTTGTGCTGCATGAAAGTGCAGTAATGTGACACTTCTTTGTCCTGTTTTGTGGCACAGAGTTCTCACATCCCCATGATTGATGCTTTGATGATGGCCTACACTGTGGAGATGATCAGCATTGAGAAGGTCGTGTCCTGCGTGAAGCGTTTCTCCACATTCAGTGCCTCCAAAGAGCTCCCCTTTGACCTTGAGGATGCTATGATCTTCTGGATCAACAAGGTGTGTTTTTTGTTGTTGTTGTTTTTTGGAAAACCAAAAAGGGTGTGGCCTTTAGTCAAGTCATGTTTGTATTGGAACTGTCCTTGATGTATCAGATTAACTTGCTTTTTACTGAACACAGTTTAAATGGTGAAATTTCTGTTTGAATAGACATATTGTGTTACATGTACTAATAGCTTTACCTGCATTTGTCTAGTTGCCTTAGGGGGGCCTTTCAGTGCTTGGCCAGATCATGTCCATTCATGCAAGCATGAAGACCACTGCCAGTACTTTTGAAAGAAGGCTTTAGAAACTTCAGATGTTTATTTTAAAAATGTTTTATATGTATCATAGCACTTCCCTTCTTTGTGCTGCAGGTGAACCTGAAAATGAGGGAGATCACAGAGATGGAGCACAAATCAAAACAGCATCTGCTGGATTCTCCAGGTCATCAGAAGGTACCAGACATCTCAGCACAAGTGTTTCAATCATAGATTGTAAAAACTCTTTAATTCTCTGGTGCTGTTTAGACCTGGTTTTAACATCTGTCTTGAGGAAACCATTCACAAGTGAACACAGTTAAAGACAAATGTAAACAGGGTTGTATGTGTCTTGAAAACATTATTCAAACTGCATTGAAGGAAATGTTTGGGGGAAGGAGATTTTTATTGTTTAGTTTGGTTTTGTAATTTATTGCAATCTTAATTGGAAATATAACAATTAGACATTCTTTTTCTCCTCAAATAATGCCGCCCCTAGTCTCTGATTTCCAGTGTTCACTTACTGGAGATGTGTTTGAGACATACAATCGTCTGACCATTTGATCGTATCAAATGCAACTGTTGTTAATACCAGGTGTAAACCAGACCTCGGGTGTCAACTGAAATGTCAAGACTCACCTGAATACATAATACTAATGTAAAAACAAAAGGCTTGTGGAAATGATCTAATATCTTTAGTGGCATCACTCTGTTTCTCCTCTAACCTCATAGCAGGGTCACATCTGTCTGCTCTTTTCTTCCCTGACTTTACATCTTCTCTGCTCCTCTTCCCGTCTCTTTCCCTCTAACCTCCTCCCTCGCTACTGGGATAGTCTCCCTCAAAATGGTATTGGAAACTAGTACCTGTAAGTTTGCTGTGAGTGCTTCCTCTCCACTGCACGCGTAGTATGTGTCAGTCCCGACGTACGCCATCACCACTCAGGTCACGCTTTTATCTAATCAGTGCACACTGGAAGACACTGCTGTGCAGTGGCTCACGCTGTAGTCACGCAAAATGATCTGCCTTTCTTTCACCCTTTGAGCACAT
Organism: Chrosomus eos; assembly: GCA_036326025.1. NCBI lineage: Eukaryota > Metazoa > Chordata > Actinopteri > Cypriniformes > Leuciscidae > Chrosomus > Chrosomus eos. The sequence continues at coordinate 18,769,797 of CM070820.1, read as the reverse complement.
GCAGTTATGAGCTAACATGCCGCTGAGTGTAATTTGTATGTTTGTGTGTGTGTTTGAGAGAGCGAGAGTCTGTGTGTTGGAGTCTTTTACTTCAGCTTTTGTCTTCTCATCTTTTGCAGTCATTTCCATCTTCATTCGTCTATTTCTTTTTCTGTCTGTCTCTCGGCTTAGTCTGTCCTTCAGGCTGATCTTATGTTTGTACCTGCCCATTGCATGCTGGATCTTATGGGGGTTTCATGAGTGGCACAGAGATCCTCTGTCTCCATTCTGCTACCTTTACCTTTAGATCTGTCTAGCTTTCACTGTTTCCTGTCTGAAACCTAGACTTGGTGTCTGTTAGGGCTGAACACTTAAATACATTTACACAATTATGATTATGGCTGCTGTGATAAATGTGTAGATGCTGTAGTGGTCGACCAATATATATGGTTAATATGCAGGCCGATATCTATTTTAATTATCGCCATTGGCTGATACATTTCTTTTTTCAGTGTGTCTGATAAGAGTCGGAGAAGAGGGACTTTTATTTTGACAGCACTGAGAACCCCAGTGCCTGCCAACAGATCTGTCTGATTTAAATCGAAACGCTATAATACCTTTTTCTGTGTACATATACATCTGTGCATGATGGAATTATATCAGTAAATGTCAAATAAATATATATTTCATTACAGAAATTATTAATGTATTATTACGTACTGTCTTTAAATGTGATATCATGCATATTGGCTTTGTATCAGCCGTCTGCTTCTCTTCTCTCTAAGCCTGCGGACCCTCCGCTCTGCACATTTTGTATGTCTCCCTTATCTGACACACTTAGTTCAGTTCATGGGGCTCTTTTTCTAACAAGCTGATGATCTGAATCACGTGTTAAATAAAGACGACATATAACATGTGCAGAGCAGAGGACTGGAGTTGCTCTAAGATATTGGCATTGACCAATAAACAATCCACATCAGTCGACCACTACATTTGCGGATCGTTCATATTTTGGGTTCTTGGCTTTTTGTTTGTTTACACAGGTGTTTCATGCAACCATAATAAGAAAGTGTAGTTGTAGTCCTATATGTATCAACAGTGTATCAGTGTTCCTTGCTTTTATGATTCATATCATTAGTTTTTTTTTTTAAATTCAATTTAGTTTTTGTTGAATTAAGTTTGTTGTGATAAACTATTTTGTGTCCAGTCACTGTTCTGTTGTATTGTTGCGTAAAGGAGCAGTTTACCCCAAAATTAAAATGGCCGTAGTTTATTTACCCTCATGTTGTTGCAAATCCCTAATGGTGTTGCTTTATCAATGGAACAAAAAATGAGTAGTTGAGAAGAATTTCCAAGCTGATCTTTTCCGCACAACAAAAGTGAATGAGAACTGGGCCTGGACCTGGACATTTTACAGCTTCATTGGAGCAGAAGAGCATAAATTGTATTGACATTTTTTTAATACGCTGTATGTATATATACACAGTGCGTGCATAATCATTATGCAAGTTAATATTCTGATATTTTTTTTCCCCAAGCACATTTTACCAATTCCAAACCACATCAATCTTAACTACTATTAGTTTTGTACTTAATCATTCATAAGTGATATATTATTAAGGAAGGTCGGAAGTGAAAAACGGCTTATAATCAGGTGTGCATAATTATTAAGCAGGTTTTCTTTTACAGGTAAATTGGGCCAGAAAGGAGAACTGAAAAGTCAAAAATTATTAAATGCTCATGAGAAGAATGCAATACTATTGCAATGCTAGATATTGCGAAATTAAGGAGTGACCAATGGACAGCAAAACGCTCATTGTTTCAGCATGGTCATACAAAAATAGGCACGTTAACTGCAGAAAAATATATTGACATTTTACACAGATCAATCAATAGAGACAGACATCTGTATCAGAACTGGTATCTGTGATACTGCCCTTCATTCATAGTGTTTCACAAAAGGGTGCCATAAAAATGTCAAATATACTGTCTTTGTTGTTTCTATATTGTTTTGAAGATTCGACGTGAAGGTATTACAATATAAAACGTTTAATGTTAGGTGCAATTAATTACAGAAAAATGTGTGATTAGTAAAAAAAAAAAAACAATCGATTGACAGCATTTACATTTTTTTAATTATTTTTTCTTGACAGCCCCAGTCCCTATTCACTTTCGTAATATGGAGAAGAGCAACTTTGACATTCTGCTAAACATCTCTTTTTTGTTTTGGGATGAACTAATCCTTTAACATGTCTGTTAGTCTTAGTCACTCATGTTATAACTGTTGTCTAGTGACTATCTAGTTTTGTTAGACCGACAAATATTCTTATATTGAGCCTCAAGGATCAAATATGCAAAAGTGCCTCTTGCTTACACGATACCAGTGCCATATACCAAAGGTTACTTTATGGAATAAAGCCTTTTGTTGTAGGTGTTTTTGACAATTTGGCCTCCTCTCATGTCACCTCTAGGTACGGTATCGGCGGGATCATGCCTCGGGTAGACAGCTGCCCTTCTTCCCCCTGCTGGAGGACCTGATCAGGGACGTGTGTGACGGTGCTGCACTGCTGACTGTGGTCCATTACTACTGCCCAGACCTGATGAAGCTTGATGGTAGAGTGAAATAACAGACTAGTTAACTAAAAATGTCTCCAAAACATTCCTACTGCCTCCTCCACCCTGCCCCCTACTTCCTCCTAAACAGTTTATTAAGTAGACCCCCCTCCAGTTACGCCATTGGTTGAGACAGTTGTTGCTATGTCAGGCAACTTAAACAAACAGAACATGTTTTGTTGGCGCCACAGAGCTTAGTTTTTTGGAAAATCAACATGGGCCAACAGTTATTTACTGCACATTTAGCTAGGAAAGGAGAAAGTATTTTAACACTGCCCCTTCAAGATTGGTGCTGCACTTCATTTTAATCTTGTAAATCTTTGCATATGAATTAATATGTTGATTGAGCCTTTATAGACATGTCAGTGCCTCTGTTTTTTTCTCTAGATGCACAGCAGTAATATTTTTTTTTCTTCAAAGAATCTTTATAAAAGCTACTTAAATGTCCTAATTGAACTAAGGCCTAATCCTGGGTTAATCTAAGCCCTGTCTGTGAAACCAGGCCCATGCTTTTATGGCTCACAGTATCACTTGTATAGTACAAGGAGGAAAGAAACACCTGAAGGTCCAAAACTGAGCAAAAATATGCAATTGGGTGCAATTACTGATATTTATATGGGCAAAAAGTAAGAGGAAATTCTGATTTTCAACCAGATTAAATAACGGTGTAGCAGACTTCTTACATTGTAAATAAATTGTCACTATATTTTCCATATTATGTCTTAGTATGATTATATTTAAATGCTTGGATTTAAGCTCTGTAGTTTTTAATTGTGGGGGGCAAAACATATAATGCAATGCAATACAATGATTGAGACATTTGCAAATAAATATTCCTCAAAAGTCAGATTTATCATATTTGATACTCTTATTTGAACAGATTTCTCAAGTTGCTTCGGTCCAGTAAATGAAATTCAGTTAAACAATTCAAAGCAAAAAGACGCATGTTTCCCACTACCTGAAAGGGCATGTTTTTAGAATTATACTAAAAGGCCTTTTACTATTAAAGTACTAAAAAAGTAAAAACTATCAATCAGACGACAGAAGGCATTTAGTAGTTTTTTTCAGCGATGCTTTGATTGTTGATAATTTAGAAGCCTTAGAAATTTGCATATCAAATATGATACAGTAGGTATCTTGAAGTTTGTGTTTGTTGGTTTGCTTTTTCATAATGTTGATTGACTGTAGTTTTATACCCCTGGTGCTGTACCTCGGAACAGTTCTCTGAAATGTTCTTTTCTGATTCTTCAACTCGCTAGCAAATATTGACCTGGTTTGGATTCAGCCCTTGGTTTAGCATACATGAATGTCAGAACCTACATGCCTCAGGCTAGCTTGTTTGCTAACTTTGTGTTTTATGTTATCTGCAGACATCTGCTTGAAAGAGGTGACCTCAATAGCAGACAGCCTTTATAATATCCAGCTGCTGAAAGAGTTTGCCAATGAGTATCTTAACAAAAGCTTCTATTTGACTTTAGAGGACATGTTGTATGCACCTCCTGTGCTCAAGGTAAGTTATTCAGTTATGTATAATGCATCTCATCATTAACAGGACGTTTCATTTCCCTATGGATCTGTTCTTGATTTATTCACTGTTTTTCTTTTCTGCAGCAAAACGTCATGGTATTTATAGCGGAGCTCTTTTGGTGGTTTGAGATTGTCAAGCCTGAGTTTGTCCAGCCAAGAGATGTTCAGGAATTTAAAGATGGTGAAGAGTTTTTTTTTTATGTGCATTTGCCATATTATTGTGTGAAGCGCCTAAAGTTATTGATTTGTGTTTTCTGCCTTTTTTGCTGACTCTAATTTTTTAAACCAATAAAGTTTGCATGAAGCCTCAACCAACGTCCTCAAAAGTTGGCTATTGTAATAATTTGACTTCATATTATCATTGCAGCAAGAGCAATGATTCAGCCCAAGAGTGCCAGGCCTACTGTGCCCATCTCCAATGCCACCAAACGGAGCTTCTTGGTGTCTCCTGGTGTGGTTGATCCAGCTCTTCCTGTCCAGAGCAGCCCGGAAGTTTGTAACAGGTACTTCCTGCACCCTGAAGAATCTGAGCCTCTGTAAGTGCTTCATGGTTTTGTCTCTGTTCCATGTGTAAAATCATTCATTGTGGTAGTTGTTGGTGTAAATATAAAAATATGCCTTGGTCATTCTCAGATTTCTTTCTAAATATACTTATAACTAACATTCCCTTCTTGCTAAACTAAAACTATTTTAGTATTCCTCTACTACTTCAGCTACCAGAGTAAAAAAAAAAAAAACACCATGCATGCAGGCATGCACTGACCGAGTGTTCACTATGACATTCTTCACAAAGTAAAATTATAAAACTTCTAATGCAGAAGAGTTTATTTCGCTTAGGCTATGTTTCACATTTTAGTAGGCCATCTCTTAGAGGGCGTTTCATTTTACACAGTAACTAAAAGCAGCAAAAAAACTGTTTCAAGATGTCGGTTACTTGGTTATCTAGAGTATTACTGTTATTTTTCTTCGTTTACTGAAAAGAAAAAAAATAACCTCAACATAACCTTGTTAAGATTCTTTTGTGTAATTAGGAATGGGTCCAACACCGTACTAGTCAATTTGTGAGGTCGAGGTTAGATTTAGATTTTTGTTTGTGTTTGTGCTTTAATTTAACCTGCTGACAAAGTTTAATCTGTAGTTGCATCCCCTTTAAAGCACAAGCAGATTGCATCGCATCACATAGTTTTGCACATCCCTAGTCATGTGAGCAATACAAGATAGATAAATAATAATGTAGGACCTCTGTGGGCTTCCATATGTTGGGAAATATTGCTTTTGCATTGGTGCATGCACTTTAGAGGGAACTTTGCTTGCATGATTATGATTCACGTTTGAATCATATACTGTATTGTCTCATAACGTCTTTTGCCTTGTCATGTTGTGCCTATGTGTTTTCGGCATGCTGAGACTTAAATTCATTTTAATAAGTTCACTTTGCTTGCTTTTATTTCACAGGCAAAGTTTAAATACAAGCTACTCAGAAATAAAATACATTTTAATGTCATTCTAGTGCTCAGATTGTTTTAGATGAAGTTATTCTTTTTAAGGTCCTAAAAAGAGCAGTGCTGCTTGTCTATATTTGTCCATCCACATGGAAAATGTTTAGTGTCAGTTACGATTAGATTTTGGCTGGATAGACCTCTGGGGGCCTGGAGATCATTCGTCCTATTTATTTTGTGCTGGTGGTTTGCCAACCATGTTCTCTGCTGGCTGTTTCAGTAATAAGGGGAGTTCCAGCTTCAGCCCCTCCCATCCACTTCTGCCACTGAGACAAAGACAAAAGAAGGCTCAGCCAGGAGAGGAAAGCACGGGTATGGCATCAAGCTTCTCCTGCCATTCATAGAAATTATTTTCTATGAAAAATAACTAGTTTTTTTTGTTGTTGTTGTTTTCATACTCACATGAAAGGTACCAAAAATGTTGAGTCTCAGATTTAGTTAATTTGTGTGTGTTTTTTCTAAAGCTCATTTGCTTAAACTTTATAAGTTGGATATTCTGTCCATTTGTTTATTATTATAAATTTAAGTTTAAATGGAATCTGTAACTTTAGCGGTTTAGGCAGAATACTGAAGATTAGTTATTTAGAACAAAGTCCTAATCAGAATGTTTTAATAACATGATATTTAGCTTAAAGAAAATGAAGCTGGTTTTAGCCCCATGATGACCCCCCCCACCACATTATTTTTATGACCGTTAAGGCCCTTTTGACCACTCCAGTTTTCGTTCGTTTTTTTTAGTACTATTTTTTCCTGCATTATGGTAATGTGAATGAATGCATAAATTGTGAAATATACTTTCAAATTTGTTTAACTCAATTTATGCTGATTTACATGAACTGTTGTATTGTTATAATTTTTACTAGTTAATTTTCATATGAAAAATGTGGGGGGTAGACCTAAATGTGTCAAGTCAGCGGTTGTTTTAGTGTGTGACTTACAATCAGGTAATCAAATTCTCCGACATGTGCTTTTTTTATTAGCCTCTCGAAATCGCTCTAATTCTTTGACGCAAGAAGCTCACTCCAGAGGATCTGTGGCTTGGTCAGATAAACGGCAGAGGTACAACACTATTGCTAAATATAAGTACATAAAACATATATTTTAAGATATTTCATTGATTTTATATTTAGTTTGGTAATTCTTGTCTTATCATAATAATCAGGCCACTGTCTCAGCTGAATCGGTATGTTCTCCACTCTGCTACGGACAGCGATGCAGACTTGGCCTCGGGCGACAGCGTTAGTCTGGCTTGCTCTATCAGTGAGGACAGCCTGGCTTCTACTGTCACACCCAAGCACCAGAGCCATCCGGGTCATGGCAGTGTTAAACGGGTGAATGGCCATGCTCTACTGGGCAACGTTAACATGGATGAAGAGGATGAGCTGGTAACCATTGCTAGGGCCGATTCATCTAATGACGACATCACCCCGTTAAACTCTAAGGATGCAGAGCGACAGAGTGCTACCCCTGGTGCTAAAACATGCATTTGGGGAAGACAGGAGGAAGCATCCTCAGAATCCCGAAACGCCAGTTTCTTCCTGGAACCTTTGATGCCTGCAGTTCTCAGGCCAGCCAAAGAGAAGTCCGTAAGCCTGAATAAGGAAGAAGAGTCGGGAGAAGGGCGGCATCGAGGGCCAGCACGAAGAGTGGCAGGAGCAGAAAGTGCTCTTTCATCTTCCAGACGGAGACCTCCGCACACCATTAACCGGACCTTTACCCCCAACACCAGCTCTGAGTTTGAGACCACTATCGAGCACAAATCCAGTGAACTTGTGCCTCTAGCCCCTGGGCAAACGCAAGCTTTCAAACCACTGGCGACAAGTAGCATTGAGCAGTCTTCTGCTGAGCGGTCACCTGGGTTTTACCTTCATTCATCTGTGCCTGAGGACAAGAGCCCTGTCCAAGCATGGGACATCCATCCAGGGTCTGATATAGAGACCGTGGAGTCCATTGAGGAGCAGGATGCAGAGCTCACCAAAGAGCTCCATCCAGACAAGAAACAGTTATATGAGGAGGATGAAGAGTCGGCCAAACTGTGTGAGGATATGAATGTAAAGGAACATGTTGATAAGGATTGTGGGAGCAGGTGCTCTAGCCCTGGCCAGCAGTCACAAGTCAGCAGTGTGGCTAGTGGCAGTGTGCGTATGACAAGTTTTGCAGAGCGAAAGATGCTGAAGTTTGGTAGCAACCAAGACATCCGGTCCAGCACAAGTAGCTCACAGCGCACAACCCCTGATGGCTCAGAGAGTTGCCCCCTTCCTCTGACTTCCTGGAGGATAAAAAGAGACCAGAGTCCCACACCGCAGAACAAGGACAGTACCAACATGCTGGCCTCTGAACTTGTTCAGCTTCACATGCAACTTGAAGAAAAGAGACGTGCAATTGAATCACAAAAGAAGAAGATGGAGGTCTTCACGGCAAGACAAAGGCTTAAGCTTGGAAAAGCAGCCTTCCTGCACATAGTAAAGAAAGGGAAGAGTGACACTCTCCCTCAGCCTACAAAGTCTGATTACTACTTGAAAGATGACCAAAAACTCAATCAAGAGAAGTCATCAAAAGATGATACCTGTGTTGATTCGAGAGATGGGCCGAAAGAGGCTGAAGAGCCAGAGAAGGCATCTCTCGAGTGGGCAGGTGGGGGACCTGTGCCCCCTAGTGCCTTAGATATAGATGAAGAGATAGATCTTAACGAATGCAACCGCTCCATTGAGTTGCTGAACGAGGCCATAGGAAACATTCAGCAGAAAATGATGCAACTTTCACTCCAGCAGGAAGTGCTTATGAAGCAGAATCTCCAGTCTCCAACAGGTGCTGCTCAACCACCTAGCAGTGACCAAAGTAATGTATCCGAAGCCAGGATCAGGCTTCTATACACTTCGTTGAACCAAGTGGCAGCCCTGTGATACGAAAGCCGCCCAAACTAAGTTCAGCACGGTCCCGTTCCAAACCATCAGAGCTGTTGCTAAAGGAGCACAGCAAGGGCAGAAGAGCACTACTCCTACACCTACTGACAGCCCTGTTAGGTTAATTCAAGGAGCCAGGCCCCCCAAAACAGAGCCTGAGGACATTGTGCAAAGCTCTTTTAACAAAGACAAAGGGAATCCAAAAAGCACTACATTCCACCTTAATGATGAAGCTAACTTGAGGATGGTCTCTGGGGAACCAAGTTCTGTGGCGCTTGGTGTCACTTTCGAAGAATCCAGTACCTTACAGGGCACTGAGGCTACATTTGATGATGGGCCAGCGAGGGGTAATATCTCCTCAGAGGACATTTCTAGAGGAAAAGTTTAATCTTATTGAAGTAGACTTGTATGATTTGGCTTCCAACCCAGATGAAGAAAGCACAGATGTGTTGGATGTCACCACTGATGGAAGTGATGGGGAAAAGAAGTCTGGAATGGGCTTCTTTTTCAAGGTAAAGTCAGTGCAGTGAACAAGACATTAGAAAAACTTTATCTGAAGGAAATTGGGTTGTATTGTTCTGGCAAAGTGTTTATTTTATTTACTGCTAACATTTTATTAGTGGAATCCCCTAACCCAAAGTATTAAATTACATGCAATTTTGTCCTACTTCCACTTTCACCTGGAATACACAGTAATACACACTGAGCAACACCCTAGCAAAAACAAACAAACAAACAAACAAAAAACTCTCAGAACACTCTAGCAAGCATATAACAACACCCTGGGGAAACAGCCCAGAAAACCAGTGTTTCGGAAAATGTAAACATCTAAAACGTTTTTGTTAAATGTCTACAGGATGAGCAAAAAGCAGAGGATGAATTGGCCAAAAAGCGAGCAGCATTTCTGTTGAAACAACAGAGGAAGGCAGAGGAGGCACGGCTCCGCAAGCAGCAGATAGAGGCTGAAAGTGAGCTGAAAAGAGATGAAGCCAGGTATTGAAAACCCCTGAAGTGCCGTCCTCCAGGAATATAAATCCGGTAAAGAGAAGCTCTCCATTTTTTTAAGGAGTTTGTATGTTTAAAGTCTCTCTTCCCTCCCAATTTCAGGAGGAAAGCTGAAGAGGATAGAATCAGAAAAGAGGAGGAGAAGGCTCGGAGAGAGTTGATAAAGCAGGAATACCTTAGAAAGAAACAGCAAGAGATATGTGAGGAGCAAGAACAGCCTCAACCCAAACCGAAGACCAAGGCCAAAAAACAAAGACCAAAGTCTGTGCTGAAAGAAGAACCTTCAATTCATATGCTTTCCAAGTGCCATGCTGCCAGTAAGTTTTAAATCATGCCTTCTTTTATTGCGTTATTGCTAAGTTACATTTTTTTCTAACAAACATTTGATGGCATTTAAACTTAAATAATGAAACCGTCCCTCACCAGATGAGAATCTCGCCAGTTCCCAGTCTGGTTCTAGTCTATCACTGGCCTCTGTGGCCACCACTGAACCAGACAGTGTCAATTCAGGAGGGGCGGGATCTCAACGGTAAGTCCTTCCCACTGTCCCTACAGGGTGTGTGCCTATGCGTGCTTGCATTTCATTAATTTGTTTCAGAATCAATTGAATGTGTTCAGACTGTGACTTCCAGAGCACATTAATGTTGCTGTTCGTTCTTTCCACAAACAGAGGGGAATCAGTAGAGTCATTTCCAGGCCTCAGTCGCAACTCCAGTCGGACTACAGAGAGAGACTGGGACAACGGTTCCACCGCGTCTTCCGTTACATCAACATCCATGGCAGAATACACCGGTGAGTTTTAACTTTCCATTCTGTTGGAAGCAAGTGGTTTATATTTGTGTTGATGCTTAATAGCTGTGGGTAACACGTGTTGGTCTCATGTACTAAATTATTTAAACTTCTATAGATTCCTCTGCACCAGGACAACATTATGCGTTAAAAAACGCAGCATGCTGCTGCTATCATCTCGACCATGCATTAGCCAGTATGTTTGTCTTTGTGCTTGAGCACATACATGTTTTGCTTGTGCAGACATTAGTGGATGAGTTTGTCCTTTAAGCCTGAACTCTCTGAAGTGTTTTACTTGTTTGCTCTGCTAAAATGCTTAAAATGCAATAATGAATGTCAGTTATTTGGGTAATGCTCACAATTGCATAGTTACATTACCATTGATGAATTTGATCTTAACATTCACCAGAGAACCTTTGAAGGATTGTTTAGTAGGAGAATAGACAGGTTTGTGGCATTTGTTGGGTGTCAGAATGATGGATGAGGTAGTTTAGCTTTTAATCATGGAGACTGAGGATCTCCTGTACGCATCAATGAGAGCTGTATATAGGGTTCAGAGAGGGACACCATGTCCTATCCAAGTGACATAACAAATTGACAAGCAATAAACGCCAGTTGCTCCACATAAGTTGAATTATAAACGTTTAAATGTTTTTCTCATGTCGTAAAGCATTTTTTTTTCACTTTCACTTTGGACAGAAAAATAAAGAAAATAAAATTGCTCTAAAAAATGCAGTCTGCTGCATATCAAATCTAAGTAATGATTGTAGTACTATTGTCTTTGGTCCTCTACAGAAGTTCCAGTGAACCTTTTTTCTTCTCATATTGAAGGTTTTTTTATTCAGCAAGGAATGTGACAGCAAAGCGATTTATGATGTTTCGAAATATTTCTGTTTCAAATAAATTATGTTTTTTTAATGGTAACCCTTTGCATAATACATGGGTCTCATTTGTTAAGTAAGGAATAATTGACGAATAATTGAATTATTAGAAAAATAATGCACACCCGAGGTCGTCAATTATTCCGCTTATACTACAGTTACCACACCTCGAAACAGGTTCAGATTATGCATTTCAAGACGTTAAAAGCATTAAAATGCTCTTGTATGTAGGACTAATTTCTTACGCATCTAATCCCATGCCTCCGTTGCTAATTCCTAAACGTCATTATGGAGTTAGTAACGGAAGTTTCAGCCGCTGATAGCAGACTAATGATGGGGACACACTTACGACTTGCTGAAACATTCGAAGACTGACTGTTTCCTTTGCTGAACACGCTTTCATAACTTTCAAAATTACTTTCATAACTGACCTTAGAGTAATAGAGTAAGTATTTCTACGGCTTTATGCAGTTATTAGAGAGAGACAGAGATTATTATTTTATTAATATATATTATTTATTTATTAATTCAATTCGTTTGAATTAATTAATTCATTCTTTTTTTTCTATTATTGACAGTAGATAACCTAATAAATGGAACACACAAAGCCCTTTTAACAAGTACCTAGGCCTGTCAATAATTATTTATTTGTTTTATTATCTGGAATAATTACGAAAATCCGTGTAGCAGGACTATCAATTTATTTATATAGCCTATTCAGTTTAATTTTCTATTTATTATAGATAGGACTATATACTTCATGTATTAAATGTCCATTGATTGTGAAGTTAGACATCGGAAATTGCAGATCAAGCACATGGGGCTGCATGTTTTAGCAATTATTACCTTTGTTAAATGTTATTTAATAATGATCATATTAGTTTACAGTGCATTAACTAATGTGAACAGATACAACTTTGGATTTTAATAATGTATTAGTAAATATTGAGATTAACTTGAACTAAGAATGAATAAAACTTCAACATTTATTAATCTTAGTTAAAGGGGTCATATAATGCCATTTTTGTACAAGTTAATATGAATCTTTAGGGTCTAAATGAAAAGTTTGTAATATACTTTTATTAAAAATTCTCATTAGTTTTTTAAGAAAACGCTCATTTTACCTGCTCAAAAACAGCTCTGTTGTCAGCACTCCGTTTAAGTGCATATGCCTTTAAATGATAATGAGCTTCGCTGACTCCGCCCCTCTGTTCTGTGGGCGCTGTAACACATCGCACGTGGAGTGTTGACTTGACAACAGTTGAGGGTTTATTATGGCAGCGGGATTCTCTCTGAGGACACATCTGTGCAACCGTATCAGTTTGAACCGGAGTCGGACCCGAAACAAGATGACGGCCCCGAAGAAGTTCGACAATAAGGCTCGAACAGGACGTTTCTGAATGGTTGGTTAACAATGTCACTTTGATCTATTTTTGTATACTGGCAGGGTAACGTTAGAGTTGTGAGATACAAACGCTATGTGTTTAACGTTACTAATGTAAGTTATAGGTTAGTTCGTTGACAGATTTATGTTGAAAAACTTTTCTTTTTTTTTTGTAAATGTAGGCTTGTCAATGATGCGTGACATTATCTCAGTGTTAGGTACAACTATCGTGACTGAAACTGACATGAGGTCATGTCAGTAATGATTCTAGCAGTAGTTGAAGGATAACTAAGAACTTGCTGTATGTTTATGTTTAGTGCAGTACGAAAATGTTGTGTTTTAAGAAAACTTTTAAGTACATCTATAGTTTTGTAACTGCATTGATATTCCGGGTAATATTCCTGTTACGTTAACTGTAACACTGCGTAACTTACACAGTTTTTAATAACACAACACCAACGCGTTTTTCATTATAAACATGGGATTATGAATTATATTGAGAACGTCGTAACGTTACATAGAAGACATGCCGTAATAATGCACCCTGAGTGTAAACATTAGCCACATTCGTGAAGCGTGCAAGGGATTTGCAAAGATTCATATAAAGGTTAATAAATAAAACGTTACACTCACTTCTTCTGGAGGTCCAGCAGGAACACGAATAGTTGGTACCGAATTCCTTTTTCAGTAGCAGCTTCTTAGCTAAACCTGATTTATATTGACCCTCGCCTCGTTTAAAAAGCAGTCTGCTGAGAAATGATTTGCGCAAACATGGAGCGCATTGACGTTGCTCGTCGTGAATATTTCCTTCATAAACAAAACTCAGCCACTGCGTCTTCAGCGGTTCGGATTTAGGAACATTAAAATGACTGCTGTGTTCCTTATTACACCCAAGAACAGAACACCACAATCGCTTAGACGGCCGCCATTCTGCTCCAGTGTAAACAATGACGAACTATGATTGACATCTCACTCACGAGCGAGGGCGGGTCTGTGTTGAAACGCTGCTGTCAATCAACAGTCGTGGGAGGGGCGTGCGAGCTTGTGACGTCACAGGCTCGAACGGCTTGATTTGAGGCAGGGGAAAACATATAAGGAGATTAAAACAAAACCACTGGATGGATTTTTTATCATTATATGATGGCTGTGTACAGGCACTGCCAACACACATTTCAGTACAATCAACTTGTAAAAGTGCAAGTACCATTATATGACCCCTTTAATTGTAGTTAACCAATGTGACCTTATTGTAAAGTGTTATCTTTTTAAACTTTCTATCAGTTTCCACAAAAATATTCTGCACCACTGTGTTCAACATTGATGATAATATATTAATATTTTGACTTTTTTTTTGTGTGTATTTGTCTGTTCAAGTGCAAAAAGACACGGAAGATAACTGTTCAGTATCGCACATTATACAGTATGAGAGTCTACTTTCTGTGCGCACGCTTTGGATGCATGCACTGCACAGAAAACAGCGTGTGAGTCTTCTTGCGCTTGAATGGTTTAAAGTGCACACAAAAGAATCGATAATATTTTAATTTTATAACAAGTTTTCGATTCCTGGCCTTAAGTGTCCGATTCCAGAATTGGAATTGATTTTTGATTGCTAAGACTAATTTTTTTTTTTTTACATTTAAAAAATCTTACAGACCCAAAACAGTGTTTTCAGCCATAGTGTCCTCATAGGACATCCATGCTTTTCCTTAAGTGTTATATTAAGGTTTTAATATTTTTTTTATATAAATATTTGTCACTGCAGGACCCAAGCTTTTCAAGGAGCCAAGCTCGAAGTCCAACAAGCCAATAATCCACAACGCCATCTCTCATTGCTGCTTAGCAGGGAAAGTGAATGAACCACAGAAGAACTCCATTCTTGAGGTGTGTGTGACCAGTTTTGGAGGTCCATAGCATGCAAATAATATTGTGATGTTGCCAATAAACTTTGATAATGAACTATAGTAATTGAATTGCCTCCTTTTTGACCTGTAGGAGCTGGAGAAGTGTGACTCCAACCACCTGATGATTCTTTTCCGGGACAGTGGGTGCCAGTTCAGAGCCCTTTACTCTTACTTCCCCGACACAGAGGAGATCCACAAGCTCACCGGCACAGGGCCCAAGAGCATCACTAAGAAAATGATCGACAAACTCTATAAGTACAGCTCGGACCGCAAGCAGTTCACTGTAATCCCCGCCAAGACCGTGTCCGTTAGTGTTGATGCGCTGACTATCCATAACCACTTGTGGCAAGCCAAAAGACCCGCAGGACCAAAAAAGAGTGGAAAGTGAAGTCAGATGGCACTCGTAAGATCTGCACTTTTACATCGAGGCCAGTAATCACTTTTCTGCTTCCGTCAGAGTTTGGATGGAAGAGGCTCGCTGGACAAACAAACAGGCATGAGTCAACATGCACTTCATTTGAATGTGTTTTGGGTTGAAGTAGTCCTTTACCCCCAATCCTGTGGTCTTTTTACCTGATACATTTTTTTGCTACTTGAAGTATTTATTAGTTTGGCACTGAATAGCGAAACGCTTTCCCCCATGATTGTTTTCGTTTGATTTGTTTCCTCTTTTTTGCAAGGGATATGAGTATTCCTTTTACCATCTTCAAAACAGTCTGCTGCCTCTGAGGATTGCCAGAACTCGAATTCATGTAAAACAAAAAAATAGCTGACTTGCCTATCAAACAAACTTTCTTTGCCTCCGAAACATGCTGCTCCTTTGTTGTCGCTGGGACAATCCCAGGTCTGCGTACTTTTGGCCTTCATGCGTTGTGGTACTATGTCTGTTTATTCCGTGCTTTAAAAAAAGCAGCTCAGCTGTAGCCCTTTTTTTTAAACTCGATGGTCCTTTCGATAGGGAATCAAACAGTTCTTGATACGTGTCAGACGCAGTTCTCTTCTCTTCTGTTCTACTCTGTAGCGGCCTCTCCACTGGACAGTCTTTACTATGGTGCACTTATGATCATGTTTTAGTGCTTTTATTATCATGCAATGTAACCATGTTGATGTTGGCACTGGAGCTTTTTCTCATGCGAAGAGCAGCATGCTCTGTTATGAAGAGTGTCGCTGTAAACGATTTGAATGACAGTATTTAATATATTCATAATCGGTTACTTCCCTTGCAGTCGCTGTCTACTTATTTACCAAGGTTGAAAACATTCCAGAGCGAAAAGTGTCAACACTGCCGACATCCTTGCGTCTAGACGTTCACACACAGAAGCCTTGTGTTTGGTGTCAAGATCAATTGAGTGTTGCACATGCACTTTATTATTTTTTTGCTCATGAAGGTGTATAGCTGGGGTAGAATTTCAAAGGGCTTACTAAACCATTTTTTGCTCCTATAGCTATTTGTTGAAAAGAGAAGGTACTCTGTTATACACTGAGAAACACTAACACCGAAAAGAGCACACTGACAGAACCTTAATGACTCTTAAACTACTGTATCCAAATAATAGGTGTTCGACTTGTCTATACGTCGCTGCATTTTGTTTAATTTTTAATTGCAGTTTTGTATATTATATGTTTTTTATATCTTAACTACAAGATTGTATTGATGTTGATCACCTGTTTTTTGTTTTGTTTTGTTTTTTAAACACTACTACTCATTCTTGGTCATTTTGTTCATTTATCATACTATTATTTATTTTAAGACTTAAGATTTTGAGAATTAATAAATATGTCAAGTCAATACATTCATTCTCATTTTTTTCCCTTTTAATTGTTGACATTCTCATCTTTCTTCCACTTTATTTTTTTAACACCTCTTGCTTTATACAGTAATTGCGCTTTGCCTCGTAAAGTAATGAATATTAGTATCAAGTGTTAAACATTGTACAACATTTACATGGTTTTTCACGTCATTTTTTTGGCAGTTGATAAACTTTTATATCAATAGCTTTATTGTCATTGGGTGATTGCAAGAAAAGATGGTAGTTTAATTACTGGGGGTCCCGTGATGGGCGTCTCAACTTCTGCGAACCGGAACACCGCAGGCCGTGCTTCATCGACAAGAACTGTATCCTTGACAGTCCACTGATGACACATTTGTATCGTGGCAACTGGCAGTTTATCCACAGCGGGGGACTCAGGTCAGGCATTCGGTGGACTGATGGTCATTAGACGGGAACTCTGAAGACATTGTTATTTGCTGTTTTCCAGTATGCGCGGTGAGTGTTATTGCACTTCGATTTAATGTTGGCTTCAAACTCAACCAAATTGTGATATAAACATGTTTCTTTTCTTCTGCCCAGCTCTCTTTATTTTTGCGGTGTTCCAGTGCATAGATGAAGCATGGTGTCAGCCCTGTATACAAACAAATACAGACTATGTTTGCAAGGAGATTCCAAAAGGTAGGATGGTCTGAAGTCACTTTATATTCATAAAAATAATGTGTGGTTTTTGATGGTCCCCTTCAGACATTCTGTTGAGTAGAAGTAATCTTACATCTACATGTCAACTTATTCTACTACCCCTAACCATCTACTAATACTGACATGTTACTTGCATTACATCTAGTCAGTTGAAGGACCATCACAATAAAGTGTTAGCAGATGTTAAGCAGACAGTCCACTAATACTCTAATGAGAGTTATCTTACATGTAGGTGCAAGGGACCATCAAAATATAGTGTTACCAATTGTGCTTGTTATCTGCCAGAGAATACAAATCAAGTAGGTCAGATAAGTGTCAACTCACTTTGAAAGTTTTAAATAAAGATTATTGGAGGACTTTTATTGTTCTTTCTCTTTTTTTTTCAATAAAATACTATTTTAGTCTTTCTACTTCAAAATTTCATGTTTAATTCAATGTTACTTGATATTTTATATTATTTATTTTATACCAATGATAAGCTCCTGAAAGGACACCAAAGAAAAAGTACCACATAAGTGATCCATACGACTCTATGCACTATATTCCAAGTCTTCTGAAGCCATACAGTTTCATGACTGAAAGTGGTTATTCACTGGAAATCCTGCTTGAGCTCTGGTTGACCATTGACTTTCATTATTTGGAAAAGTGCAGTCTGGATATTCTTCTCAACTTATCCTTTTGTTTTCCACAGAAGAGTCATAGATGTTTCAAAGTAAATGATTTTTTAGATGAGCTATCCCTTTAACAGGAGTTTCAGATTAACACATTTTCTTTTTGTTTTCTAGGTTATCCTGCTGGCTTGACCTCTGTGATTATGTTTGTGAATGGTTTAGGAGAAATCAACTTGTCCATGTTTAACAGCACAAATCTGACTTCTGTGAACAGTCTGACTATGATAAGCCAAGATGTCACCGGAATAGAGCCGCAAACCTTTAATAAGTTTCAGAACCTCAAAACTCTTAATTTGGACGGTAATCTTCTTTCCCAAGTCTCGTCAGACTGGTTTAGCCATCATGCACTTGAGACACTCAGACTGTCAAATAATAAAATCATTACTCTGGATCACAATTCTCTTGAAGGGCTGTCAAACCTGCTCATGTTGGATTTGTCTCAGAACCAGATTCACACTATAACCCAGAATAGTTTTCTCAGTCTTAGTAAACTGAGGCAGTTAAACCTGTCTCACAATAAATTGACACATTTGAGTGCGGATTTGTTTCTTCCACTTAACGGCACAAATATCCGTTTGGATGGAAATCCCTGGGACTGCTCCTGCTCAGTGAAGGACTTTGCCAAATACCTGAGAGGTATACATTAATTTCCATCTCATATTTAATCTAATGCAGCATAAATACCCAATATAACATTATAAGCAAAGAAATCATGTATCACCTCATCCTCATTCCATTTTGTTCAAAAGAACAGTTTTGAATTGTAATGTTTTACAATATTGGTGTTTTTACTGTATATTTGATCAAATAAATGATTTTTTTTTCATAAAATATATGCCTTGGTGAGCATGAGAGACATTTCAAAAACCATAATCTTACAGACTGAATAGATAGTGTACATGTGAAGCTGGATTTTAAATGACTTTCAAACATGTCTGCAGGTCTGCAGAATGCCTCGCTGCTGGAGAATGAGATGTTGGTGTGTTGTAATAACCCTCCTGCGCTGAAAGGTCTGCCAGTATGGCAGGTACCAGAGTGTGAAACCCCCACAACCATGGGCCCTAACACTACGAGTGGTATTAATGCAAGCCTTGCCACTGGAAGTCCTGCCACTGTAATTACAACCAAACCTCTCACAATTGGACACTCAACTTTAATCATTTTAATTGGTATGTAGATTTATTGCCTTACCTCAGCCCCCAGTTGAGTAACTTTCATCCACTGTAGCTTATGTTGGGTTACAGTAGGTTATGTTGAATGACTAACCTTTTATTATTAACCAGTGGTACTGTGTGCCCTGGTACTTGTCATTTGTGTCCTTTCAGTACTGTACCACAGGAAACGAGAAAGGAAACATCTACAGGCTGTTAAACCTTCTTCAGAGAGATCAGAGATTACACAGGCCAGTGAAAGAACTGCAAAGAGCAACAGAGAGGAAAACAGAAAAGTGAAATCTGAAGTTGCTGATAAAACACAAATTGGCACAAGAAAGGTCTTACTAAGGACAAACCAGATGGTGGTTGGAGATGAGAAGATATCACAGATTTACCATATTTATTCATCCAGGACACACGAAACTAGAGAACCCATTAAACGCGTGAGCTCCGCCGGGCCTGTCCTCTGCAGGACAGAGATGTTTGCTAAACAGATTGAAGCAGAAGTGGCCACTGAGGAAGTTGGGGTGATGAATGATGAGTATTTCAATGGATGGATGACCTCGGAAAAAGAAAAAGACAATCTGAATATTGAAGAGGTGGAAAAGTTGGAAGACGGAAAAAACATTGCAAACGAGGAGAGTGATGGACTCACTGATGAGTTCAGTAACACCACAGACACTCTGGAATCACACATGGAAAGCCTTCGAGAGGAAGATAAAGATACTGAGAAGAGTGTTAAAGCTGGAACAAGTGTAGACGAAGATGTTCCTCAGAATGGTGTGGAGATTGAAGTGTTGGAAGACCTGAATGAGTTGACCGTTGGAACAGGAAGCAGTCAAGATATTCTCCAGGTAAATCGTGTGACATGCCAGTCTGAGGAGACTGCTGAGAATCTGCCTTACCTCACGATTGGTGCTGATCCAGAAAACCAGACTTCTGTGGTCGATCAGCACACTGCTAAAGTTACATCTGGACCTTCGAGACCCATTCGGCGGGTACTGACCTGGCCTCCGACCGCGGTCCAGTGGAAGAAGCAGTGGGCTCAAAATCAACAAGTCCTCAACGTGTTCCCCAAACTAATATTTGTATCCGGTTGCAGGCATGAAATCAGACAATTTCATCCCGGAATGTCTCCTGCAACCTTCCCAACCGCCCCACATTTCAATGCACTGGAGTTTCTGCCAGAAATCACAGCCCCAATGGAAGATGTCAGAGTCGTTATTGATGAGGACACTTACAGGGCAAGTCTTGAGTCATCCACTCAAAAAGTCCAGCATTTCACTGCACAAGAACACTTCGCCAATGCTAATAAATCACTGAGGGAAGATGGCAGAAGTTTTACAAATGAGGAAACATGGAGGTCAGATCTTGAGTCGGCCATCTTCTCCGACTTATCTTTTAAAAACTCGCCTATCGAAGAAAGTGAGGTCTGCTCTGAATTGTTCAGCATTTTTAATCCATCATTTGGTGGCAGCAAGTCAAAGCCTGCTGCCGGAGAGGAGATAAACAAGGATTACATGGAGGAAATGCAGAGCGTGAAGAAAAGGACACACCAAGATCACCAGAGTGAGCAGGCTGCATCAGATTTCCAGAAGCAGTCCAGAAGAGTTGAGAAAGCGGCACCAAGAGCTCTTCGAGACCAGCGGCGGGGTCAGGTGTGTAATGGCTCTGACTCAAGAGCGCCCCCTTCAGGAGGTTCTCCAAAAGATGACAGCCTGTTGCGGGGGAATGAGTACACCTTTATAGACCTGCTACACGAGGTGGCGGAAAATCATGGGCGCTGGACTCGAGACAGATGGAGACAAACACAAAAAAACAAACTCAAGCTCAAACAGAGTCGTTAGGCGCTGGAAAGATATACAGTATAAAAACATGATTAATTTCACAAGATTTTTTTCCCCAAGCTGATCTAGTGTCTGTGCTGCATTTGAAAGAATAAGTATTTTAAGCTCATTTGTCATTTTTTAAAATATAAATGTAATCTTTTCTTCAGCTCTGTAGGTGAAACCGGCAAAACAAAAATACTGTAAAATATGACTGTTGGATATGGTATGTAAAAAATATCAACTGCAACAGTTTTTTTTATAACAGACTAGTACAGACATTTGGAATTTTTACTGCACCATTAAATGTATAGTAAAATGTGATTTAACACATCAATAGAGTTATTGGTTGGAAAAACTGTCACGTCTCTGGCTGCATGCAGCATTTATTGATGCATTCTTACATGTTAGTACAGACTTCATTTAAGAACTTGTACAAAATTTAGAAGTTTATGTATTGTTCAGTACAATCCAAAAACAGGAGCCAGCAAATGTAAACATGGGTCTCTGACACATTTGGCAAGATTAGGACATGCATGGTCCATGTTTTCTATAACTACTGAAAAATAAAACAAATAAATTTTGTAAATTACAACAGCTGTGATCAGCTGGTCAAGATATATTTAAATCGTAGGGAACTAGTAAAAATAGAAGAAATCTGCAAGCTGTTATTTTGAACATGCACATCCTTTCCAAATGATGGATGGAAATTCGGGGAACAAATTTATTTTTAAAATCAGTGACCGGTGGACAGAATGTAGGTGACATCTTAACACAAGCAGTAATACATGAACAGTCTGATTTACTGTATTCCGAGTAACATGTATGGTTAAAACATGGACCCTTAGTAACACCCCTATAAACTACTGACAGGTATTGGCTATGCTATTAGCAATAAATAAACTGATATGCTAGATCGATGGAAGCAAAATAAGGCAGAAAACATCAATTCTGAAATATTTTAAACACAAAAGCTACAATGATTTCCCTGTTTCTTCACTTTCATTGCCATCTCACATTTCCTTATGGAGACAGACGGGTAAAGAGTTATATGAGAGGTATTCAAACTTCGCTACTTTGAGCAAAGTGGGCATTCACATCTTCAGTATAATGAAATAATACATCTGTCTGTTGAAAGAATAGAAAGATTAAAAACAAAAGCAGCTTTTCATGATAGATTGAAATGTCAGCTCCATATATTCTAGAAATGGCAATGGAATACAGAAGCATCTTGATACAGAGGGCAAAGAAATAAATTGAAATATATCAATATAATCCAAAAAATACAATATAAATAACTTTGAGACATTATTTCACCTTATAAATCACTCATAAATTGGTTTAATTTATGTAAAATGTATTGTGAAATGCACATTCAAAAAAATGTATTTTAAAGGGTTATGGTGTACTGCTCTGTCAACAGAGCTTTGTGCAATACAATCGGCAACTCCAAATGATGTAGGGGTTAATTCAGGCTGATTGGGACACTTTTTCCAAGTCATTTCAATTTAATTTCATCTGTTTGTCTGCCTAGATAGATTTGAATCAGAATCAGATGCAATGTACATTTTGCAACATTTTGTAGTTTTTTATAATAAAATATAATACCAAGTAATTTAAATAACTCAATAATTTTTTTTTTTTTTTAAAATACAGGTGCTATTGTAAAAAGAAAACTAATGGGGGAAAAAGTTGTTAAAAAACACTTGTTAGCTTTGAGAAATGTCACTGAAAACTATGTCTTCTATTGCATCTACTATTATCATTTGTATAACCCAAAAATAAATTTAGTTTGACATCAAACCTTTTTCAACACTGATCGTGTGTATAGTATACCATTTGTCATCTCTTCAATTACACCTCGAGATCAATGCAATATGTATGGTGCTTGTGCAGTACAGTTCCTGCGAATCTTCATGTTTGCTGTTGAAGTGGTTCCATTTTTTGCTGTAAACTTAAAATCATATGGCGATGAACTTTACGTTCTGTTCTCGGCCCATGTGAACTGGTATATGATCACTGACAATCAACAGTAAATAATCATGGCGTTTAGTTACATGTAAAAGCTTCAGCTTGGGATTAGCTTTTCGAACTTCAAACTGTGCTTTGAGGATGAAATCACAACAAAATACTGTGAATACTAAGAGGTCACTGAGCATGTAAAAGAATAAGTGACTAACTTATATATGTACAAATATATGTGTACTATATATGTGCTATTTATGTTAAAAAAAATAGCACTGATGTAAACTAATCCTGTTCAATATCATACTGAAACCCCTCACATGTATTACAGGGCAGTATCCAGTGTTCTGGTCCACACAGGTCAGCTGACTGGTTTCTTTCTGCTGTCTTTAGCTGCCCTCTTCAGTACTGCTTTACCTACTGTTTCTGATATATACTGCCCTATAAATCCAAAGTGCTTGGACAGCCTGTTTGGTCCAAAGTGATTCGCACTGAGCCATGTCTCAAATACAAAAATGTAATAACCAGCCACACTCAGAGAAGTCTGAAATGTGCCACGAGATTCTACATGTCTGTGTGGTAGAAAAGAGAAATCTGTAAATTGTTTCAATGGAACAGTTAAAGCCGTTTGGCGTGGTTGGGCAGGTTGGGTTGTCAGTGTGTTGGCACATGGGTCGTATCTGTGTGGTTGGTTGGTTGGTTGTGTGTACTGACACTCTTCATGCAGACTGTAGCAGCTCAAGGCGAACGAGGGAGGGAAGTAAGGTTAAAGAGAACTTCTGGTTCTTACAGATGGGTCTCGTCCCTCGTTTCAGCTCCGTAGTCTTGCCGTAGCTTCGCTCCTGCTGGAGCCCCTGGGAGATTGTCAGGGACGTGTGCCAGCGGATCAGAGCGGATGATATAGCTACGGAGAGGTGGAAATCAAATTCTACGGTTAAAACTAAGACGGCTAGACCCGGCACACTGTTTAAAATCAAATGCCGATTCATAATGGAAGTCAGGTCCATCATGAAATGTTGAAAAAAAATGAAATAAAAACCAACGTCAAAGTGTAATTGCAAAAATAACTAGATTTGTATATGTTCTGTAGAAAACGGATATATGCTTAGCAATGCAAAACTCACCATCACAGTATCTTAGGAGTTTCAGCGTGTTAGCATGTTGCCATATTGATAAGGTTCTGGATGGTTGCTAGGGTTTTATGGGTGGTCTGATCACTTTGAGCTGTAATAGCTCAATAAGCTGGACAATTTAAGGTATTGTTCATGTTTTGTTGCACAAATTATGTGGGACAATATACCAATATAAAAACTTAGTGTTAAGGGTTGGTTCAAACAGGCAGTCCCGCCACAAAACTCATGCAATAAGGTAATATGATGGGGGAAAAAATGCATAGTGTATTTTTACACTAAGGCTCAATCCCAATTCACCCCTTGGCCCTACCCCTCCGTTTTGCACAGTCACGTCTAGGGGTAGGGTGTCCAGATTCTTATTGCGATAGAGGGGTAGGGCTACATAACCCTCGAAACTGAGATTTTTCAGTTCAACCGGCGAGATGGCTTCGCAAATGGTTAAAGAAAGTCACAAATGTAAGTATTTTCTTCGTAAAATGTTGATAACCATGGTTGTAATAGTTGTAATACAACGTAGCCTAATATTAGCCTGGTAATACCAGACTCTGCTACTTCACTTTGCTTCGTAGACAGAGTCTGGAATGGCATAATAGAGAAGTGTTTTCTCTCTCGCTAGGGGGCGCTTGTCTGAAGTTTAAAATCATTGGTTCAATCAGATAAGTTTATTTATGACGTATGTTATGCGCTGACACAGCCGCATCGAACCACAGACATCATGCATCGAACTCAAATCTATGATCGAACTTCCACTGTAAACCTGCTGTAAACACTTGATGATGAGAGCGAAATACCGGAGTGAACATGGCTGTAACGACTTTTGCAGATTATGCGAAGTTAATCTACGCATCCACGGTACAATCAGGGCCTCTAAACTGATATTTGACAGTAGAGAGAAACAAAAAAATATTTGCAGCCAACTGTCAAAGTTAGGATTAGTTCTGTTAAACACAGCTCTTTGTTCATCTCGAGTCTGTCGGAAATGCTGCAACTTAATTGCAAGACTACAGCATGTCATGGCAATATTTAAACCTGGAAAAGAAAGAGACACTGACCTGTCAAAAAGCTCCCCAGTTTCTCGCTGACGATCGGTAATAGTTGATAAATTAAACTTTTCCCAAAGGGAGTAGGGCCAAAACATCACCTCCATTCAAAATGTTTAATACACACTATTCTTGTTCGGGCTTCAGTTTGCTAATGCCGGGAATATTCTCCACAACAGAGCGAATTGCATCCGCGTCTCCATATCCGCAGTCGTTTTCGATTTCCCTGACCTAATCTTAAACTCGGCGCTTAGCGACTACGTCACGGCTTTCAGCCCGGCCTCTGTTCGTTGATTGGCCCGGCTGTTTTCAGGCCGGAGGAAAACGGATAGATAGGCCGCTATCTCAGATTAAGTACAGAAGCGAAATGAAATTGAGCAGAAGTACGAAGTCTGACATAGTCAGGCTAGCCTAATATGGTGATTTTCTTCAAAACAATCATAAAAAAAGAGATTGGTATTTCAGCTGCTAGCATGTTGTCTCGGTAGCCAGGCAGACTGGGTTGCTTTCTTTGCTACTAACATTAGTTACCTGGTAACATTAATGAAGATGTGTGACGAGACGACTGATGACGCATCGGGTTCATGAAGGGTTGTTCCATTTCGTAGGGGAATATTTCAACCCCTTAGCTCTTGTAACTCTGTTTTAAGGGTCAAGGGGAACACTCGAAAACAAGGGGTGAATTGCGATTGAGCCTAAGTGCAAATGTCCCGTCGTCTTCGCAAATACTTTTTATACTAACTCCGCCTATCACTGTCTGGTTGAGCCAGACACAATTACAAAAAGAAAGCAATCCGGTAACAAGAACAGTGGCGTGAAGAGTGGCTGAACCTGATTTCACCAAGTACAACATGTTCCAGGAACACCATTCCAATCAACCAATCAGATTTAATCAAGTTTACAGTTTGTCAAGTTTAGGCTTACAACCGGGGTAGGTGCTTCTACCTCAGTGTTATTCGCTTATAATTTCCCTCTGATTTGAGGGATAACTTATGGTTAGGGTTTAGTTTAGGATTAAGGATAGGGTTATGATTACATTTTCAGACAGGAATGTTGTTCTAGGATCAACAAAATTCGTTGACCCAGGAACGTGTCTAACTCGGCAAACTCAGGGCGTGCTGGAGAGTGAGGATAGTCGATTTAGCTTTTGACCCGACCAACCTGAGTTTGAATACTTTTTTGTTGATCCCATTCTTCTCCCTATTGCAATCACAAATCCTCTTTAATATCTGACACTTACACAATATCATTGAGCTCTAGAATGGTGTCCGGAGGAGGGTTTATCAACACATACGACAACGTGTTCTGATTGTCATTCATTTCATCTGCAAGAGAAACAAAACACAACATCACTGTCGTACTTAACCCGTATCAGTTCTTAATAACCAAAAACATTCATGTGACACAGTTCTGATAAATTATCTTTAACATTTATCTCTATCCCTACCCCCATTATAAATAATTAGACTTCTCTATACTGTTGAGTTGAGTCAGAATAGTCAACAAAAGTAGAGAAATATATTCAATAAAATGTCAAAAGGGGAGGCAGTTGTTGTGTAACCCCACAGTGTTACAATTTTTTAGGCTGGGTTTCTGAGGCTTTGTTGTATTTTACCTGCTTGTAAATGACTGAGAAGTGTGAACCTTTGCAGTTCTGGAAATAAGGAGACTCAAGACTGGGACAAAGTGTCTCTGCTTCTCCAAACCCACCTGTTTGAGCCACTTATAGTGCCAGGCCAGGTAAAAGAGAGAGAAGGGCTAACCGTTACTGACAGGGCATGGCTGCATTTACGGAACGCCCATGCAACCGCAAGCGCTCCCCATGCGCGGACACATGCAGACAGGGTCCGCATCCACCCACGAATTCAATATTTCCATCCATTCATCCATCCACTGCATCATAATCACAGCTGACCCCATAAACGTTGCTCAGTTGCCATGCTAACACACAGGCCAAAGTCATCAAACAGTGAGACTGACACACACACACAGATATAATCATGCTTAAAAGATCTGTCAGGCCCACCAAGCCAAGGCTCGACCCATCAGAGTGAAGCAAAAAACATTAGTAGTGTGGGATTGGGAGGAGTCAATATTCAAATGCTAATTAAATAATTATACCAATGGGAAACCCAAGTACTTCTTACTTCTCCCAGTATCACCCCTTAAAAAGAATAAAAAAACAAAAACAATGCTGTAGATCAGTGCAAGCAGACTTATAAGTGTGCACCTAAATACCTTTACTAGTTGGACCCTTCCGACAAAGACTGAATGCTTTCTACTCCACTCTGTCCAAACATCCTGGAATCAAAAGCCCTCACTCATCATGTCTTATATCAATGCTCATATGCCAGTGAGTACCTGCAGTACCCTCTGTCATGTAAGTACCCTCTTCAGTTCGTACCAGAGGAGAAAAAGACAACTACATCACTAATTTAACTATGAAATCAGACTTCATTTTTTCATAAAACAGGTCAGCACTGCTGTCAAATGACATTGTTGTTCAGGAGCATGTTTTTGCAAGCATAATGAGACCATGTTAGGTGCAATACTGCTGATTTGGGTATAAACATAAAAATTGTGACTGATATAGGCATGTGAAAAAAATACAATGTCTGTAAATGCTGTATATTACATCCACACATAGTCTATGCAGGATGAAGTTACAGACTTTATTTATAATTGTATTTAATTCATCATAAAATGCTAAACTTTTTGCATTTATGTACATGTACGGAATAATGTACAGCCATGATCGCAAAATGATTGTAATCAGGATGGGTGACAAAAAGCTAAAGGCTTTTATTTTGCAATAATGCCTGGCTGACTGCATTGTACAGCTCATTACACAGCTACTTCAAAAAAATGGATGTGGAACATTAATTTCAGTTGAAACGACTTGAAATGTTTTCTCATTGTACATGACCATTTAGAATCAAGTATTCCAATGTGCTGCTATGTAATAATTATTATACATAAATGCAAATTGACTATTAAAAATAACATTATTGGCTTTACAGATAAGCGCAAGGGTCGTTTCTAAATCATACGGTTTTTGTCCAGCGTCATTATAATGTCAATAGCCAGCAGTTTCCTGTAGTCTGTTTTTAATAAGATAAGAGGAAGGCTCATGGGACAACAGACTAGCCTACTGATGTCATCTGGAAAAAATGTAAAAACAGGAGGACTGCAGGCAGCAGACATTCATGTAGCTTTAGTAAGAAACTGTCTGCCAGGAAAATTTAGGAATCAGGCACTTTAAAAATGCATAAAAGAAAACGAAACAAAAAGGCCTATAGGTGCTTATCCTATTAAATACAGACTGCTGATGCTGTTCCAATTAACGTCACTGGACAAATTGAGCAGTGGAGTTTCCTATTAACATCTGTCTCCAGAACATCAGGTTTCATTCAGCTCATGAATCAAGTGACTTGTTCTACAGGAACGATCCTATACTACAGGAACAGTGTTGTTGAGTGGATTTACCTTGCAAATATCCTAGATTTACTCGGTTCATCACATCACTTGCTGTTAAATTAGCTACGTCCTCTACAGCGTGCAGGGAAAAAGCCAAAGTAGAAAGAGATAAGAAAGAAAAGGTCAAGCAAGCAGCTCAGAAAGCAGCACTTTGCAAAGAGATAGATCAAGAAAAATTCATCATGCAAAAAACACATTCTCAAAATATAATTACTATTACTTTATACTATTATGGTTTATATTAGTTATAAGACTATACAATGTCATTCATTACTAACAGAACACTATGGTTTACATTCATTTTTAAAGATGAAGTGTGTAATTTCTGTGTAAATGGGAAAATAACTATTTAGATATATAGTAGATATACTAAAATGTTTGCTGAAGTGTGAGGAGTGTACTCACTTTTGTGAGATACTGTATATATAATGTGTGTGTGTGTACAAATTTATATATATATACACACATTTTTTATGTAAACGCAAACTTATGTTAGATGCGATTAATCAATCTGACAGCGCTCGTTTTAAACTTAAAAAATTACACACTTCGCCTTCAGTTTTCAACAGTATTTCTCAGAGTTGATATGAAAATCGGAGAATGATTTTTTGCAAAATGGAGGATGGAATGAGTAGTGAAAAGTTTCTAGAAAGGTGAATATAGAATAAAAAGACCAGGCAGGACACACAAAACAGAAGTCGTCAATGGTTAGCTCTGGCCATTCAAATGACCACCTATCCTTCAACAATAAATCATATTCATCATGACGCTATACAACCCACCTGCTATAATATGGGAACATCTATGATGTACAGTGAGGTCCAACAGTTTGAGACTACTGAGAAATATTTATTTGAATAATCATTAAATAAAAAGTACAGATGGTCAGATGTTCTTGCTTTCATTGAAGCTCAAGACATTCTATAGATCATCTCAAAACATGCTGGAGATCATAGGTTTGAAACAAACGTGTGGACTTCATGCAAAAATTCAGATTTAGATTACATAACAGGAATATTTTCACTAGTGGTTTGAGACCATTGGACTCCACTGTAGTAAAATTTGAACATTAAAAATATTCCCTTATGTAATGATTATAATAACGGCATGTTTTCTCTCCTCTTTCTGTTTGTAGTTTTCCTGTGATCCCTGATAAAGAATGTTTCATAAGAATAATGATTGATGGGGACACAAGATGACACCATTAAATGATTTACAAAGAGAAACACTGTGAAAACAGGTCTCCGCCATAGTACATTTATAATGACACAATGTATCAAAAAGACATTAATGCAAGGGGTTCTACACCTTCAATATTTTAGTAGGCACAAATGGAAATACTCACTTCCCCTTGTCAAACTCACCGTATCCTACAGTGGGCAGCCCTAAGTGCTTCATGCGGTTCTTCACCAGCTCTGACAGCTCCTGTCTCTCGGAGCGCCGGTAAAGGTTCAGGCGCTGTTGATTGATGCGTTCGGCTCGACTGGGTGGTTTAGTGTTTTTCCTGCTCAGCCGTCTCGCCCACTGCATGCTCTTCTTCCGCAGGAGTGGGTGCTCTGATTGGTCGCTCCCTGTGGAGTTTCTGTGGGCAGTTTTCTCTTTCCAGGATTCCCTGCGGTCCCGCGGGTCCTCACAGTCCTCCACAGACACCTGAGACTGGTCAGCATGGCAACAGGTTGTCAATAGGTTAGCAATGTTTAAAGTGGTGGGCTGACCTTGTCATTGTATGAGGGCTGAAGTCATTATGTTGTACATTTTGGTATCAGTTTATTAGCAGTTGAACCACTTTACTCTGTCAAATTGGACTAAGTAATGACATATGTCTCTAATTCAAAATTTTTCTTTTGTCAAATCAACTTTAATTAATGGGGTTTCAGTTAACATAATATTTTGAGTTTCTGTTGATTTAACCAATTTCCTTGTATTAGCAACATTTTTTAATTTCAACGCATTCAAAATTGTAAGGCAACCAGGTAACTTATTTTTTTTTAAGTTAAACCAACATCATATATTTTACAGTATGATATGAGCCTTGTCTACATTTAAGGTACAGTCCTGTTAAAAATGTTGGTGTCTGTAAGATAATTAATTGTTGTATACAGCAAGGACACAGTAAATTGATCAATGTTAACAGTAACGACATTTACATTGTTACAACATATTTCTATTTCAAATAAATGCTGTTCTTTTTATTCGCTTGAACTTTATATTCCTAGAAAAATCCAGAAAAATAGTATCCTGGTTTCCACCAAAAATATTAAGCAGCACAATTGATAATAATAATGGTGCTGCTTAATAAATGATTAATTAAATCATTTTTGAAAGTTAATTCACTTTAAGTTATATCGCTATACTGAATCTTACTGACCCCAAGCTTATAGTGAAAGTCAATCTGATGTTTTAGAAAAAAATAGCTTTACCTAAAAAAGTTACAATTTTCCAGATAATAATAACATATTTTTTATAAATAATAATTTTAATTATTTGATTTGACTTCAGTGCACTTATAATAATAATTAAAAAAAAATATGGAAACAACATTATAATACTAAATACACCTTTAAATAACCCCACTCACATTACTAAATAATGTTTTTAAATTATTAGGTTACCAGTAACATATAAAGAGTAAATGACACAGGACAGAAAATGAGCCATTGAAACATAGCATAATACCATTAACATAATTATGAGAATGGGGTTGAGAAATGGGGTGAAGTCTGCATTCTTACCTCTTTACAAACCTCCTTATACTTGACAAAGCAATAGTTGTGAATGATCAAAATGAGAAATGATTAGCACAAGGATTTCACAAGCTTCAAGTCACAACACAGTTAATAAGGCAGCCAGCAAAGCCATGATTTATAGCCCAAAATAAAGCTGTAAATCTTCAACACTGCACAAGATCAAGTAAAGGCAAAGTGACAGATCGTGTCTGCTGTGCAAGCGTCTGGAGCTGCATGGACCGTGTAAAGTGTATTTATCCGTGTCTGAATGCTCTGATCTCTTCCTCTTAATCTCATCTTACCTCTGAGGAAGAGAACATGTGAGATTCAGTGCGGTATATCCCAATGGGGATTTCTGCACTAGATGAACACAGCTTCTGGAATAGTCTTCCATACGTCCGGATCCATAAATCCTCTTCCGATACCTTCATCTGTTTCAAAAGTGAAGGGTGAAGCTCATTAACATGCAGGTCAAATTTTACTTAACTAAGCTAAAAGTATATATAATTTTATATAGTATAAGCTGATTTTGAGCTGAAATATAACATTTCGTGGGAGTTTTAATGAAAGTCGTCCATCATGATACTAATCTGCCTTTAAAACTTGTGATGTTATTTTTACACCGTCTGTTTCAATTCAACACTCCTGTCAGCGCCAACAGATTTGTGGGTGGGCAAGTTCAAATAACCAGCTTTGTGCATTTTAACTCCAACAATGGCTTGCATAATACATCACGCACTGATGCTAGACGAACTGGCTTGCTGAGGGTGTGTGGGTGCGTTTTTGTTTGCGGTTACACTTACAGCACACAGGTAGCCAGAGCCCGGGGTGGTGTCTAGACCCAGCAGAAGTCTTGCAATGAGAATCATGTAGTCCTTCACAAAAGACTAGAAGATAAACAGAAATGATATATAAACACAGAAACAGTCCCCAGAAAGCACACAGATGATCTTCCAGACCTCACACAATCAATAAAGGCTCTATAGAGACTCAATGTCTGAGGGGAGCAAAACCTTCTGCAAATGGCACTCAATGTTCTCTGCTTCTATCTGCCTTGCAGAAAGGTATCAGCCTTCATGAGTATCACATGTGTAGAAATACAAAAATAAACTGCAATAAACTGATGTACACTCAACGGCTAGAGAATACTCATAATGCACTGTGAGGGTCGTGCTGAATGAATTCCCGCATCTCACCAGAAGATGAGCCTGCAGCTGAATCATCTATCCATCCATTTTCCAAACTGCTGTGGGTACATCTTAATACCATAGAGGTGTAAATTCCTTTTTGATTGATTTTTCAATTGATTAATAAGGTTTAAACATGCTTATTTCCATGACAGAGTTCAATATAAATCTTTTCATTATAGTGAGGTGCCAGTTTATTTTCAAATGATTTTTAAACAGCAACAAACTGTGAAAAGGCGCAGCCCTTACAGCGCATTCAGTGTCCAAATTCACTCACTCCTTCAAGTGATAATGGAGTAATGTAGGGAATAGTGAATGAGGTTATGGGGGGCGATTTCGAAACACAGCTTATGACTGACTGCTCATCAAGTTATGTTTCATACATAATTGTTTTCTGTGTCTCTATGGTCAAAAAATGCATATAGTACCAAATTAATGAATTTATATAATGATGCGTACATTGCAAAGCTATGCAAAGTAATAATCATTATTGATATACAGAGTCATCTACTCAATACTAATACCTTTAAATTTTACTTCATACATTTTAATGTGGGAGGGGCAATAAAACATTCAACTGAACTTGAGTCTATTCATTTTTTATTTACTAGATATATATGTATGTAAATTTCTATATACATACACACACTAGAGTTCAAAAGTTTGGGGTTGGTAGAATGGTTTTGAAAGAGGAGGCTTATGCACACATGGTTGCATTTATTTGAGCAAAAATATAGTAATAAACAATTGTGAAATATTTTGAAATGTATGTTCCTAGAAAACTACAAACAGTGTCACATGATCCTTCAGATATCACTTTGATATGCTGATTTGGTGTTGGAGAAACATTTATTCTTATATCAATGTTGAAAACAGTTGTGCTGCTTAATATTTTTGAGGAAACTGATCGATTTTTTTTCAAGATTATTTGATGAACAGAAAGTTCAATAGAACAGAATTTATTTGAAATAGAAATCTTTTGTAACTTTATAAATGTCTTTACAGTCCCTTTGATCGATTTAATGTGCCCTTGCTGAATAAAAGCATTAATTTCTTTGTACTGATCCCACACTTTTGAATGGTAATGTATTATTAGAATGCCTTTTGTACAGAATTAGCGGAATTTATTACTCACCTGGTAAAGTAGAGTGTCTAGCATACTAATACTGAACACTCTGCCTGCAGCGAATGGGAGGCGGAACATGAATGCCAGATTAGAGCCCTTATCTCTCTCTATCTGGAGAAAGGGGAAAAAGATCACAACAAAAGATTGATGGAACTTTCCAAAGCTCATGATCTCAGATTTTGAGACCATCTGGAAATCTGTGATTCAGTATCATATTAGTTTCAGTATTTTCGGCCTTTTGAAGCATGCGATCACCACAAATAAATCATACAGGAGTAGTTCACTTTCAGGAATAGAATCACTGTTTCTATTGGGAGCCAAACGGTTCAAGGTCCAAAAGACAGTTTCAGTGCAGCTTCAAATGGCTTTAAACGATATCAGACGATGAATAAGGGTCTTATCTAGCGAAACCATTGCTCATTTAAAAAATAAATAACAAAGTTTAAGTTTTTTAAGCACAAATGCCCGCCTTGCTCTGTTCTGTGATGAGCGTTCGTGACTGTCATGTTCGAACTCGTTCATCAAAATTAACAAATCTTTTTTTGAGTCATGACTCGAAGGGTCCTAGATAAGACCCTTATTCATCGTCTGGAGTCGTTTAAAGCCCTTTGAAGCTGGACTGAAA
Source organism: Chrosomus eos (assembly GCA_036326025.1). Lineage (NCBI taxonomy): Eukaryota > Metazoa > Chordata > Actinopteri > Cypriniformes > Leuciscidae > Chrosomus > Chrosomus eos. The sequence goes on along the minus strand of CM070820.1, from coordinate 18,735,915 downwards.
CTGTCTTTTGGACCTTGAACCGTTTGGCTCCCAATGAAGTCCATTATATGGAGAAAATCCTGGAATGTTTTCATCAAAAACCTTAATTTCTTTTCGACTGAAGAAAGAAAGACGTGGACATCTTGGATGACATGGGGGTGAGTAAATTATCAGCAAAAGTTTTTTTAAAAGTGAATTACTCCTTTAATAATCACTTGACAGATTCCTTATGGAACATGTCATAATAAATTCGTAGAAAATCAAGCAAAGTTATTTTGTATCATAGAAAAGTTTGAAAAGATATTATGTTACAGTTTTTTACAGTCGCTAGGACACATTTTTCAATACTTAAGTCACTTTTTCAAAACTCTTCACACAGTTGTCCTAACCAACTTTCAGCTCGGCACAGCAGTTCATTTCACATTCAAAATGCACTAAAACTACCAAATCACTTCATACATATCTCAAATCAACACATTCTTCCATAACACTAGCAAAGGTTGTCAGCTAACAAACACACTTTGTCACCCACAAAACAATAACATAAAAACACTAACAACAGGTAACTTTATGCAACGTTTTCCTATGTAAATGCTTTCTTTCTTTTTTTAAATAATATTTTTATTAAAGGAAGAACAGAATGATGTATCATATACAGAAAAAGTTAACAATGTTCCTTGTTTTTACATTTTCTCCCTTTCCCCACAACCCACCCACTGAACAAAAAAAAGTAGATGTAAATGCTTTCTTTCTTCTACCTCTCTACTGTTTAGAATTCACTGCAATATATGTTACTAGAATGAATCAGACATCATGCAGTTATTATATTTTATGTTTTTGGAGTAATTCCAAAGTATAACAATTTGTATACACACCATCCACCGATACAGATACAATAGGAATCAGCTGTGGTTGTTCCAATTGTTTTTATACCATTTCATTTTTAGATTCTAAATATATTTCATTACAATACTGTAGAAATGTGGCAAAATGCTGTCTTATAATTATTCAGTTTTGTATTATGTTATTGTTTTGAACTTAAGTTTAACAGTTTTGAAAACAGTGTGTAAGCATGTGCAAATTGGCCTGGAGGTACACAGAGTTTTGGCGGTTGTTGTGTCGAAGTGAGAAAAGAATTAATGTAATTTGAAAGATGTAGTCATTGAATGCATTTTGTGCCAAAGCAATGATAAATGATCCACAGTTTAGCCCACATATACTTATGTTGTGCTCACTGTGTGAAGAGTTTTGAAAAAGTGGCCTAAGTATTGAGAAATGGGTCCTAGCGACTGTAAAAAACTGTAATGTTAGGCCTGGTTAGAGTGGTTAAATTGTCTACTGGCAAGGAAGAAAAATGATAAATTCTTAGTCCAAAAGTCTGAGATCACATTGACAATATGGCACCCAAAATGTAATTTAAATCTGAAAATAAAAATAATTTAGATTATTTCTGCATGGAGGTCATGCAGCTTGAATTTAATCATTCTGAGATTCCTATTAATTTTGCAATTCAACTTTTCACTCAAACTATAATTGATATTATCATTTGGAATAATAATAAAAAAAAAATCAAAAGCATATCTCAGATGTTTGGACCCCAATGAAAGTCAAATAGCGCGGCTGTTAAGACCTTTTCGAGTTTGGAGAGAGCCAGGGAGTAGCAGTCTTTGGCACGAAACTGCATGAATCTCATATTAGAAGGATGGGTTAGCTCAGTGATTATGCTGAGACTAGGAAACAACCTAGTAGAGGACACAATAACAGCAGAACAAAGACAAAAATGACGTTTTGCGGGGAAAAAGTAATTAGTAAAGCCTAAAACCATCATGTTTCCAGCTGATGCTGAAAAAGACATCAGCTTAAAGAAGAACAAGTAACAACCAACTTTCTAAAGTTATTAATGTTCGTACCTGAACATGGTCTGCACATTGACTATGGTTTTAGCGTCTGCCATGTAGTCTTCCTCTGCACTCATAGTGCTCTCCTTATCCACCACCACCAGGTTATCAGCGTAGATGATGCCACACTGAAGCAAGTTATCCAAACTACGACAGAAAACAGCACAAACCCACCATTCAGACTGGACCATTAGCACCCATTTTAGGACTGTGCACGTTTAATGAAATGTTTAAAGACCTACTTGTCTATGGTACCAGCCATGTAGTACACCATAGGGAAACAGCAGATGGCCTCAAGAAAATGATTATCAGGCCTGGAAATGGAGGAGAGGAACAGTTTGACAATGCTAATCCACTCAGATGCAGTTTTCAATCTCTCAAAGGTTTTGGAACTGGCAAACAACCTTATAAAAATTTATTAACGGAGTAAAAGCTTGTGCAAAATGTATAAGCAGGTAATTGCGAAAAGGATTTTTGACATCTCCGAGTTGCCATAGAAACTCTGAGGAAGAATCTACAATGTGATGACAATTGTGTACACAATTTTGCATTACTGAAAGGAAGAATGTGTGGAGCCTAATGAACAATACACTTCTGAAAGTGTATAGCATTGGAGGGGAAGATAAACTGCAAATTGCGATCATTTCAATATAATGCTCTTCATTCGTCAATAAATAAATGTTTTATGCAGATATGCCAGGAAGTATTTTCATGTGGTAAAGTCGGGATTTAGTGATGTTTCTGCCTGACTATCAGAGTACCAGTAACATGCGGTGGGAAAGTGAAATGAGGCAGCTCGCTTACGGGTTATCCAACAGCAACACAATGGGATTCAGCTCCTTCCGGGGTCGGTAATAGGCACGCACGGCACTATGAAGTTGTACAAGCCGTTTCCTGCTGTCTCAGCCGAAACGATAATCAACTTGTTCTTGAAACCATATGCCTTGGCATCTTCAAAACTATTGTGTCGACAACCCTGAATCAAACACAATTAAATAAATGATGGACTGGAATAAATGATGATAAGAGGGATCAGATTTAAATGCATTGAGGGATGTAGGCAGGCGAAATTAAATGAACATATAATGGCATTGATAGGTTTAAATATTAATATATATTAATATATCAATAAATAAATAAAAGTACAATGAAATGAAGGCATTAATAAATCAACAAAATGAAAAAAGTGAAATAGCATGTGGAATATGTCTAGAAATAAAATGAAATATGACCTGAAATACCTTAAACAGAATGTGAAGTAAAGAAAATAAATATAATATGGAACTGAATACGTCACGAAATGTTGCAATCAATAAATATAACCATAACGAAAATGGAGAAAACATTAATAAATAGTATGTGAAATGTATTTATGTAAAATAAAAAGAGACCTTTAATTATTTAATTTAGACCGTTAAATCCATCCATTGTTACACAAGTTACACATACACACACACACACAAAAATAAAAACTTTCAGTAAACACTTCTTGGACAATTCCGCTTTCATTAAACTACCCCATAACAATGAATTAAACTGGATCGGAATATCAGTATTTGAGGGTGAATTAAGATTTATACACTCACCTTGTCAAGTCGTAAACAACAAAATGGCGCCTTTTGTTGCAGAAGGTGGCAAAGAGTTGGGGAGCTTCCAATGTAAGGGGAGTTTGGAGGGTAACCTTTAATACACCTTGAAAAAGTAGAAGGATATAAAATGCCAAAGGTCTGAGTGTGAATTACAACAAATTCTTCTGTTTAAAAATGCACAGAATATACAGAACATGAACCCCTGCCCTGACGGGACATCAATCAATCATCTGTAAAGGCTTTATTTTTGAAAGCAGTGCAAATAAATGATCAGTAGGGGGCAGTGTGAGTGCACTGAACATCAGCAGGGATCTTCACGAACCCTTACAAAATGTAGAAAGTTTTCTATGAAGGATGTTTAGGAGTAGGGTTAGGGTCAGTGGATAGATATAGTTTGTACAGTATAAAAATCCTTATGTCTAAGGAAAGTCCCCATAAAACATGAAAATTTAAAGTGTGTATGTGTGTGTGTGTGAGAGAGAGAGAGAGAGAGAGAGAGAGAGAGAGAGAGAGAGAGAGAGAGAGAGAGAGAGAGAGAGAGAGAGAGAGAGAGAGAGAGAGAGAGAGAGAGAGAGAGAGAGAGAGAGAGAGGAGAGCACACGTCTCCTCCGGCTCTGACTGACATAACCAAACGCTGTAATTATTCTGCAGCATGACCACTAAAAGGCTGTTAGCAACTAATATGTTTAAAGTACATCTGATCTTCCGGAAAGCTATTACATGTAATTCAACAATCGCACTAGAGAAAGAGTACAGTAAGGAAAAAACTAGAAGTAATTGAGATCAGTAAGATTTAAAAAAAAAAAAAAAAAATGAATAGTTTTATTCAGTAAAGATGCATCAAATTGATCAAAAATAGTAGTAAAGAGATTTCTAAAATTACAAAAGATTTCTACTTCAAATAAATTCTGTTCTTTTTAACTTTCTATTCATCAAAGAATCCTGAAAAAAATTATCATGGCTTCTACAAGACTGGAGTAAGGATGCTGATAATTCAGCTTGCCATCACAGGAATAAATAAATTTGTAAATATATCAAAATAGCAAACAGTAATTTCACAATATTACTGTTTTTATTTTTGATCAAATAAATGTAGCCTTTCTGAGCATAAGAGACTTCTTTTAAAAACGTTTCAAATGTTTTTAAACTTTTATAGGAAGTGTATAGGATTTTATTGGCCCCTTTATCATCCAATGGCTATTTTATCAGCCACTTTGTTTTGTTTTGAAAAAGTAATGTTTAGTAAAGGAAAAGCACAGCTCTACACATCAAGCCTCATGATTTAAGCCTCATTTCCTTGACATTTGCTGGCTGTTTAAAAAGTCAAAGACAAACTACTCTTAAATTGCTGTTCCCCTTAAAAACCATATTGATTTTGTACTTTTGACAACATTATTTACTCTATGGCCGGTGCTCCTTCCTCATCGGACTGGTTGGTCTCATCTTCAGAAGGGTCACTGAGAAGATCGCAAGGCAGGATGGCGGAGGAATCGGCGATCTCCAGCACAGGGGCAATGCTGGGTCTCCGACTCCCAGCTCCGTTCTCCGTGGGCAGAGCCAGTTTACTGCTGTCAGCCGGTGGATCTGGATTCTGCAGGTCAATGGCCACAGTTCCTGCAAAACAACACAAAGCAGCCATGAGAGTGGAGGTTTTCCTTTTCAGCTTGCAGCATGGAAGATGCAGTATGAGGAAATTCATATAGATGTGTTTACCCGATAAAACAAAATATCTCAAATCTGTTGTCTGATCTGATATCTTAGCTGCTTTTGTGCAAATTTGAGTGCAATGAATACTGCCAAAGAAATATCATCAATTTTAGCGAACATGACTCAGAATTTAGGTCAATTCCAGTTCATTTCCACCAGCGCATGATTAAAAACGGAAAAAATTTGTGTAAATTACTAGAACAATTGCCCTACATACAGAGTAGATTTTCATTATAGCATTTCTAAAATGCACTGAAGTTGACCTCAACCCTGATTTATTGCTTTTTATGAATAAACACTGATTTGCACATTTCAAATCAGTGCTTTGCAACTAAAATCTTTAAGCACAGTGAGGTTTAATTTAAAAATGGAGAAGGGAAGAAAATGTTTTGAAGGGAAACTCTGCTGTTATCTAGAAGAATGTTCTGCTGCAAAATGTTAAGTGAAGGAAAAAAAAAACCTGTGAAGAAACATAATGGACTAAATGCTTTTATATAATTAATTATGTTAGAGAGTAGTCCGGAGATATTTTACACATGCAAGTGCAGTTACCAAGCCCAATTAGAAAAACAAATCTTCATTAAAACAGCTTGCAGGACAAAAGACTTGACCTGTGAATTCCTAACGGGAATGAACGGGAGAGAAGGTTTCTGTAAATGTTAACATTTACACAGACATCCACCAATGATGTCTTATGATTTAACTAATGCTATGAAAACCACATGCTCAGACTTACCATATGAAGCAGACTGATCAACTTCAACAAAGGAAAAACAATAAAAGAAAGTATATTTTATCATGAGCATGAGCATATTTTGATATATTCACCCTGCTACTGCTGCTACTTTCAAACCACTAACTGGCATATGTCGACCATATGGAAATCGCATTAAACCAACCCTGAGGCTGCACTGATGTAAACTAATAAAACTTGTGCTTCATTTGTTTAGGATGTTATGTAACAATAACAACACCATTAATGTTTAAATCAGTTGTTATTTTGCAGTACCAGCTTTAAGAAACTTGTTTTTTTAATTCAACCCTTAGTTTGATTATTAAAAGGTCAAAGGCTTCTGTTAGTGACGTGACGTTCAGGTGCGTTCCCTCACCCATGCTTGCGATGATGCTTTGCACCGGGAGACGAGAGGGAGCGTCATACACGCCGGTGGCCGACAGCCCTTTGCTGTGCTTCTCCTCCTGTTTGAAGATGAACGCAGAGTTCTCCTCCTTAGTGATGTTGATGTAGTAGCAGGTATCTGTGGCAGACATGATGTGGCGAGGGCCGGGGTTCAGAAGTATGCTCTTATTCTCTTCTCTCTTCGTGCCAATTAGGCAGACACCGTACCTAAGGAAAAGATGATTGTGTGTGTTTAACATGGAGTTTAAGAGGGAGAAGCACAGTTGTAACTCATCTTTATTTGGGAGGATCTACATCCTTTTTTGTCAATAATCCAATAGAGTGAATAATTATCATCATCTATAAAGAATCTAAAAAGAAGTGCATATAGTCATATATCATGTGAATAAAAGTATTACGATAAAAAATGGCAAATGAAGAATACACATGGTAGTAAAGTGCAGTTGACCATTATACGGCAAATGAGTACAGTATGAGCCATATCAGACTGAGCAACAAAGTGCAAATTACATGATTTGCACGATAATGTATATCATGTAAGATTGCATATATCATGTGTCTGTAAGATTTTTATTTAGAGAAATTAATACTTTAATTCATCAAGGATACAGACACTAAAGACCTTTATGTTGCTACAAAATATTTCCATTTCAAATATATGCTGTTATTTTGAACTTTCTAATAATAATAATAACAGTATTAATAGTAATAATAATAATGTTTGAGCAGCAAATCAGCATATTAGAATGATTTGTGAAGGATCATGTGACACTGAAGACTGGAGTAATGATGTTGAAAATTCTGCTTTGCATCACAGGAATTATTAACATTTGAAAATATATTGAAATGGAAAACATTTATTTTAAATTGTAATAATATTTAACAAAATTATTGTTATTACTGTACACTGTATTTTATTTTGAGAAAAAGTTGAGAGAACTTTTTTAATTCTGTCAGTTTAAATACAGCGGACAAATCAATTGGATAAATACAGTAAATTAAGTTTAGTTTACTAAAAGATTTTTACAGTGTATTTTTTATCAAATAATTGCAGCCCTGCATATGAGACTTCTTCAAAAATATACAAAATACTGAATGGTGGTGTAAGTAGGGATTCAAATTTTTGTGATTAAAAAATAATGAATAAAAGTGGTGTGCAAAACAGGACAACAGGAAAATGTGAAAAATACAAGCATGCTCATTCAATTGATTGATGACTTTTTTAAAGCATTTATCAAGTGCCACAAAAAATGTCATATTTTTCGGTGGGTTTATAAAATAATAATTTCACATACATCCGAATAGTGAATCGTGCATCTAAATAAATGTTAAATGCTCAACAATCACTCACTTTTTATGTGCATGGAAGGAGGCGTAAGTGAAACTCTTCCCGTCATATTCGCCAAAGAACTTGCTGTCCATCAAACGGATGTGGTAAACTTCATTCCCCGAGCAACGGCCATACGTCCTCTGCCACTGTTCTGGTGATGTCTGTCCCTCCCTGAAACCCCAAACAGACAATTGAAATGCAGGTGCTAAAACAGCAGTCCAAAGAAAACAGAGGGAAACTATTGTGGGATCATTTGAGTTTTCTTTATGAAATGGTTTACCCAGCAAGTTCAGGTGACCGCATAGTCAGTCTCCCTCTGACAAATGATCACATAAAGTTTAATGCCATTGATCGGCTCTCGGGCAAATCTGCTCTAGCTAATTATTTGTGACACTATTATTTATTAGGGATTGAAAGGTTACGCGAGGAGCCATTATTCATTAGTAAATCCTTCAATAAACTAAACAGCATTTCAGGAAACACGTACACCAACTGTCAAATGAAAGAGGAAGACATCAGTACTCACTGTCCACGAGACGTGTGCACCAGCAGTGTGACCAGTGTAGAGGTGGCTGGACACACACAGTTGAGGGCCAGCATGGCATACTTGAACTCCTCTTCACACACCACATGATCTAGAAAACAAAACATACCTACACATAATCTATGTGAGAAAAATATATTATAATATAATATAATACATAACATGCACTGATTGCTCTCTCTCTCTCTCTCTCTCTCTCTCTCTCTCTCTCTCTCTCTCTCTCTCTTATATATATATATATATATATATATATATATATATATATATATATATATATATATATATATATTATATATTAGGGCTGTCAGTTAAACGCGTTATTAACGGCGTTAACGCAAACCCATTTTAATGGCGTCAATTTTTTTATCGCGCGATTAACGCGATCTTTTTGTCCTAGCAAACTTTGTAGTTTTCTTTCACATAGCTGCGCTATGAAACCCATTCATTTCAATGGCTTGCGCCGCGCAAATGGTTCGTCGACCAAAGCGCAAGCGGATCTAGACCGTAAACAAAACAACAGGCACGACGCACACACTCGTTTGGGCTTGCGAGCCGGCCAAATAGTTAACCTTTTGAGTGGATGACGAGCGCGAGACGCCGAAATGGATGCCAATAAGATTCTGAATGGAAGGTTTACTTTTAAAAAGTTGCCTAATGTGTCCATTGACAAGACCAAAGTGATCTGTGTGTTTTGTCGTTGTGAACTGAGCTATCATCATCGTAGCACGTCCAGTCTGAAATACCGCTTGATGATGGCCAAGCACACACACACACACACACACACACACACACACACACACACACACACACACACACACACACACACACACACACACACACACACACACACACACACACACACACACACACACACACACACACACACACACACACACACACACACACACACACACACACACACACACACACACACACACACACACACACACAGCTGATGCGAATTCTCCGCCCCCTCGTCAATATCAGGACCTCGTCAGTATTTATCTAACCTTTTTATTGATGGACAGTGTTACATTGTGTGAGAGATTATTTGCTCTAGAGATTATTTGCTCTAAGTGAGAATTTTTGTGTGAATTTGAGCACAGTATATGCCAATGTTGTTTTCAATAAAAACATTTGCACAAAGCAAGCCGATCCACTTTACCATGTTGATAAGAGCATTAAAATGAGAAAAAAATAATGGGACAAAAAGAAATCAAGAGACATTTAGAATAGATAAAAATGTGCGATTAAATGCGATTAATCGCGAGTTAACTATGACATTAATGTGATTAATCGCGATTAAATATTTTAATCGTTTGACAGCACTAATATATATATATATATATATATATATATATATATGTTACATTCAGTCTCACTTTCAATATTATAGAATGATCAGGTTGAAACAGAATAAAAAAAAAAAAACTCAAATAATAAAGCACCAAGCAAAGACGGACTTCCTACTGAATTCTATATACAATTCTATCGGAGACATAATTAAATTAAAAACACCCCAGCTCCACCACACTTGTGAACTACCCAAATCTCAGAACTTCTAAAGCTGAAAAAAATAAATTAAAAAATCCGGTATCACCACTCCATATCACTAATCCACATTGCATCAACATCTTCAGAATAGCAATAACACCCAGACTTGAATCAGTCATCTTATTTACTCAGACCAAACTGGTTTCATTACTGGCAGATACTCTTCAAATGAGAGATATTATCCTTTTAATGTAATGCATTTATCTAGGAAAACAAATATTTTTCTTAGTTTGAGATGCAGAAAAAGCAATTGACAGAGATAACTGGACTTTTCTTTTAGTGACGCTAAGAATATATAAAACCCTAACCATCATTACCATCATATAACACTGTTTTCAGTATTCAGTATCAGTACTAACTTATGACTAGCCCATTTTCATCTAAAACACAAAAATACTGTACGGTTAAAATGTTATTTTTTTCCTCCATTCTCCATTCTTTGCCTCTCTCAAGGTGTTTGAAGTAACATATGATTTTATAGCACATTAAGGGGCATATTCATCCCTCTAATACTTCATCTCTTCTGCTAAATGAACACATGTAAATGCAAATGCAGTGACCCGAGAGGTGGAGGCAGTGCTACACTTACAAAGTGGATACTCATAACCATGAAAGACTTCAATGAAGATGTATGACTTGGGAGGCGGAGAGTGTAGAATCCAGAAAGATCTATATTTATTATTCATACAGCAAACACACACAAGCTACAACCATATATACCACAATAATTACTAACAGATGGCTGATACACATACGCCCATGTCTAATCGTCAGGATAGTTTTTACATTTCACCCTTTTATTGATGTATTTTGTGTTTATAAATCAAAAAAAATAGTTGCTTTTAAAATAGACTATAAAATTAAAATACATTTTAAGGATATATTGATAAATTATGATTAGACAAAATAAGATTTGAGAAGGACGGATGAATGCTGGCTAAACTTCATAATATATGAATTGACCTCAGGAAGGCAAAATACTCACCTGCAAATTTGACATGGAATTTGTTCTCAGGTTTGAGAATCTGGACATATAGAGGACAGTTTGGAGCAAAGTCCTTTACAGCCCACGCTCGCAGAATGGTTTGATGATCCTATAAAAACAGACAGCATTCTTATAGTGTGATGATGTGCAAACTTACATTCATTTTACATCATTGATGTATTTGTATGAAGAGAAACAATAAAAAACACTGTAACAGTCAGATTGAAATTCATTAATGACAACTTTTAGCAATCGATAATTCTGTTAATTATTTCTTTGATTAATTGGTTAAACAAATATGTGAGGATCATAGCTTTTATAATGTATGCTATTTGTGTGCATAAACAATTTAAGCCTACAATATGATAAAAAAAAAAATCTAACTGAAATAATAATAAAGTATGAATAACATTAGCATATAGGCTTCAAGTTTCTCTCTAGCTTTAAGATTACTTGCATTCCATTTAAGATTTCAAGTTTCTATTATGGTTCATTTAAAAAGTGAATACTGTTTTGATCAAAATAATTGGGTTTCTTGCCTTGTGCTTGGGGAAATGTATTTCTTTATTGACTTCTTGTTATTGACTAAATAACTTTAATACTTTTGGCAAGGAACTGTGTAAAAAGTCTGTATTTACGGCTGCGGTGCGGTCCACTTCATTTCTGCTGCTGAGGATGAAGCACGCCTCTGCATCGTCCATCCTGCAGAACACACAACATCATGACACATCAGTCACTTCACTATGCTAACTTCTATACTACCCATAAAGTGAATTCCTCAAGAATGACTGCACATATGTATATGAATATGCTGGGGATAGGTAATTATTGCCATGTTTCTCACAGGCAGCACTGAGGGTCAATTTCACAGTACACTAGTCTCACTATAGCAGCAAGTTCTTTCTCATTGACAAAGGTGCCATTTACATTCTGCCGGTTTTCCCACTCCTAATGTTTTCTGGACGTGTTTAAGGTTCCAAGTAATCAGAATCTGTGACATGCTGTCATAGCCATAGTAAATCTTTTAGCACTTAGTTTGTAAAAACAGGCAAAAATGGTGTGTAATGCTCTGACAATGCAATTGCCAATGTTTTACGCCATTGCAATGTAACAAAATACGCACTGTACAGCCACAAGACACTGCTAAATTAAGCATCACAAACACTATCTATCCTTACTGTGGATAGTACATCCTTACCACTTATATTTCTAAATCCACATTGTGAATTAACACAGACTCACAAATTACTAAAAATGCTAAATCACACATTCACATAGAGTGCAAATGTAACAGCTCTGCATTTATTGGTGCATTAAATTACAGTTACAGAAATTACCAGTGTGTGTTTGTGGAATGTGAGAAAAGTATTTTGGCATTTTTGTGCATGACCTGCAGCATGGATTTGAGAAAATCTTTGATACTGTTAAATCCTTTAAAGCAAATAAAACTGTGATGAGAATAATCTCTCTGGAGCTGCAGGGAAATTATATAATGATGACGAGCAGTGATTGTGAAGCAGCAAACAGGAAAATTATAAACCCATGTCCTGATTTTAAGAGCCCCACAAACAATAACCAGGTATAGGAAAAATATACTATGCTACAATAAAATATTAGCGATGTACACCATGTGTAGATATATATTCAGTTTTACATATAGTATAGTATAGTATTTATAGTAGTTTTGAATGGTCATCAAAGGAGAACATGTTTTTGGGAAGCATCTGGTGTAGTTAAAGTTTAGCAGTAGGGGCAAACTGCAATACAGTTCTAAGAAGCAAAACCATAACTCCTTGGTGACAACTGACCTGTGCTGAAACGGCAAGTTTCATGGCACTTTAATACAAGTGCTTTAAAATATTAGCTGCAGTGCACATTTCTGCTTTTAAACCCTTGAGAATGCTTGATCGTATAGACTTCAATTGAGTGAATTACCTGCTAGAAAACAAATCGACATTGACATGTGGACAAGTCACAGATGCTTTCGATAGAGCTGGTTTAAAACCCAAAACATTTAAAGATGAAAGACATACTGTAATGTGAAGAATTCCTAGTGCTTTAAAAGAAATTAAAGCACTCACAACATGCATAATTCATTCAGCAATATGCAGCAGCAATGAACACATTTTAAAAATTAGAAAGCCTTTTTTTCCTGCATAGAGACTTTTAACAAAAAAAGGCAATCTCCTCATGAAGTCCTTTAATTTCCAGCCTTCCAATTACAACACAGAGATTACATAACTGGCCAGGAAACTTTAGACAGACTGAGTTTTATGAGAAATGCATGCACTGGAATATGAAGTAGGCATATTGAGACAGATTCGCTGCATTTATAATGAGGGAATATGGTCGGTTTTAAATGCAGCTACATTGCAAGAAAAAGCACATATATTATCCTTAAATTTCAAGACTGCTTTAATAAGGAACAGATGGGCTTGAGACTGGTGTCAGGTTTGGCTCTGACGGTGGAGCTTGCAGGTTTACTCTTCAATTTTGCACAAAGACTAATTTAGTTTTTTGGGAGGCTGTCCAAAGCTTCCATTTGGAAACAGTTAATCAGTAGGCCTACGCTAGTTTAAATTATAGAAATGACACATTGATGTACTGTATATCACTGTTAAAATATGACATCATACGTATGACTCAAGTTTACTAACAGCTCTTTCACTCTTAGACTCTGAAAAGCCGGAAACATAAGTTGTCTTTCACAGAGAATAATGAGATTTTGCTAATTTAATTAGCTAAACTGCTTAGCTCACCATTAGGCCAAACCTTACCGGTGAAGCATTGCTGTGCACTTTATAGTGAGACATAAATCCGTCTGCCACAATTGCTGTTTTAAGTACCGTTCTTGCAAGTTGTACTATTGATGTCTACATTTGATAGGCAACGGGGCTGCAAGTCATCTTGCTCAATATAAAACTGTTCAATTAAAGAACTGCACACCATATCGTCTTCTGTCCTTAAATATTTTTGGCGAATACAACTCTTAACATACTGATGAATGTACAAGAGCTCTCGCTGACAGGCAACACGTGAAATTAAGGTCTCTGACACTATTAATTCGGAGCTCAATTCTCAAATGTTCCCAGTAATTTAGTCATAGTATTATGTAGTAATGTATTTAAAAAGGACTTGAAAGGATGAAATCACTTGCAGCTATACAGATCAATTTGCAGATATATTAGACTGATCTCTCTGTCAACTTAATGGCTCTCTCATAGACTCAAACAGAGAGTCAGAACCTCAAATCGAACTAACTTCAAGGTGACTTTGATAAAAAAAAGTACACTTTAAGTCCAGGGTTTACATGCATAATTTTCTATTGTTGTCGGTCTCGATCCTGGCTTACTAAGTGCCATTACTATTTTTTTTAAATAAAAGAGAAATACAGTTTTTATGTAGTGTGAAAGATGACATTTTTTACATTTTGTTCAACATGGGACAAAACGCCACATGAGTTTTGTGTAACACAAGGTTAGATATACAATCAGTCGACCTGTGGAAGAAGTGATGGGATTACAATGAATAAATTTTAATCATGACAACTCTCTGAGTAGTTTTGGCATGTTAATGAATATGGGAATGTTAATGTATTCGGTCTAAGTGAACTACATCTGCGACACACATTGCTGCTGCTGCAGAGCAAGTATGGACTTGCTACTGCCAATAGATACACAGACTCGCTGATGTGAGTAGAGTATGTAAGATATGCTGCTCCTGCATAAATAGACATACATAAATACCATAGCAGATCTAAACAGGTGGAGCTGGGGAGGTGGAGGGTTTCAGAGTAACTCTGATAGCATGCTGAATCAGACTATTTAAATGATAAGCAAGCAATCTCAGGGCAATCGGAGTGTGCCATGTGGTAAAGGTGTTATTGCTTGAAATTTGCCAGCCCCATCTAGAGTCCCATGACTGAACTAAATATTTAAACAGCTTTTTTTAACCAAATATAAATTTAGTTTTGAAGCTGCATTTAAAATCCACTGGAATTTTAAATCTCAATTGGTCATGTAAATGGACATGACACTTCTATAAAAGCCTATCCAAAATTACATTTGTTTCATTTCTTAGCTCTTATATCTTAGTTTAATCATGAGCAAAATGCATCCACATATAACCAAGGGACCTTTTTTTAGGAAAAAATAAATGGTAACACTTTAGTTTAGAGTCCAATTCTCACTATTAACTAGTTGTTTATAAGCATGCATATTACTATAGGCTGTTTATTAGTACTTATAAAGCACATATTAATGCCTTATTCTGCATGACCAAATTCTACATTCCTTAATCCTACCCAATACTTAAACTTAACTACTACCTTACTAACTATTCTTAAGCCGTTTCTGTCAGGACCATTATAGTCAAATACGACTGACAATTAGCATACAGCTAGGATTGGCGGTATGGTTCTGTTCTGGGCAAGAACTCCCTGCACATCCATGCAGCCTAGCATGGAAAAGAGCAGGGAGAGCAGCAATAACCCCCCTTAGGGTAAACATAACAAGTCAAGTCACCTTTATTTAAATAGCGCTTTTTACAATACAAATTGTTTTAAAGCAGCTTTACAGAGATAACAGGAAAATAATGTTGTAATAGTATTGTTAAATTCAAAATTAAATGTCCCCAACTAAGCAAGCCAAAAGCCAATGGCGACAAAGGCGACAAAGGCGAAAAAGGCGACAGTGGCAAGGCATCAAAACTCCATCAGGTGACAGAATGGAGAAAAAAACCTTGGGAGAGCCCAGGGTCAGTTCTTGCGAGAACAGAACCAACATGAATGTATTTCTGATATCATTAATTCAAGATTTTAAAGTACAACATAATTCGAGAATTTATTCTGATTCAAGGGGAATCAGAAAGCCAAATACTGACTGGATGAGAGGAGGAGCTGGGGATGGAGGAGGGTAATTAGCTACATAATTTTTAGAAATGTGATTGCTGCTGATAATAATGAAGGAGCTTATATATGTATACAGTGATTGGCGTTGTATTCCTATAGATAGATGTGTATCAGCTGAGAGTCAGCTGATGCAAGCTTGACTAACGTTACCTGCCAGAACTGACGCTACGCTTAATAATTACGAGTTTATTGAGGCAAAAGTCATAGTTAATAATGAGAATTGGGCCCTAAACTAAAGTGTGACCAAATGAACAACCTACTTGGCCCTCATCAGATCTTGGTCCTTCAGTGCAGAGCCTTGGAGGTAGATGACCCGTTGAGACCACAGCGGGATCTGCAGAATACGCCGAACCTGGATGTCCATCTCCGTGGGACAGAGTATCACCACATAATAATCCTAGACATTTGAGAAATGTTAATACCACCACTGAGCTAGCTTAGCATATTAGCAATACACAGAACAATAATAAACACTCACATATACAGGTTTATGCATGTACCTGTAGTCTCGGGTGGGCATAGAACTCATTGAGGAAATCCATGAGCAAGTCTATTTTGAGTGAAGTGACACAGAGAACCACATGTTTCTCTGTCTGAGCACGGTGTCTGCTGTAGTTTCCACCCGACTTCTGCCTCTCCATCCAAAGATACGCCAACTCCTCAAACTGGTGTTAAGATGAGAGACAGAAAGCAAGTATTGTGCAAATGCAGTACATGTTTACTAGTACCACTCATTTCTGCTTTAATCATCTAAACAATTTAAAGTAAAAAGTGCTCAGCGAGGTTGGATCTCCATCCATTCAGCTGTGTAAATGTACTCATAAATAAGCAGTAATTAGGAGTTTATTTAGGCAAAAGTAATAGTTAATAGAGAGAACATTAACACGGAATCTGATGATTGTGCTGTTCGTGGGCTGATCGTGGCACCTGTAATGGCAGCACCACCAGTGCCACACAGATCATGATGACCACCAGTAGCTGAGAGGGCCAGATTTTGGGTGTGACGTCTCCATAACCAACAGTCGAGAAGGTGACGATGCAGAAATATAAAGAGTCGAAGAGGGTGAGACTCTTTCCCGCCCGCTCGAGATGCTGAATCCCACAAGCCCTAAAGAGCATTACAAAACATTTCAGGAAACAATTTTGTAAATATACATCACTTAAAATAAATTCGGCATCATGGCACTTTTATAGTTGGAAAGACATTCCATGAATAGAATTCAGTAGAGCTGCTCAGTCACGATGTCAATTTGTAGGCTTGCCCAGAAGGCCATTTCACCATGGGCTCCCTCAGGAATTGCGAATGGGTTTTTAAAATAGCGGGTTTGTGGTTAGCATTATTTCAAGAGACCATTTTGTTCTATAAAACAAATTGACACAGAGTCATACCTCAAAAGGCAATTTTAAAACCAATTTAATTAAAAATGTAAATACGTAAGGACTATACAAGTTGTCTGATTCATCATATAAACTCACATTTTGTGGAAGTTGTAGTCCTGTAGTTGTAACATGTCCCTTTATATTGGTAAAAGGGTGTCAAATATATATGCAATATATGCTAATACTGAATAAAACATAGGCTAATGAAAATAATAACATGAGGGTAAATTGAGGACTAATGTTGAAAAGTAAAAAAAATTGACTTCAAGTTTTAAGAGTTTCAATAATTTCCTATTCACTCAAATAGTGGGCAACAGTTACATTCCTACCATTGAATGGAGTCCTACCATTTACATTCTCCATAGAGAAAGTGTTTTCTTTAAACAAGTATATCTTGTTCAAGACAGACTTATATACTTAAATAAAAACTATAATATATACATTTTACTGACATTTTATTTACAATTTAAAATAACTGTTTTTTATTTTAATATATTTTAAAATGTAATGTTCAGTAGCCATTACTCCATTCTTCAGTGTCACATGATCCTTCAGAAACAATTCAAATATTATCAATGTTTAAAACAGTTCCTGTTGCTTTTTATGTTTTATTCCATATTTTTATGTAAAATGTAATACATGTAGATTAATTTTGGGATTCTTTGTATTCTGGTTTTATATATATTTATGTATGTACACAATTTTATATTTATATAATATATTTTACTATTTCGCAATAAACGATTATTTTCATATACTTCATGTGCTTTGGTGACCCACACTGTATTATAAAAGATGTTAATTTCACAGTCTTGTACCTTTGTCTTTTTCTAAGACCTTTTGTTTAAAACAAAGTTTGTGATATTGTGATTCATCTCAGAGCTGGGTGCTTTATGGCTTACATCTCTTTATGAAGGATTCTTTGTAAATCCCTACGGAGAAAATTAATTGGAAAATACTTTCAGAACCCAGACTTCTGAAAAAGGGGAGCTGTGACTGTTGTGCTATATTAAATACTTAGTAGATTTCGTTCAATATTCCTAAAAAATATTTGACACTATTTAAAAAAAAAAGTTAATTTGGATTAACTGATGTACATTATTGATCAGGGGTGCGTTTCCCAAAACCATCGTTGCTAACTAAGTTAGCAACTTTGATGGTTGCAATGCAATTTCCCATTGCCAACCATCCAAGTTGCTAACAGGTTAGCAACGATGGTTTTGGGAAACGCACCCCAGGACAGTTAATTCATAACAGTGTGACTGTTTCAGATCTGTAGCATTAGATACAAGGCTGAAGCCCCATCAGGGATATTAGAGATCAACGAGCTTTACCCAGTGAAGACCAGACAGAGCAGTGTACAGATCAGAATGAGGACCTGGTTGAACATGGCAGAGTGTGTGCGCTGAATGGCACGATGGAGATCATTCTAGAAAGTAAAAGAGATAAGTGAGAGAGATCTCTTTCGTCAAGAGACTAAGCAAAGACAAGAATACAAGAATAACACAATGCAGGCAATGTGCTATCTGTAAAAGCCCAGATCTGAAAAAGGTCTGCCTATTTGAGAGCCTGCTTTAAAAATAACTTAATAACCTTCATTATCTCCCAGTTCTAGTGTTCATTATCAGGTCTAGTGCTCCTCACACAATTGAATATTCTATTCCTATATATTCTAATATTTCTGACCCTAATAGAGCAAAATATACAAGGAAATGTGAATGCTCTTTAATAACTGTACTGCTCAGCTATATATGAGAATAGGCTACATATATGTTAAAGGTAGGGTAGGCATTTTTATTTATAAACACTTTTTGTTATACTGGTTGAAACTCTGTTCACATCCTGATAGCAATCAACAATATAAGTGGAATGAATATTAAAACATGTACAAATATCTCTTGCGGAAGTACCAGGAACAAATAAATGTCTGTCCAATGCAATAACCGAATGCTATGATACGATGTCCTACCTGCCCGTCAACATTTGTATTTCCATACCTCCACCCTGGCGCTATTTACACCAACATGAATCTGCAACTGTCAAGTGTGTGAGGTGGCACAAGTCAGAGCTTTGTAATTTGTTTACATTCATTATTATTGTACTGCAATGTGCTTTGAGACATGAGGTAATTCAACGCCATCTCTTGTGACGCTTAGCAGAATCTGCTGTGTTTTCATGTGTTTTGGAGGAGGTGTGGTTTTGGAGACACTCTGAAGAGAGGGTGGGATCCATTGCTTTCAAAGCTAGCTTGCTATTGCTAGTCTCTGAGATTGCCTACCCTACCTTTAATTACAGTGCCGTGACCAAGGAATCAGGACTTAAATGGCTCCTTTATTTATATAATTATCATCTCTCTAGGAAAATATTAAGAAAGTATGGTGGTAAAACAGACAAATATTCAAGGCAGTGTCACATTTTAGTGGTTGTAAGCATTCTCTTTTACTAATATCTTTGCTTAAAGCATTTGTAAAAGGACATTCCCCCTGCCAGGTTTTCTTTGGCCAATTGACCTGACCATCTGGCAGGGAAGAGAATGCTGGCACCCTCTCAGGTTTTGCTCATTGATAATGCATTTTCATTTGTCAAGTGCATAATAAAGTAAAGCTTCCCAACACATTGATATAATCAAACAATACCGATGTTATTCTGCTAAGACACCTAATAAGATGTCCTGCAGGCATGTAAAATGCACTACACAGCTGCACACGCTACTTACAATCATGTTCTCCAGCGCTGATTTGGCAAGCCAACAATTAAGAAACACAGGAACAAATATGTTTCTTAGCGGATGCCAAAAGATCTACAAAAAATAAAATAAAAAACATAATTATAATAGAAAAGCGGTGTGCCTTTCCATAGCTTTTTACATCTGTAATGCCATTAGCACAAAATAATTAAACAAACAATAATTTGTCCCCAATAACTGCAGGCTGAAAAATGGCTATTTGTTACTTGGCTAATTGTTACATTTTTAGTAATTTAGTAACTCACGACTGACTTTCAGGTATCAATGGCTACTTATATAATTACACTCAGAACAATATAACAGTACTCAACAATTACTATCAACAAAGGTT
Organism: Chrosomus eos; assembly: GCA_036326025.1. NCBI lineage: Eukaryota > Metazoa > Chordata > Actinopteri > Cypriniformes > Leuciscidae > Chrosomus > Chrosomus eos. The sequence continues at coordinate 18,715,825 of CM070820.1, read as the reverse complement.
TTGTGAAGGCAGCCAACTTGATACGTGATTCTGTGTCCACCAGAACCTTCATTACTTACTGTAATTATAAATGGCACTGTATTGATCATCTCAATGATGAAGGAGATTTGGAAAATTTGCTCCCAAATATTCCCCTAGAAATGAAATAAATATAAGTTACACCGCAGAAGATTCAAAGAGTACTAAAATGCACAGTTAAAAAACAAAATCAGAACACAAAATGGTCTGGATCCTAATTCACGACTGCATGTCTCTCATAAACGGTATTTGACAAATTGGAATTAGCATCCCAAATTACAGTGTGATAATAGTCAAATGTACTTGTATTGTAAATAGTTTGCTGTGTGGGGATTTTAACATATTTTAATAGTACTGTATGTCCAGCCCGTTCTCATCCCAAGGCGTCATACATTGTGACGCTTTTGACATTTCATCGAAATCTTACGCACATGGCATCCTTTAGCGTCAATATGAGACGCAGATCCCAAGGCGTCATAACCTAACGCTACACCAGACCTAAACCTACCCAGCCATAACAGTGCGTGTTATATTGATGCTAAAGGGTGCCATGTGTGTAAGATTTCGACGAAATGTCATATGGCGTCACCTATATGACTAGCCTGGTTCTACCAGACTCTCGTACATTTCATTTGTACATAGAGTCTGGCACCGCTCCATTGACAAACGTTTACTTCCTTGTAGGCGGGAACTCTATTGAAGTCTAAAACTATTGGATCTGCCCAGAGTCACTCTATCTGTCATAACCAATCGCTAACGTTTGGTCATGACGTATGTCTTTTCCCGAACCCCGTGGGAGGATGGCCATAAACACAAAACTAAGCAAAGATTGTTCTTACTCCGGCTTTAACTTCTTGATATTCGGCAGCGTTGCCACAACGGACCGAATGGCTTCACTCGCATCTTTCTTATTTTGAACTACAACTCAAAATAACGCACGAGTCGACATCAACGTCATCGTTCTCCAGCCACTCCCTCTGTTCGCTGATTGGTCCTACAAAAAATTGATTTCTGGAAACCGAAGTCTACGGCACAGTCCCAGACGGAGTACTGAAGGAAAATGAAATTGAGCGGAAGTGCGTAGGAGGGCGGAGCCAGGCTACTATATGACGCCAAAGGATGAGAATGCGTTGGTATGTCAGTTTATAGGTGAAGTGTGTACAAGTTGTCTTATATCCCACTATTACTGTATGTGCAGAGACAGCTATGTATATGTCAGACACCTATTGACTTCCCAGAAAAGTGTATACTGCCTAAGGCATTAGGTGCCTAAACATAATATACATTAAGTGGGCAAACTGGGATGGAGCCTTTCATTAAAACAAAGATTACTTTCTATCTCCCAACAACAGAAAAACAAGTTAGAGAAGTTTTTTCTGTTAAAAGCAAGGAACAATTCCCATTATAGGGAAACTAAAGAAACAAAGAGATCCTTTAGCAGCACAAGGGGAACTGAAATGGTCAGATTTAATTTAGATCAATGGTTAGAAAGCGCACAAGGGAAGAATAATAATGACAAATAATCTTACCTTATAGCTGAGATACACCAGGAGCATTGCTTGCAAGAAGCTAATTAAGGCCACTGTTACCTGTGGTGCAGGAAACATAATCATCATTTTGATTAGCAGAGTATCAATATTAGAGTCTAATGATAAATAACTCGTATCACAGTATGAGTTCCGTCAGAGTGAGAGATGTAATTAGTAGTCATAAAGAAATGTGAACAGTGATGTACACTCTTAAAAATAAAGGTTCATCAATGCAAAACACTCATGGTGGTAAAAAACTGTCTGGTTTATAGGATGACTGAGAGAGTAATTGGTGAACTTTATATAAGGTTTATATCATTCTGTTAGTCTGTGTTCCAGAAAGCCATATCAGCCTGTAGCCCAAGACTGGTTGCCCACTGAAGCTAAGCAGGGCTGAGCCTGGTTAGTACCTGGATGGGAGACCTTCTGAGAAAACCAGGTTGCTGCTGGAAGAGGTGTTAGAGAGGCCAGCAGGGGGTGCTATCCCTGTGGTCTGTGTGGGACCTAACACCCCAGTGTAGTGATGGGGACACTATACTGTCAAAATAGCACCGTTCTTCGGATGAGACGTTAAACCGAGGTCCTGACTCTCTGTGGTCACAAAAAATCCCAGGATGTCTTTCGAAAGAGTAGGGGTGTAACCCCGGCATCCTGGCCAAATTTGCCCTCCCTCTGTCCATCATGGCCTCCTAATCATCCCTATATATATACTGATTGGCTTCATCACTGTCTCCTCTCCACCAGTAAGCTGGTGTGTGGTGAGCGTTCTGGCGCAGTATGGCTGCCGTCGCATCATCCAAGTGGATGCTGCACATTGGTGGTGGTTGAGAAGATTCCCCCCCCTTCTATGTAAAGCGCTTTGAGTGTCCAGAAAAGCGCTATATAAATGTAATGAATTATTATTATTATTATTATAGAAAGACTGAGGTGGGTATTTTACATTTTTTATGCAGGTTATTCCATTATGCCAATTAATAGCAAGAAGACACAATCTTTATAAGAGAGTCATTAATTCACTTAACTGATTCATTCAAAGCACACTAATTTATTAAGGATCCAAACAAGTGACTGATTTTATGATGTATATTGTTTGAATTACTCCCTAAACCAATTAGTCCAAATGCAATTTCTCATTTAAGTCATTCACTCGGCTGATTCATTCAAAGCACCTAATTCATTCAGGAATGAAACAAGTTACTGTTTTTATATATGTATTATTGAATCATTCACTCAATCAATGTTTTCAAAAACACTGATTCAATCAGGACTACAGTTGCTTTGGCTTAGTTTGGAATTATTTTGTTGGAGGAGCAAAAACAGACAAAGAACCTGGCAATATTGTGTCTAAAATATAACTAAATTTTAACTTATTGTGTATTGAACTGATGTATAAAAGCAATGTTACACCCACAGTAGTGATAAGGCTTTTCTGATTCTAAACCACTAAACACTGTTTTTTAAAAGGAATATATTTCAAAAGGTTTGTTTTACAATGTAAAAATGTTCTTTAAAGGGGACCTATTATGCAAAATTCACTTTTGCACATGGTGTTCGAATATAAATGTGTGCAGACAACCACCCTATAATGGTAAAAATCCACCCACTTCTCTTTTTGTAATCCCCATAATTAGCTGTTTGCAGATTCTAGCATATGTGACGTCAAATATGCTTAGGCGGACTTTGCCCTATTATTATTACCCCGCTCTGAGTGAGCTGTACACAGTACATTCAAGTAAGAAATGTGTTCTTATTAAAGCTACTAAAGTTAATTTAATCAAGAGCAGTGAGTGATTTTCTGTTTTATTATTATTTGTTTTATTCATATTAAAACAAACTGCCGCGTCCGAGGATGAACGACTTCAAGCCGAATCTGCCTGAGCAAGTACGTCTCACTGCACCGGCACCCAGTTTGCGCGTCTAAATTTTTTTGTTAAGGTTTTGTTTACTGTGTGTGATTCATTTAATGGAAAGCACATTCACTTCAAGTTGTCTTGCTGTTAATTTTAGTCATAGAGCAAGTAGCTAATCAGTGTCTGCTTGTTTATTCAAACTAAGTTGTCCGACAGACGGACGTCGCAACGCATCCATCCCCAGCCAAACCCCCCCCCCCCCCCCCCCCCCGGGCGGTTATGTTACGTCACATTTGACTCACGTCATAACCGTCACCCCTACCCTCATGTTGTTACAACCCCGTAAGACTTTTGTTCATCTTCGGAACACAAATTAAATCTGAGAGCTGGATCACTCCTCCATAGGCTTCTAAGGGATTGAAACTTGCCAGCCCCGAAAAGTTATTAATAAAGAAATTGTTAAAATAGTCCAAGTGACTACAGTGGCTCAATCTTAAGTTTATCAAGCGACAATAATACCTTTTGAGCATAAAAAAACAAACCAAAATAACAACTTTATTCAAGTATTCATTTCCTTCTCTGTGGGCCTCGAGATAGTTCACGTAGTATAACTGTGGAGCGCATCAGTGTTGTACGTCACACGCATCAGACACATGACCAGCGTCGGCCAATAGTGAGCCTACGTGTGACGTACAACACATTTGCATTTAAAGATACATGCACGTAAACAGTATGTGTTTCCTTCCACCCAAAAATGGCCATTTACAACATGGTATAAAAAATTATCTGTGGGGTATTTTAAGCTGAACCTTTACAGACACATTCTGGGGACACCTGAGATTTATATTACATCTTATAAAAAGGGGCATAATAGGTCCCCTTTAAAGTCACACTGTAAAATTATTTTGGTTCCACCTGGAACCTTTATTTTTAAGAGTGTGGTTTATAAAATACAAATCTCAATCTACCTGTATTGCCCATACAGGAACTCTCCTATTCACCCAAAATATTAACTCCCTTCAAGAAACACAGCACAAGAAACACAAACAGATATGAGACAATTAGAGAAAATATTCAATAATAAAGACATTTTATTTAGTAAAGTTGATTTGTGATCTGATTTGTGATCATTAATCATAATATATAATCATGGTCATAATATATAAGTTCAGGTCTCACCAGTTTATTTGCGGGGGATCTGTGGTCAGGTTTGTTGTGTAGTTTGCACAGGCTTTGCTGCAAAGGGCATCTGTGATGTTTGTGCAGTGTTTCCTATAATCATGATAACAGGCAGTTAGTACACAACAGACATAAAAGTGAAAGACATCAGGGTTGAAAAATGCCTGCTGGCTCTGACATATATAACAGCATAAGATTGCCTCTCTTATTTGATTGCTGCTAGTAGGGCTCCCTCTCCTCTCCCACCATGCTTGCACATAAGTGCACACAGCTTTCTCTTTCTGTCACCTACTAACACACACACACTGTGCCTCATTGTCTCTTCAGGTTTTTTGGTACTTGGATTGAGACGACTCTAATGGACACTTCAGACAAAGTAGTCTGGGTTTATCCTGAGAGCAATTTAAACAATGCTTTTGAGATGTACTGTAATGTGTTTTGTTTCGGTGAGCTGTTGTTGTTTCATGGAAGAGTTGAAGAAAATAATTTTACAACAGTTAGTTCAGGTCATCTTAGATGATTGGGCATGCAGATTGCTGATATTTTGCATGGCATTTAGTGGTTTGTATCATTCTGCTGTTCTGTGTAAACAAGGTTCCACAGTATGTGAATGGAAACGGGATTGTCTTATTTTGCACTAAACAAAGGCAATTTTTTTAAAAGTCAGAATGGATGGGGACAAGGGAGTTTAACGGGATATTTACGATGGGAACTCCCTTCTCACCAAGGGCTACTCTGTGCGGGCACTTAAGGCAACTTCATTGTTGATGGCCTATCAAGCCAATCTATTGGAGGAGCTGGGAGCTCAGCTGGACTCCAACAATTCAAACCTGGTGGTCTGGGAGGAAATCTGTAATATAACAGACCTCAATCTATGCACCTCACGTGGTGTGGTACAGCTTGGTATGGCTCTTGCGGGTGAGAATATCAGCGGAATACGTGAAGGCTCTTCATCAGTGATGAGACCCCTGTGTATTCCGGATAGTGGCTCTGTTGGGAGGAATGTCTCTGCAAATATAGTGACAGCGAATGCATCCCTGATGGGCTGGGGGGCTGTTTTATTAATGGCAGATCGGTAAACGATCGCTGGATGCCCCAGCTTCACAAAATTCTTATGAATATGCAGTGACCCTGAAACATCTGCTATTTGTAAAGGGATTTGGTCAGGACAGACAACATGATGCTGGTGGCATATATTAATAAACATGTTCGTTGAAACTGCATAATACAGCCCACAAGCTGATTGTCTGAAGCACTGTTCACTTCAGCTCACTTAGCACGACACACGTCCCAGGAGTCCTGAATGTAAGAGCGGATCTCCTTTCAAAGGGCAATCCGTTATACAGAGAATAGGCACTTCACCCACAGGTGGTAGATCAGATTTGGAAGAGGTATGGCAAGGCTGCTGTAGATCTGTTCACCTTACAGGCAATCCATTTCTCTCTCAAGGACAAAAATGCACCTTTGGGTGTGAATACGCTGGCACAAAAGTGTGTCCAAACGTGTTGCTATATGCATCCCCACCGCTGAGTCAAATTTCAACCACCCTGAACAGAGCAAGAGAAAAACCCTGGCAGAGATTGTTCTGCTCCTTCAGGGAGAGCCCTGGCCACTCCCATTGCACCGGGATCTGCTGTCACAAGCGAGTGGGCAGATATTCCACCCCCACTCGGAATGGGTCAATCTTTGGGTCTGACCATTGCGGAGTTAAATTTGAATGTGCTCAGGCTTCCTCAGGAAGATATAGACACTATCCATAGTGCTATAGCCCCTTCAAATTACATGTTTATTTTCAGTGTGCGTTTTCTACTATTAAACTTTTTTTGGCTGCCGTAGGTTTCGAAGGAGCTTCGGTGGGACGACATCCTCTTATATGCCGTTTTATGAAGGGAGTGAAACGTTGGTGACCAGCGTCAAAGCAGCTGATCTTGTCAAGGGAGGAAGAGGAGTGGAAATTGCACACTTTGTGTCCTGTATGAGCGTTACGCTATTATGAAACCATGACATGGCCGTTCAGAGAGAAAGATCAGTTATTCGTTAAACTCAATGTACGGGTAAGCCATTGTCCTAACAGCACCTTTCACATTGGATGGTGGAAACGATTGAATTCACCAATACATCTATGGGTCTTTATTCCCCAATGGGCTTAAGGGTCCATTCTATGAGAGGTATGGCTAGCTCATGGGCATTGTTTAAGGGGATTTTGATATTTGTGCAAATGAAAGCAGGGCTTCCCCACTCATTTATCATATTTTACTGTCTGGATGTCACTACGCTTACTATGGCTCATGCAGTTGTTGAAGTTGGCTCTCTTGAGATATGAGAGGTTATATTTCATTCTTGTCGGGTCTGCTTTGGAAAGCAAGTGCATTGGCCATATCATTTCCATAGTGAGGTACCGAGAGATTGTTTGCAAGAGAATGTTAGGTTACTTGTGAGGTATCTCACCAAGCTTCCCTACTTGCATAATACTGGGGAAGAACAGCCGTTTTGGGGATCACAGTGGTATATATAGGGTGCGGGTGAGCTCCTTGTCATGAGCTGTGATTGGTCGGTCTTTTAGACAGACGTAGTGTAACGTGGTACAAAGATGTGGTGCTTCCATAGTCTATCACGCTTGAGATATTTCCCATAGTGAGATACCAAGCTCTGTTCTCAAAGAACCTGGGTTATGCAAGTAACCTAAAGATTTCTCTCACCAGTGTGGATGAAACCTGAAGTGGAGCTGGACCAGGCTGAATAAAAGCAATTTATACACAAACAAGAGCGCAGTCGTATAATACGGCAGTTCATGTTAAAATAAAAAAGGTCCCACTTTATATTAGGTGTATTTAACTACTATGTACAAGCCTTGTTCTGACTCCTATCAGTGTCAGTGCTTTGTAGCGACATCTGGTGGTATTTGGAGTCATTGCGCTTGTAAGGAGATCGTCAACAGGTGTACATGCAGACTGAATGTTCCACCACCAGCGTTATTTGTCTATCCTTGGAATAGATCCATCAGTGAGTATGGTCGCTCACAGTTGTTTAAGTAGTTAAAATATGTGTAGATGTTCTACTATAGTTGTTTAAAAACATTTACTTTCAGTGTAAATCGTTTTTATGCTAATCGCGATGCTAACCGCTAGCTTGGATTTAGCTGGGCTATACTCAGAGTTAGCTCAGGCTTATATGCCTCATTTATGATTATTTTCTTGCCTGTGTTTTATTTAGCCCATTTACTTATGTTCTTTGAGTGAATCATATTGTAATATGTGCTGTGGTTATTATATTTATGTTGATGTTGCACATATTGACTGTAACATAGTGTTTATTTTATACTGTATTGCAGTTTTACAAAAAAAGAAAACAACCAAGATTTCAGTAAAGAAAACACTCAACCTGGAGTCAAGCCTACTGAGTCTTATTGTTAATGTTCGCTATCTGTCTAACAATACAGTGACGTATCTGCCAGGACAGAATAGTAAAATGATGCCCACACAGCGGGAATAGACAACAAAATAACTTTGTGAACAGCACTCAGAAGCATAAACCTTCAGACTCAATCAAGATATTGCAAAGATGAGCGACAACGATGATGGAACACGTCAGTCTCAGATGCAGACGAGGTCTAGAGTCTCCTCTTCTCTCAAGTCATCCAGAGCCTCAACTCGTACGTCTGCCAGCGCTGCTGCAACGAGGGCAAGGGCCAAGGCCGAAGCAGCAAAAATAAAGGTGTCTTATGCAGAGAAGGAGGCAGCCATCATGAAAGAAAAGGTAACCATAGAGGCCAATCTTCATGTGTTGCAGCAAGAGAAGGAAGCTGCAGCAGCATCAAAAGAGGCAGCAATATATGAAGAGGCAGCAGCAGCTGAAAAGATGGAAAGAGAACCTCATGGTGAGTTTCAGGATTTGACTTTTGAAGACCCAACAAAACGCACCAGAGACTATATAGACTCGCAACCATTTGAACAACATGCTCACCAGGAGTTTCATGATGGTATGCCACAGCAGCCAATCCAACAGGACAAAACCCTAAGTCTCCCATGCACTATCAACGGGCCACAAAATACAGTGTATGGACCACTTAAGGAGGAAGAAAATTACAAACCCATTGCAGATGAGCGCTATGTACCTCCACCTACCCATAAGGCTCCTTATATCCCAAACAAATACCCAGCCGCTACCTTTCCAGCACCTAATCGGGTCCAGTACAAGATAAACTCACCGTCAACTCCTCAGACCGCTGATCTAGCCCAGTATCTGGTGAGAAAGGAAATGGTTAGCTCTGGGCTCCTTGCTTTTGATGACCGTCCAGAAAACTATTGGGCATGGAAATCGTCTTTCCTAGCATCCATAAAGGAGCTCAATCTATCTGGCCAGGAAGAGCTTAACCTCCTCGTAAAATGGCTTGGGCCGGAGTCATCAGCACAAGCCAAGCGGTTAAGGTCAGTGCATGTGAACAATCCTAGCGCAGGTGTGTACATGATATGGCAGCGCTTGGAAGAGATGTATGGAAGCCCAGAGGTTATTGAAAATGCCCTACTGAGAAGACTAGAGACCTTCCCAGTCATCTCTAACAGAGACATACACAAGCTTGTGGAATTAGGTGACTTGCTAAGAGAGCTAGAAGCTGCTAAAGCGGAGGGATACTTGCCTGGACTCGCATATCTAGACACATCAAGGGGTGTTAATCCAATAGTGGAGAAGCTTCCTTTCTCCCTTCGGGACCGCTGGATAGGGCAGGGATCCAAATATAAGGAGGATTTTCATGTCCCCTTCCCACCATTCAGTTTTTTTGTCAACTTCGTATGTTCCCAGGCAAAGACCCGTAACGACCCCAGTTTTGCATTTAGCCTCTCCTCTACCCCAAGCCATGCCAAAGTTGAAAGGTCACCAAAATACCTCCCCAGAACAACTGTGACAGTCAGAAAAACGGCAGTCACTGCTACAACTACCACTCCACAGGCAAATGCAGCTGCCAAGGATGAACCGGATAAGCAGTGTCCCCTCCATAATAAACCACACCCGCTGTCAAAATGTCGTGGGTTTCGGGGAAAACATCTTGATGAGAGGAAAACATACTTGAAGGAGAATTCAATTTGTTTTCGATGTTGTGCCAGCACCAAGCATATGGCCAAAGATTGTAGGACAACACTTAAATGTAATGAGTGTGAAAGCAACAGACACATTTCAGCGATGCATCCTGGAACAGCCCCTTGGTTGCTTGGTGAGCAGCTTCAGCACGCTGCTGAGGACGAGCAAAGCGGGGAGTGTGGAGAGCAAACACCTCCTATAGTCACGTCCAAGTGTACTGAAATATGTGGTGGCTCTACCAAGGCCAGATCCTGCTCAAAAATCTGCTTGGTCAAGGTTTATCACGCCAACAATCCAAGTAAGGTTCACAGGGTGTATGCAGTACTAGATGACCAAAGCAACCGGTCGTTAGTAAAATCACAATTCTTCGATCTGCTAGACATTAACAGCAGTGCATCCCCCTATACTCTTAAAACATGCTCCGGCACCGTGGAGACTGCAGGGCGGAAAGCAAGTAACATTATAGTGGAGTCATTCTATGGTGAAACCAAGGTAAAACTTCCAACTCTCCTAGAATGTAACAACCTACCTGACGACAGATCAGAGATCCCAACGCCTGAGTGCGCTAAATATTTTCCTCATCTCGCTCCGGTGGCCGATAAGATCCCTCCTCTTGACACCAGTGCTCCTATTCTCCTCCTCCTAGGCAGAGACATTTTGAGCGTGCATAAGGTGCGTGAACAGAGTAACGGGCCTCACAACTCACCGTATGCCCAGCGCCTTGACCTTGGCTGGGTCATAGTTGGAGAGTTATGTTTGAGTGGTGCTCATAAGAACGAAGAAGTTAATGCCTACAAGACACATGTCCTTCAAAATGGACGCTCCTCTTTCCTTGAGCCATGTACCAACAAGATTCACATAACGGAGAGAGTTCAGGGTCCTGTGCCGCCTAGTCTTCAAACATCAGCTTACAGTCAGGAGATCTTTCAGGAGACCTGTCGAGATGGTTTGGGGGAAAGTGTGTTTCAGAAACACCTGAAGATGAGAAACTAGCCATGTCAGTAGATGACAACAACTTTCTCAGAATAATGGAAAGCGAAGTGTACATGGATGACCAAAATCACTGGGTGGCACCCCTACCTTTTCATTCACCTCGCAAGCCCCTTCCAAATAACAGAGGACAGGCCACCCAGAGACTTTCCACTCTCCAACGCTCATTCAGAAGGAAACCTGACATGAAACAGCACTTCTTTGACTTCATGCAGAAAGTCCTCGACAACCAGCAGGCAGAGCCGGCTCCTCCATTGCAACCAGGGCAAGAATGCTGGTATTTACCTACCTTCGGTGTCTATCACCCGCAGAAGCCTGGGAAAATCAGGGTGGTTTTTGATTCCAGCGCAGTGTTTAAGGGAACATCATTGAATGACATGCTCCTCAGCGGACCTAACCTCAACAACACTCTAGTTGGAGTCCTACTAAGGTTCAGGAGGGAGCAAATAGCCATCACAGCTGATATTGAACAAATGTTCTATGGGTTCAAGGTCAGAGAGGACCATCGCAATTTCTTGCGATTTCTGTGGCACCGAGATAATGATCCTGATAAGGAGACAATTGACTTTTGGATGACTGTACATGTTTTTGGGAACAGCCCGTCACCCGCTGTAGCAACCTATGGGCTGAGGAAAGCTGCAGAACATGGAGAAAATGAACACGGCACGGATGCCAAGGAGTTCGTCTACAGAAATTTTTACGTTGATGATGGTCTCATTTCAGTGTCAAATGAGGTTGACGCCATTGATCTCCTGCAACGCACCAGGGCCCTATTAGCTGAGTCCAACTTGCGACTTCACAAAATTGCCTCAAATAGTACAAAGGTCATGGAGGCCTTTCCTCCAGAAGAACGAGCAAGTGACTTTAAGGATCTAGATTTAGGAGCAGACCCCTTGCCCTCCCAGCGCAGTCTGGGTGTAAGCTGGGAACTCCAGACTGACCGTTTTACTTTCAGAGTGTCAAGAGATGTGAAACCATTCACTCGGAAGGCATTCTGTCGACCGTAAATAGTCTTTATGATCCTTGGATTTGCTTCCCCCATTACAGTGGAAGGCAAGGCACTTGTAAGAGACCTTTCCTCTGAGCAGTATGACTGGGACACACCTCTCCCAAAGCAGAAAGAGGCACAGTGGAAAGCATGGACTGACTCCTTAACTGAGCTGGAACAGGTTCACATCCAGCGAACATACGTTCCAGTCTCAATGTCATGTTGTAGAACGATAGACTTATGCGTTTTCTCAGACGCTTCTACAATGGCAATAGCGGCTGTAGCCTATCTGCGTGTCTTGGACTCTGATGGAAAATGGCATGTAGGGTTTGTAATGGGAAAAACAAAGCTGGCTCCTTACCCCATGCACACTGTGCCACGCCTGGAGTTGTGCGCCGCAGTCTTGGCAGTAGAACTGGCAGAACTGATCCAATCTGAAATAGACGTAGAGTTGAAAGTAGTCAGGTTCTATACAGACAGTCGTGTCGTGCTGGGCTACATTCACAACAGATCAAGAAGGTTCTATACCTATGTAGCTAACCGAGTAACTCGCATTCGGAGCTCCACCAAACCATCACAGTGGCAGTACGTACAAACCGATGAGAACCCTGCAGACCATGGAACCAGGCCAATTCCCGCGGCTTACCTGGCCTCATCCAGTTGGTTACTTGGCCCTCAATTTCTCTGCCAGCCAAACACACGTCAAGAGGATGAGGCAGAGTCGTTTGAGCTAGTTCAGCCAGATAGAGACAAAGACATTCGGCCTGAAGTTACCTCGCTTGCAACCAAAGTCACAGAGCAGTCTCTTGGATCACAAAGATTCGAAAACTTCTCTACCTGGAAGAGTCTAGTAAGAGGCATGACAAGTCTCATTCATGTAGCAAAGTCATTCTCCGGTGAGATTAAGAATGATGAATGTAAGGGATGGCATCAATGCAGGCAGCAACACACCACAGAGCGCTGTCAAGCCAAGATAAATATCCTCAAGGCAGTGCAAGAGGATGTGTATCAGGAGGAGCTAAAATGTCTAACTCAGGGCATCAAAGTTCACCACCAAGGCCCTCTTGTAAAGTTGGATACTTTCCTTGATGAGTATGGACTGCTTAGAGTGGGAGGTCGTATACACAAAGCAGATCTGGAAGATCGAGAGAAACACCCATTAATCCTTCCAGCTGGACATCATGTAACCACTCTCTTAGTCCGGCACTATCATGATAAAGTGGCACACCAAGGTCGCCACTTTACGGAGGGTGCAGTACGTGGCGCTGGAGTATGGATAGTAGGAGGGAAGAGGCTTATCTCCAGCATCATATTCAAATGTGTCATATGTAAGAAGTTGAGGGGCAAGCCTGAAGTTCAAAAGATGTCTGATCTGCCCACTGACAGGTTGGCTATGGACCCGCCTTTTACCCATGTAGGACTTGATGTTTTTGGTCCATGGAATGTTGAAACCCGGCGGACACGAGGTGGTGCTGCTGAGAGCAAAAGGTGGGCTGTCATTTTCAGTTGCCTAAGTACGAGAGCCGTCCACCTGGAAGTCATTGAGTCTATGTCGACCTCAAGCTTCATCAACGCCTTAAGGCGCTTCCTGTCCATACGGGGACCTGTCAGACACCTCAGGTCAGATAGAGGCACCAATTTCATTGGTGCATGCAGAGAGCTTCAGATTAACACTGGTGACCCTGAGGTCAAGAACTATTTGCAAGACCAGGGCTGTACATGGACCTTTAATGCACCTCATTCTTCACACATGGGAGGAGCTTGGGAGAGATTGATAGGAGTGGTTAGAAGGATTCTAGATGCGCTTCTGGTAAAGGATGGAGCTACCAGACTTACCCATGAAGTCCTAACAACCTTGATGGCCGAGGTTATGGCCATTATGAATTCCAGACCACTGGTCCCAATCTCTTATGATGCAGAGATACCTGAGATACTCTCGCCTGCCACATTACTAACTCAAAAGGCAAGTGTTACTCCCGCTCCCCCAGGGGATTTCAAATTGGACCACCTATGCAAGGGACAGTGGCGCCAGGTCCAGAGCTTGGCGGACTCCTTCTGGAAAAGGTGGAGGTTGGAGTACTTAGCAACTCTTCAGCCACGGAGAAAGTGGACCAAGGAGAAGCATAATCTCCAGGACGGTGACGTTGTACTGATAAAGGACGTTCAAGCAAGACGCAATCAGTGGCCTCTTGGATTGATAGTTGAGGCCATTCCCAGCTCTGACAGCAGGATCCGCAAGGTTAAGGTGAAGACCTTTAGCCAAGGGACAATTAAGGAGTATCTTAGGCCAATTAGTGATGTTGTGTTACTGATACCAAAGGGAAAAGAGTAGATAGTGGTATAACATAATTATACCAAGCGGGGAGTGTTCTGACTCCTATCAGTGTCAGTGCTTTGTAGCGACATCTGGTGGTATTTGGAGTCATTGCGCTTGTAAGGAGATCGTCAACAGGTGTACATGCAGACTGAATGTTCCACCACCAGCGTTATTTGTCTATCCTTGGAATAGATCCATCAGTGAGTATGGTCGCTCACAGTTGTTTAAGTAGTTAAAATATGTGTAGATGTTCTACTATAGTTGTTTAAAAACATTTACTTTCAGTGTAAATCGTTTTTATGCTAATCGCGATGCTAACCGCTAGCTTGGATTTAGCTGGGCTATACTCAGAGTTAGCTCAGGCTTATATGCCTCATTTATGATTATTTTCTTGCCTGTGTTTTATTTAGCCCATTTACTTATGTTCTTTGAGTGAATCATATTGTAATATGTGCTGTGGTTATTATATTTATGTTGATGTTGCACATATTTGACTGTAACATAGTGTTTATTTTATACTGTATTGCAGTTTTACAAAAAAGAAAACAACCAAGATTTCAGTAAAGAAAACACTCAACCTGGAGTCAAGCCTACTGAGTCTTATTGTTAATGTTCGCTATCTGTCTAACAATACAGTGACGTATCTGCCAGGACAGAATAAGCCTTTAAATTGATCCTTTGATACAGTGCACTTATTGTGTACATAAATGTTTTTACATTGTACTTATATTGTAAAAAAAAATCCTTGCATGAAATTACAGCTGTAATTACACTGCTGAGCCTTCCCTTACATCTTAACCCACCCTTAAACCTACCCATACCACCAAACCTGTAACCATACCCATATCCCACCTCAATAGCAGCAAAAGTGTTTCCCAGTACAATATGAATACAATACGTACATTGTACTTATTTTTTGGTGTAAGTATATAGTAGTTAACGACACTTAATATAAAGCGTGACCAAAAATCTATTTCAAATAAATTTTTAATACTTTCTATTCATCAGGGAATCCTGCATTTCTTTAATCAAGGTTTCCACAAAAATATTAATCAGCACAAACTTTTTCAACACTGATAGCAAGAAGACTTTCTTAAAAGGAGCATGCCACCATTTTTTTAATAGGGGTTAGTCACTGTTTCCCCTACATTTAGATAGGTGGGCAAACGCATTTTTGTCTCAGTGCATGCATTGTCTTAGTTTGGCAGCGCCAACGCTAGCTTAGCTTAGCATAATGAATGGAATCCTTTGTTGCCAGATAGCATGTCGTGAGTGAAAGTGATAAACCTCCTCTAAAAACCTAATTGCTTCATGTGGCCTGCGTATTCACAATGAGTACAAATAGCAATGCAGATTAAGCGATTTCCTAGGCAGATATTGACTTGGGACTATATTGGGGTGAAGCACAGGCGAAGCACTGCTACTTGGGAGCAGAGATCACGCAATCCCCCAACTTCCGTCAACATACCGGCGTGACCTGCACCGAGTATCTTCGCTTTTGGATTGTGTTGAGTTTGAGAAGTTACAGCTACAGCAAACATGGTAATTGCCTGCATAGCAAAAGGTTGTGAGAACAAGCAAAAGACATACACGAATGTAATGTTTCACAGAATTCCATCGAATGTGGAACTGAGAAATCAATGGCTAGCTGCTCTGGATATCTGAACTTCAACACCTCTCTACAAAATTAACCAGTATCGTGTTTGCGAAGAGCATTTTGCACCAGAGGACTATGTTACAAAAAATAAATATGGGACCAGAAAGACGGTACCACGTCTGAAGGATACGGCTGTCCCATCCATTTTCAAAGCACAGGCAGAAAAAAGTGCACATGCAAGTTGTCTTTTATTACTCTTCCTTATGTGAATCTGTGTCTTTATTCAGTTGTAAGATAGATGCTGAGATGCCGTGTGTCACGGATAGGTGTAGGCAGGAAGCACGGGGAGACGAGGAATAACAATTAACAGGAATTTAATGCTCAAAGAACTCAGGAGAATCAACACATACCATACAAACGCAACATATACAATAACCGACCAGGACTGAAGGAGAACACTGGGTTTACATACACAGAGAACAGATCATGGGAACAAGACACAGCTGGGGCAAATTAACTAGACACAGGTGGAGGAACTGAACACAAACGAGCAGCGGGAAAACTGAGACACAGGACTAAACCAAAACACAAGAGACGGGGAAAACTATGAAACACAGGTCACACTTGTGACATTACCCCCCCCCCCCCTCCAAAAAAGGCGCGTCCTCGCACCGTACAATATCCAAAGGGGTGGGAGGGTGGGCGCCCTGGAGGCTGACGAGGGTATAGTTCCACGGGAATAGGAAACCTCCAGGGCGGAATAGGCTGTGGGTCTTGCCAAGGGGGAGCTGGGCGTGGGCGTGGCCAAGGCGGAGCTGGAGGTGACCAAGGCGGAGCTGGACGTGGGTGTAACCACGGTGGAGCTTTTGGGACCTCGGGAGTCCAAGGTGGAGCTATCCCTTCAGGTGGCCATGGCGGTGCTGCCCCTTCAGGTGGCCATGGCGAAGGCGTATAGCCCCCCCCCCAAATTTTCTTGGGGAGAAGAACGGGTTTCAGCTCAGGCTCAGGAACAGTCTTTGGCTGGGTGGTCTCCGGCTGGTCGTGGCAGACGTGAAAAACTGTGCGGGACAGGACCAGCAGTGAAGGCTCTGGCGGGCAGGCGACGGGCTCAGGCTCTGGCGGGCAGGCGACGGGCTCAGGCTCTGGCGGGCAGGCGACGGGCTCAGGCTCTGGCGGGCAGGCGACGGGCTCGTCGTGGCTGACGTGAAGCTCGGGCTCGGGGTCTGTGCTGGGCGGGACCAGCGGCGAAGGCTCGGGATCAGTGCTGGACGGGACCAGCGGCGAAGGCTCGGGATCAGTGCTGGACGGGACCAGCGGCGGAAGCTCTGGCTCGGGATCAGTGCTGGACGGGACCAGCGGCGGAAGCTCTGGCTCGGGATCAGTGCTGGACGGGACCAGCGGCGGAAGCTCTGGCTCGGATCAGTGCTGGACGGGACCAGCGGCGGAAGCTCTGGCTCGGGATCAGTGCTGGACGGGACCAGCGGCGGAAGCTCTGGCTCGGGATCAGTGCTGGACGGGACCAGCGGCTCTGGCTCTGGCTCGGGCATCTCGGGTGCAGCAAGGAACACGGAGTTCTTGGAGAGGTATGCAGCGGGTTCCGGATCGAGGTGAACTGGGGTGTCTACATGCTTCCGGATGGGGACTGGATGATGATTTTGACTATCCTCTGCATAATCAACGAGGAAATCAGAACCATGTAATTCTAGGACATAATTAATAAAGTCCGGGACGGATTTATAACAATTCTCCACGGAGATGAAATGGAATAAATTATCATCATCCAGTCCCAACCGGAAGCAGGCATTAATAGTGGAATCACCCCAGTTCACTAGATGGGAAACCTCCAGGAACTCCTCAACATACCTTTCCAACGAACGGCCATTCTGCTGCAAGTGGAAGAGTCTGTCTTCTGCCATCATGCTTGTCTTGTGGTCGGTTATTCTGTCACGGATAGGTGTAGGCAGGAAGCACGAGGAGACGAGGAATAACAATTAACAGGAATTTAATGCTCAAAGAACTCAGGAGAATCAACACATACCATACAAACGCAACATATACAATAACCGACCAGGACTGAAGGAGAACACTGGGTTTACATACACAGAGAACAGATCATGGGAACAAGACACAGCTGGGGCAAATTAACTAGACACAGGTGGAGGAACTGAACACAAACGAGCAGCGGGAAAACTGAGACACAGGACTAAACCAAAACACAAGAGACGGGGAAAACTATGAAACACAGGTCACACTTGTGACACCGTGATGCCATGATATCACTGCGCCTAAGTAGCAGTGCTTCGCCTGTGCTTCACCCCTATATAGTCCCGTCAATATCTGCCTAGGAAATTGCCTAGTCTTAATCTGCATTGCTATTTGTACTTGTTGTTTTTATTTTTTATTTTTTTTATCACTTTTACTCACGACATGCTATCTGGCAAAAAAGGATTCCATTGATTATGCTAAGCTAAGCTAGCATCTGTGCTGCCAAACTAAAACAATGCATGCACTGAGACAAAAATGCGTTTGCCCTTTTCATGCCCCCCCCCCCCCCCCCAATCTAAATGTAGGGGAGACGGTGAATAACCCCTATTTTAAAAAAATGGTGGCATGTTCCGTTAAGTATCAAATCAGCAGAGGTGGAAGTAACGAATTACAACTACTCACGTTACTGTAATTAAGTAGTTTTTTTCGTGTACTTGTACTTTTATGAGTATATTTTTAAGTCTGTAATTTTCCTTGTACTTAAGTACAAATTAAGTTAAGTAATGTACTTCGCTACTTTAAAAATCACATTCGTTACTAAGTACTTTTTGAATCAAATTAATATTCAAATCTTTGACCCGCATTTGGGTATCCAATAGAAATAACTGATCGTGGGCGGGCCAATAAAAAGCCTTGTATTTGGACCGGAAAAAAAGCCCGGTTTCTGGAGAGCTATTCGTCCTCGCACGTCCTTCACTGTGAAGGTGTATTTTAGTCTTATCAAATAACTTTGGCGTTATGGACATGGAGATTCGAGATGCTGAATCCATGGCCGCACCTAGAGGAGTTCACATACAGAGGAAGGAAAGGAGACAGCGTGCAAATGCAATGCAAACTTTGTTTGCCATCTGCAGGGATTTCGGCTTACAAAACTTCAGCCTCTAATCTCAAAAAACACATTATGGTAAGAAGACATATAACTATATTTATGTGATAGTTGTTTTCGTTTTTAATGTTGGGTAGACCTCACGATAATTTCACTAAAAACATCACTTGAAACATATGAGCTTCAGCGTTACAGGTGACGAGCACGTAGACCGTAAAATAAAGATTTAGCATTGTAAAGTGGCGCTCAAAGTTACATTTTATGTCATTGTCAACAAATTGTTTTATTCATATTGAATCCGCGTTTTAAGCTTACAATAAACATAGATAATAAACGGTCTAATAATGACTCTTTGATAAAAACAGTCTCTTGCCGCGACCCACTGGCATAACAGTGTAACTGCACTGATTGACAGCCTGTCTAGATTGCGCATGTGTCAGTACTAAATGATGATAACTTTTAAAAATATTAGTAGGGTACTTTTGGAGAGCTTTCTTGTCCAGTCCGATTTTTTCAAATGTAAAAAAAAAATCTGTTTATAAATAAAATATTTGATATTATATATGATCCATTCATATTTCGTATTTGATTCAATGGATTTGATGTTTATTCAATAAATATCACAGGCTAAAAAGTAATTAGTACTTGAGTAGTTTTTGAGAGGGGTACTTTGTTCTTTTACTTAAGTACATTTTTAACACCAGTACTTTTACTTGTAATTGAGTATTATTTTAGTAACTACTTGTACTTGTACTTGAGTACAAATTTCCAGTACTCTTTCCACCTCTGCAAATCAGCATATCAGAATGATTTCTAAAAGATCATGTGACAGTGAAGACTGGAGATTTAAAATGCAGCTTTGCTCTCTTTATTTCATAGGAATAAATAATATTTTTTAAATATATTCAAATAAAATTGAAAAAAAAATTGTATTGCCATTTTTATTAAACAAATGCAGCCTTGGTGTGCATAAAAGGTTTCTTTAAAAAAAACATTTGTAAAAAATCAAACATTTAAATGGTAGTGTGCATGTTACTAAAAGATGGCAGAATTTTCATATTTGGGTGAATTATCCTTTTAAGTAGTTAATGTTTACTCACCGTGCACACGTGACCTGGTTAGTTGGATCATCTAGTGAGACTCTGATTATATAGAGGAGACATGTTAACAACTTCAAGGAGAGGTTGAAGAGGCGTATTCTGAGACCTGCAAGTAAATTATAAAATGGAGATTCATACCATATACAACACGAAAGTGTATTAGAAATAATTCAGCAGACTGGCAAACCTGCAAACTTACAGTACCTTCATAAATCCAAACAAACAGTTAAAAAGGTGGCCTTCTCTGTTCATATATATATATATATATGACCCTATATACATATATACCCTACATTATATATATATATATATATATATATATATATATATATATATATATATATATATATATATATATATATATATATATTTATATATATATATATATATATATATATGGAGGCCGTGAACATGCAGTGAAATTGAGATCCATAAAAATTGTTTATGCTTGCAGTAATGGATTTTGCTTTATTGGTTTCTCAGTGGTTGTAAATGGCTCAAAAGGTCAACAGATTTTACTTACTTGACCTTTGGTTTTTGATGAAAAAAAGCTTCAACCTCTCCTTGAATGTGTTTTCGTTTACATAAAATTCCACCTGCACCCTGTGGAAAGGGAATAAAATGATGTTTAATACAATTCATTGTTTACATACAGTAGTAAATGTAAGGTGAATTTGAAAAATATGTGGACACTTAATCACACTTTTTCTAATGTAATGACATTCATACATTGTTAAGTGTCCAAAATCATTTTATGATTAAAATTCTAAATAATTTTAATTAATGTTGTTTATTATGGCTCTGCATTGTGCAACATTCACAAAGCAATCCAATAATGCACTATTAAAAACTTCAAGCAGCTAAAACTACCGGGTAAATAACTTATTTTAATCTCCAGATCCATCTCTGAGATGTATGGAAGCGTTTCAAATCTATCATGACATCTGACAGGAAACATTAGCAATGGTGGTGTTTCAGATAAACTCTCAGTAGATGTCAGCCTCTCCCATCCATGAATGTTTCACTAAGCAAATCACTAATCACTGTCTATATGCTTGAATTTCTGCCAAAATCCAGCATCTCTGAATCTAGCCTGATGCCACACAAAATCACAGCATCTGAATATGCATACTTCCCTTATTTGTATAGAATGCAAAAAGCAGGTCGTCAAATAAGTAGTACAGCATGTCTAAATAGCCATTATACTAAAACACAAGGCAAACATTTCCCACTCCTTCAAAAGAGATTCTGAAATCCCATGAAGCCATGTTCACACTATACACATTCATACTTATAGAAAGTAATTTATCGTCAAGAAGTTCATTTTCAAATGCTATATATTTGACAGTATGTGATTTTGGACGCAGCTAATGATTCACAGCAGACAATTCCCCTTGACATACAATAGCAGACATACGATTCCCTTGGCGGGTATACAGTGCTCATGCCTGTCACGGCATACAATTTCCCAGGACACTAACCTGTATTTCAGTGATATCTGTCAGGTATAGACATTTTAAGCATGGTCTGAAATATTCAATATTTCTGAATATATTTATTCTGATTACACCCACATTTACGGGGGATAAACATATCATATCATATAAAACTTGAATAATACATGATTTTCACAGTAATAATTTCATTTGGCCTTACAAACTAAAATCACTATGCGTTCACTTTGGGAATCATTGTTCGGAGTATGTTTGATATTTGTGATGTCACAGGCATCATACTAATGGTAGGCCAGAGCTTCCCAAAGCCCTTTACATCTGTCGAGGGCATGACATGATGTATATTGCAGGCAGTAATTATGAGCAACATATTCAGCAGAGAAGGAGAGAGAGATCCTAGAGAAAAGCCATTGTTTCCAGCTTCCCCGGCTCTGTCTCCATGGTGATGCTTTTAAAACAGGCTGTGGTGACACATATACGGTACAGTATATATTTACAAAGCTGAGGGGTGTTTTGTGTCAGGCAAAAAAAAAAAAAAAGTTTACATATAATGTTGACCATTGGGATATGGTCATATTAGCAAAAAACAAATACCAGCTTCTTGAAATAGTCCCAGACTGATTTTCACTTCCAGATTTTATATGGATGTGTGTATCTGTGATTTGCACCCACATATATGTATGTGCGCACAAGCACGAACCAACAGAAACCAGCTCACACACACACATTCCAAACTTGTCCGCAAGTCTTCACTGTGCCAGAAATAATTGCTCTGCCTGACTGTCAAACTGTTTCTCACATTAGAAAGGACTGAAATTATAATTGCAAGGAAATCCATAACACTTTATGCCAACATGGAACAATAGGGCTGGTCAATAATAGCTGATCTGATAGTAATTTAGTCTCTGTAAAAAGAATTATTCTTCTGATTTGAGCAGCCCCAAATATACAGGCATCACTCCACCCACGTACACTCTCCAACAGACAGATACTCTATTTATAGTGCAAGGAGCATTAATATTGAAGACTTAGAGCTGTGTGCTCATGTCAGCCTACTTGACAGATCTTTCTATAGGAACAATCATTAAAAGTTAGCATGCGGACATTCACATCACTGTGAGAAGCAAGCATTTTCTTAACATTGGAGTAACAAAATCAAAACATCCATTGAAGTAAGACATACACAACTGCAATAAACTGAGCATCAACTGTTCTCAGTTACACAAAGTTTATTCGAACTGACGTGAGTTATTAATAAAACTTAAATATCCATAACGTGATCGCTATTTACATCCCATACCGTCTGTAAACTCTTGCTTTAACAAGGTAACGACTGATGCATTTTAATTAGATTACAACAGATCTGTCTGAAAGGAGTTCACCTCAAAATTCTGAATACTGAGATTGTTGCACTTCACTGTAGCCAAAGAACGTATATTTACAAGAAGTGAAAGCCAATAGAACGTTCCATTGCAACACCAGCGCCCAGCAGCAGCACTACGCTTCCGCCATTTTGGGGTGAAAGCCACTCGGCAGTCATATATTATACATATATTTAGTCCAGTGCAGAGGTCATTTTTAGGTTGAAATAATTATGTAAAAAGAGGGGGCAGCGCCAGATAATTTTTAACGCAGGTGCCGAGGGGGTGCTAGATCATTGACAGGGGGAGCTGCGCACTTATAGCCTATTTTGTATACTATTATTAAATGAGCAAAACTTCAATATTTAATATTCAATCATTTTAATTATCACAACTAGAGTTTTAATTTTACTAAATCGAATAAGCACAACATTCAGCATTCAATCAAATATATTTAAAGATTTATTATTTATAATGTTATTTCGACATAATATCTCGTTATTTCGACATACATAATATGTGAGTCAGTGTGCAACATAATCAGAGAGTAGCCTATTTCTTCTCGTTTGGAATAGTTTCGTTTAAATATTTAGTTGCAAGCTTTCTATATTTCTCATGTCTGAGGCATATTTCGGTTAATTTATGATGAGATTCGCTCAAGTTCACGAGCAATGCAAGTGACCGCGCCGTATGTCATGATAATATTGTCTGCAATTTTTGCTTATAAATCCAGGTAATTTGTTGATTAATTTTTTTTTAATTAAGATACAATTTACACAAAACAAAATTAATTTTAAAGAAAGGCTTTCTACAAAACACAACTAATAGGCTAATGACTCAAAATCATGTATGACCCACTTCATGTCTCCCGATATCATATCCTACTCTGTTCACTTTAATCAACATGGGGAAAAAAAAACACATTATAATATTTGAACAAATATGAAACTAAATGCGCTTATTTAACACGTAGCCTAGTAGGTAGGGGCTACAGACTCTCTATTTACAACTATTAGGCCTATATAACAGCAAAAGAAATAGCTTTACAGAAAACTTCTTATATCGTATATTAATAACCGTTAAAGCAAGAGTATGTAAACAAAAACACAGCCACTGTACAAAATTGTGGCAATTATAGGATAACGGACACAGCAATGCATCATAAAGATCATGTTTGTAGCATGATCCAGGGATTAAAACGTACAAAATATATTTCAGGCCAAGTGGAGTTGGTAACTAATAATAGTAGTAAATGTGTAAAGTTGCATAAAATGGAAATATTCAATAATGCAAGAAAAAACTACCTCAAAAAACTGTTATCTGTGCTCTTGTCCAGTAACTCCCGTTGGAATCTTCATCCCAAAATGGCGGCCGCGCTGCCGAAGCGCCACCTAGTGGCTGTTACCAGAAAAGCATCAGAGTTTCGCCTCTTGTGCTTCTATACTCTTTGCTGTAGCTCTCATATTTCTATTATACGTGTGCATATTCAAACTTGAATCAAGGCACATCACAATCGGTTTGATATTAATGATTATGTCAAATGTGTGAACAATATTTATTGGGGCGACCATATAAATGTCTATTGATGGAGACTTTGTTATATCATGCATATCGCAGTATGTAAATACATACAGCACAGGACTGGTTAAAGTTAATGACATGTTAGAGTGAAAAAAAATTAGTATAAATGAGAAAATAAAGCGGGGGACGTGCTTAATGTTAAAAAGAGTTATTAAACAAAATAAGCCACAAAAAAGAATGTTGTACTCACAATTGAAGACTGACATGACTTTCAGAGACTGAAGATGTGTTGTGTAAAAAATGTGCTTTAAAAGAGCACCTGTGCCCTTGTTTAAACATCCTCCTCTTGATGGTTCAAAGAGCACTCACAACTCACTAGAGAATTTTCAGAATATCCACATTCAGCAAGTTATTATAGAGCAAACTGAAAGCCATTTGAGTCAGGAAGCCGAAAACTAGACAGCAATGTGACGTTTGCAGCCTACATACTAACCACAATCAGGGTAAACAGTTACACAACATCCGCCACCTCAGAAAGCATTTGACCTGGGCAACTATTCAGGTATAGCTATAGGTGCTATTCTGCTCTAGTATTCACTACTGCAACTTCCACTCAAATGGTGGAATCAACTTTCCCATAAGAGTTAACATTGTAAACATATGCAACAATAGTTAAAAAAAAAAGTTTTTTTTTTTTAATGGAACAGTTTATTGAACTTTTAGACAAATCAAATAAATAAATAAAAAAGTTACATATGTATTTTTGTTGAATATCATATTTGACACATCCGTATCATTATATATATATATATATATATATATATATATATATATATATATATATATATATTATATATATATATATATATATATATATATATATATATATATATAATTTTGGCTCATAGTATGATATAGAAGAATATGGAGCTCACACTCTGAGAAAAAAAACCCCCTCAATTTTCTCAAAGAGGCCCAAAAATATGCAAATTGGTGCAGCTGTTGATATTTATATGACCATTTGACAGCTTGTAATGTAAATAATTGAGAAATTTTTAATAGTATAGCAGACTTTACATATAATGCATATAAAGTCAGTCATCACTTTATAACTCCTAATAATATGTCTTAGGATGTAGGGGTGTGCACGAATATAATTTTTTTTGAATATTCGATCTGTAATTAGTATTCGAAAAATAAAATACTAGATGAGAAATCACATGAAATCCAAACAGTCAAATGAGGAAAGGCAGCTGACCAACACTGCATTCACGACTGCAGGTAAGCGGAGCTGGACCCCGCGTGATCCGAGATGATAAATTATCTAATAGCAAAATGATTTTGAGACATATACTTCCTTTAAGTTTCTTTGAGGGAGACCGGTTTAAGAACAGAAAACGCAAAGTGCTGTTAGAAACTTATAGAGTACCGTTATCTTTGTGTCTCTGAAGCGTCTGTCAGCGCAGCGCCTTTTCTCACTCAAGCATAAATTGCTGGCGGCGCCCCTGCATGTGGATATTATTGTTTTTCTCAACATAAACGTCAAACAATATAAACACGATAATCATATGCTGACTCGAGTGTGTTTGTACTTTCTGTATGATATCTGGTGCAATCTGCTTTATTAGGCGTTTTTTTTCGTTCGCGTTGCTTGAGCATGCTTTTATTAATGCTATTGTTTTTTATATTTTTTGTTTACACATAGGCCTACTGTTTAATGTGTTCAACTAAAAGAAAACTTTAACATATATTGTAAGCTTGTTGTGTATATTGCCTAATTGTAAACTTGTTCAGAAATGGTGACAAAAACGTAAAAAAAATAAACTTAAAAAATAACGTCTTTTTCGTTAAACGTCATTTAAATAAACCAATATTCGAATATTAAATTTTTATGAGCCAGAATATTCGAATGCAATATTTTTGAAAAATGCCCATCCCTAGTAGGATGATATTTAAATGCTTAGTTCCCTATCAAAAGCTACTCT
Organism: Chrosomus eos; assembly: GCA_036326025.1. Classification (NCBI taxonomy): domain Eukaryota; kingdom Metazoa; phylum Chordata; class Actinopteri; order Cypriniformes; family Leuciscidae; genus Chrosomus; species Chrosomus eos. The sequence goes on along the minus strand of CM070820.1, from coordinate 18,689,769 downwards.
ACATGCTGTGTTTCATACACTCATGAGAACGCTCTTTGTTCAACCGGTTGTGAAGCATGTGTGGCAAACCCGCCAAGAACTTGGCTTAAATAACCTCTGACGTCATTTATAAATAGACGTGCCTTCAGGTTTCTTTGTCTTCAGAGACCGTATTGTGTGTGCTTCTGCTCTCTCTATCCCTTTTTTAGGAGTTAGGCAGTTAGTTAGGGTGTAGCATTTTCTGATAGAACAGAAAAAAAGAGAAGTCATCATGTCCCAATTTATCAGGAGATACGTGCCTCCCTTTTCACAGCCTATCACTGACGACTTGCATGAGTTCTGCTTTAAGGAAAGCAAGTGCGAGCACTGCAAGTTGTTTTCCATCAAAGAGCTCTGCACTAGACAAGCTCCCACATTAAGATAGTGGGGCTCGCGGGTTGATCTGGCTGAGGAGCGAGAGAAAAGTTCCAAAAAGTTCCAAAGTGTTCCTTGGCGTTTCTTCGGACCGGGCAGAGGATGCTGCCTTTCTTGCTTCTGCTGAGATGGAGTTTGAGAGTGCCACATCCATGCACCACGATAAAGCGCATGAGGAGTTACTCGAGGTGGTGACTCATGCAGTGGCCAAATTACAACTGGACTGGCCACAGGAGCAGGAGACACCAAAGCGCTCAAAGATAGATGACAGATTTCTGTCCGGTGGCCAGGGGGAGAGGCCTCAGTGTCGGTCTCAACCTCCATCATGAGTTAACTCGTTCATGGGGAAACCCGTATTCCTCCTGTGTCTTTGTGCCCTTCGACTTATTAGACTATCGTGGGTGCAAACGCACGTGGTTATATGATGATGCCCCAGGTGGAAGAGATGCTCGCAGGCTATCTCTTCCCTGGAAGTGCATCATCAGCCAGCGCTCCACATCAAGCCGTACAGAACAACATTCATGCTGGTGGAGAACATGTTTCAGGTAGCGAGTCAGGTTGGTGCTCCCCTGTACATGTAGTGTTACAGGCATACCAGCCTGACCTGCTGAAAGATTTAAGGACGAGATGACTGTCTCTCCGGGGACTAAGCAAACGGCTCGCGCCACTGGCTCCCCTATGTCGGCAATGGTTGCCAGGGATAGGCATCTGTGGCTCAAGAGTATCCGTGTCATCTTCTGGACTGTTTGGTGACTCCGTTAATGCAGTGGTCAGCAGCTTCCGGGAGGCAAACAGGCACGAGGAGGCATTTGATAAGTTTCTCCGAGCTCAAGGTGTTAACGTGGTGCGGTTGAAGGAGGCGAAGATCCAAATGCAGCACACACTTTATTTAACAGACAGGACTCAGGAAAAGGATACAAGAACATGAACAACCGACACTAGCGTCAAACATTAAACAAGAACTCACAAAGACAGGGCAGAAACACAGGGCTTAAATAATCAGGGACAAACAAGCTTACAGGATAACAAGGGGGCGGAGATAACAAGAAACACCTGGGATAACTAAATGACAAGAAAGGGAACCACTAAACATGACAGGACACAAAACCACATCGTAACATAGCCCCCCCCCCCCCCCCCCCCTATGGGCGGCTCCTGACGCCCATAAAAACAACAAAAAATTCAGGAGGGCGGTGAAGAGGAGGCGGTCTTGGGGAGGGACGGAGGGCCAGGCCCGTGCAGGGGAACGGGACTAGGAGGTAGCCAGAGGGCCTGGGCCGCAGAGCGTGGGCGGACCAGAATGAGGCGAAGGCCAGGGCGGAGCAGGATGAGGCGAAGGCCAGGGCGGAGCACGCTTGGCAGGGGACCAGGGCGGAGCACGCTTGGCAGGGGACCAGGGCATAGGAGGCTCAGGTGGAGATAGCTCCGAAAAGGTCCATGTCAGCGTTGCCTCCATGGCCTTCTCGTGGGACCTACTACTGCCCCCCCCCAAAAAAAATACTTGGGAGAACCTAGGGGGATAACCTCCGGGCTGGCAACGGGCTCAGGGACAGTCTCATGGGGCTTGAGAGACATAGGCAGGGCGAAGAGCAGAGGCGGGGCCGGCAGGGCGAGGCGCAGAGGCGGGGCCGGCAGGGCGAGGTGTCTGGGAACGCCCTCCGGAGCCTGGCGAGGCAAACGAGTCCTCCTTCTCCTTCTGCGACGGCGCGTCACTGGGCTTGACTCGGTAGACTCACTTGACTCGGGTTCGTCGAGACTGACGTGACGTGCGGGTTCGGCTAAGCAGACGAGAAGCGCGGGTTTGCGGAGCGTAGTTTCGGCAGGGCTGGGGTGAAGCGCGGGTTCGGCTGAGATGATGTGAGTCGCAGCCGCGGGTTCGGCATGGCTGGACCCTGGAATGATGGTCCTCCTGGCAGCACCAGCAGACCTCATAGGAGGATCAGCCACGCTGGAGATCGGTCCCGTAAGGCCATAGACCGATCCGATGGCTGGCTTCTTGATTGCTGGCAAGACGTGGAGCGCGGGCTTGGGGAGCGTGGTCTCGGCAGAGTTGAGGTGAAGCGCGGGCTTGAGGAGCGTGGTCTCGGCAGAGCTGAATTAAAGCGCGGGCGCGACCGGGCTGACGTGAACCGCAGGCTCTCGAAGCTTCTCCTCCACGCCCACGGTAAACGAAGAGCCGCTCCACAACAGGGCCAGGTCGATATACCTCTCTAAAGACCCGTTCGGACCAGGTTCGGGCATCAGAGACCGGAGTGGTTCCGATAATCCCCGCGGAAAGAAGATCATCAAGCACTCTGTGCTCATTTGCGCAAGATGTGCCAGCTCGAGGAATTCTGCGACGTACTCCTCGATGGTACTGTTCTCTTGACGGAGACGGAGAATCTGGACATCAGGACTCCAGGTAGGCATGGCTGCTGGATCTAGGTTCGGTGAGTTCTTCTGTTAACGTGGTGCGGTTTAAGTAGAGAGGAGGCGAAGATCCAAATGCAGCACACACTTTATTTAACAGACAGGACTCAGGAAAAGGATACAAGAACATGAACAACCGACACTAGCGTCAAACATTAAACAAGAACTCACAAAGACAGGGCAGAAACACAGGGCTTAAATAATCAGGGACAAACAAGCTTACAGGATAACAAGGGGGCGGAGATAACAAGAAACACCTGGGATAACTAAATGACAAGAAAGGGAACCACTAAACATGACAGGACACAATACCACATCGTAACATAGCCCCCCCCCCCCCCCCCCCCCCCCCCTATGGGCGGCTCCTGACGCCCATAAAAACAACAAAAAATTCAGGAGGGCGGTGAAGAGGAGGCGGTCTTGGGGAGGGACGGAGGGCCAGGCCCGTGCAGGGGAACGGGACTAGGAGGTAGCCAGAGGGCCTGGGCCGCAGAGCGTGGGCGGACCAGAATGAGGCGAAGGCCAGGGCGGAGCAGGATGAGGCGAAGGCCAGGGCGGAGCACGCTTGGCAGGGGACCAGGGCGGAGCACGCTTGGCAGGGGACCAGGGCATAGGAGGCTCAGGTGGAGATAGCTCCGAAAAGGTCCATGTCAGCGTTGCCTCCATGGCCTTCTCGTGGGACCTACTACTGCCCCCCCCCCAAAAAAAATACTTGGGAGAACCTAGGGGGATAACCTCCGGGCTGGCAACGGGCTCAGGGACAGTCTCATGGGGCTTGAGAGACATAGGCAGGGCGAAGAGCAGAGGCGGGGCCGGCAGGGCGAGGCGCAGAGGCGGGGCCGGCAGGGCGAGGTGTCTGGGAACGCCCTCCGGAGCCTGGCGAGGCAAACGAGTCCTCCTTCTCCTTCTGCGACGGCGCGTCACTGGGCTTGACTCGGTAGACTCACTTGACTCGGGTTCGTCGAGACTGACGTGACGTGCGGGTTCGGCTAAGCAGACGAGAAGCGCGGGTTTGCGGAGCGTAGTTTCGGCAGGGCTGGGGTGAAGCGCGGGTTCGGCTGAGATGATGTGAGTCGCAGCCGCGGGTTCGGCATGGCTGGACCCTGGAATGATGGTCCTCCTGGCAGCACCAGCAGACCTCATAGGAGGATCAGCCACGCTGGAGATCGGTCCCGTAAGGCCATAGACGATCCGATGGCTGGCTTCTTGATTGCTGGCAAGACGTGGAGCGCGGGCTTGGGGAGCGTGGTCTCGGCAGAGTTGAGGTGAAGCGCGGGCTTGAGGAGCGTGGTCTCGGCAGAGCTGAATTAAAGCGCGGGCGCGACCGGGCTGACGTGAACCGCAGGCTCTCGAAGCTTCTCCTCCACGCCCACGGTAAACGAAGAGCCGCTCCACAACAGGGCCAGGTCGATATACCTCTCTAAAGACCCGTTCGGACCAGGTTCGGGCATCAGAGACCGGAGTGGTTCCGATAATCCCCCGCGGAAAGAAGATCATCAAGCACTCTGTGCTCATTTGCGCAAGATGTGCCAGCTCGAGGAATTCTGCGACGTACTCCTCGATGGTACTGTTCTCTTGACGGAGACGGAGAATCTGGACATCAGGACTCCAGGTAGGCATGGCTGCTGGATCTAGGTTCGCTGAGTTCTTCTGTTAACGTGGTGCGGTTTAAGTAGAGAGGAGGCGAAGATCCAAATGCAGCACACACTTTATTTAACAGACAGGACTCAGGAAAAGGATACAAGAACATGAACAATCGACACTAGCGTCAAACATTAAACAAGAACTCACAAAGACAGGGCAGAAACACAGGGCTTAAATAATCAGGGACAAACGAGCTTACAGGATAACAAGGGGGCGGAGATAACAAGAAACACCTGGGATAACTAAATGACAAGACAGGGAACCACTAAACATGACAGGACACAAAACCACATCGTAACACAAGGGCTGCCGGACATCCAGCCCCAACCCGGTCTGGCTCCTAAGCGAAGAGAGCCCCAGAAGTAGTGAGTAGAGAGTCATGCTCTCCCTCATAGAGATTGGGGACCAGCTTGCCATTTTAGCAGCCTAGGAGGATAAAGGGGCACAAACATTTATATTTGTATCAATTTTATATCAAAATGTAGCTCCTTTCCGGCACCCTCACAACACCACTGTTCCATCCCCACCACCTTCAGTGTTAAATGTTCAGTTGCTTCCTGCCGTCTCCCAGAACACAGAACATTTAAAGGATAATTCCGGTATTTAACACTTTGAGTCTATTTTCTAGTTTGTTTTGGATGAACTAGAGTGGAGGACTTAGAAATTTTGACGATGGGTCCTGTCTCGACTTTTTGACTCTTTTAGGATCACCTCAGGGCGCTTCAGAGTGGCTTTCTACGAGCATATTGAAACATGTCCTAAAACAACACTTAACATTAGTTTCCAAAACTGTGCAACTCCCCGGGTGGTTAGTGGTGTAAGTTGATGTTCCAAAATAAGTAGCGTAGCGAAATACAGTTTCTGTCGTGTTTTATTTGCCATTTTTTAAAATCCCATTGAGGTCTGTTGGAGGACTCAGTGCTTGTTGATATTACTGCGCCCCGGATACCGAAAGGGGTCTGTTTACATTTGGTTGTAGTCTTTTCGCTCGGTTCTCCTTTTTTTGGGCGGCCAAAGCATGAGCAGATGCTTTTGCGTCATTTTTTGCGTGAGCAGAGCAACTGCGGCAAAGTGGTTGTCGCCATCAAGTGGTCGGGAGTGTGCTAACGCTTCAGACTCAAATATCCAGCGGAAGTTTATACGCGGTTGTGAGGTATCTGAAAAAATAGTTCCACCATAGTAAATAACACGGATTGAAAGCATACATTGCGCTGATATATTTGTTTTTAATCATCAACGAGCACCACTAACCACTTGGTGAGTTTCACAGTTTTGGAAACTAATGTTAAGTGTTGTTTTAGGACATGTTTCAGTATGCTCGTAGAAAGCCACTCTGAAGCGCCCTGAGGCGATCCTAAAATAGTCAAAAAGTCGAGACAGGACCCATCGTCAAAATTTTAAGTCCACCACTCTAGTTCATCCAAAAAAAAAAACTAGAAAATAGACTCAAAGTGTTACATACCGGAATTATCCTTTAACATCCCCCAACAAGATGAATCACTCTTTGAATCACCCAGCCCCCCTGGGTCTGGTACCATGGCCCATGTGTGGCCCAGACTGCGTCTTAATGCATTTCCACCGATCACTCTGCCCCTGGGAGTCCTGGCCAAGGTCCGTCAACAAGGGTCTTGCTCTTATTGATAGCACCTACTTGGTCGACCAGAGCTTAGTTCTCTGACATAATATCCCTCCTTGACGGCCTTGAGAGACCTTCTGTCTCTGTAGCAGGGGACAATGTTTCAATCCTCGGCCTGAACTTTGGAATCTTCACGTTTGGGCCCTTAGGGGGACCAACTAAGAGATGCTGGGCTTCCAGCTGATGTAGTAGAGACTATTCTGAGTGCCAGGGCTCCTTCCACTGCAATAATTTATTACCTTAAATGGCGTCTCTTTGAAAGGTAGCAGTTCACTGTTGTCAACAGGTACATGTCCTGCTATTCTCATGGTATTTGTGGCCGCCATATTGGCTTGCCATGCTTTAATTGATGGGGTTCCAATGGGGAAACACCCTCTGATCGCTCGCTTCATTTGTGGAGCTAGGCGACTGAGGCCTCCATTTAGAGCAAAGTCCCCTCATGGGACTTTGCCATAGTTCTTGAGGGACTGGTCTGGACCCCTTTTGAGCCAGTAGGGCAATGTTTCTCAACCTTTTTTTATTTGCCACGGCACAGTTTTGATAAGTAGAAAACCCCATGGATTATGCCAAATGGCATATTAAAAGTGGATTTTATATTAAAAGTAGTACTCAGTCACTCATTTGTTTCATTAACAAAGTTCAGGAAGAGCACATTTAAACGCAGTTCCCTTTCGAGGGAACTCGACTGCGTCATATGACACTTTGGGGGAACGCCCCTCAGCGTAGCTGCTCTGAAGGATGAATGAAACTAAGCCAATCTCTGATTGGTGTTGCGTCATGACGTAATGAGTGACGGCATACAAGCGGAAGCTACAAAGGACGCCGGCACACATGAGATGTCAGCTTTTTGCTCTTCAGCAAGCGCTCTGTGTACAAACTGTCTGTCCTATTTGGTGTTGTTTGTCCCTTAAGAATTGTCACAAATCAAGGTCTGCTTTGCAATATAGAATCTAGTGCAATAAAGATTATGTGGCTGGGATCTCGCGTTTGCCGAGGCAGCGCGTAGATTACTAGTCTACTGCAATAAAGATCATGTGTGGGTGCGAGGCATGCGCGGTCAGCACCTGAGGGTGCTGGCTGTGTTCACTGAGAAATATCTCGACGCACAGTGTTAACGTGCTTTTCGGGTGTCTCAGCCTCGCGCCCGTGACTTTCTTCTCGAGAGATGAAAGCCAAACATATTGTGAATGTGAACGACTCGAATCTCGCGTTTGCCGAGGCAGCGCGTAGATTACGAGTCTACTGCAATAAAGATACTATATCAACACACACGACCTGTGAAATAATAATACTGTTTGGGTGTGAGGCATTCACAGTCAGCTCCCTAGAGTCCTGGCTGTGTTCATTGAGAAATATCTCGACTCTCGACGCGTACATCCGTGCGTTGTCCAGCCTCGGTCTGTTAAACTTTCTTCTCGAGGGATGAAAGTCAAATATATTGTATAACGACTCGAATCTCGCGTTTGCCGAGGCAGCGCGTAGATTACTAGTCTACTGCAATAAAAATACACACGCGATCTGTGAAATAATACTGTTAACTTGAGGGATACAAGTCAAATATTGTAACAGCTCGAACCTCGCGTTTGCCGAGGCAGCGCGTAGATCACGAGTCTACTGCAATAAAGTACACACACGATTTGTGAAATAATACTGTTTGGGTGCGAGGCATTCACAGTCAGCTCCTGAGGGTGCTGGCTGTGTTCATTGAGAAATATCTCAACGCGTACATCCGTGCATTTTTGGATGTTTCAGCCTCTCACCTGTTAACTTCTTTTCGAGTGATGAAAGTCAAATATATTTTAACGGATCTCACGTCTGCCGAGGCAGCGTGTTGATTACGAGACGGTAACACATTAAAACAGTATTGTCTGATAATTATGCTGCATTGAATTTTAAGAAATTAAAATAAAGGAATATTATCTGACTTAGAAAGTTAGATATTTTAATTCAGCCTATCATTCAGACCGTGTTTCACTTATCCTGTGTTTTTGGCTACATTTAATTCTGAGGAATTAAAATGCTGGCGCCTACAAATAGGTGCAAAAGGAGAGCGTTGCGTCTAGGGCCCCCCCTCAAGGAGCCTGGGGGCATAGACGGCGCTCTCAGGCGAAGTCTCAGCAGAAGCAAGGCGACCTGAGGGCCGTCCTGCAGGCTATAAAGGCTTCGTCAAAGAGATCGTAGCTGGTCTAGGATCCAGGGATGGAAATTAACTTTTTTGTCCACCGGCCACTGTGGCTGGTGGATTTCAAAATCTACCAGCCACTCAATGTTTTTACCAGCCACTTTCTTGTTTTTAACTGACAATGTGAAAATTAATACTACAAGATCTACAATCCTTAAGGAGTTTCTCAGGTCTCAATGCAATACTGACATTTTCTCTTTCTCTCTTATACACACACAAACAAACCATGAACTGATATACATTTCATTAAATGAGTAGGGCAGATGAAACAAAAAACTGAACCGATGCTGAACCGCACTCTATGCTGGACAGGGAACTACACTAACCTTTTCCACTGGTGGCACTTGCGTTACTAACTTTTTCAGTTACTGGCGCAAAACATTATTTAATCGCACAAATTATTTATAGTATGGATAATAATGAACAATAATGAAACTGTATTGCATTAGGGGTGGAACGGTACACAGAAGTCACGGTTAGTTTCATACCTCGGTTCAGACATCACAGTTCGGTACGATTTCGGTACAATGGAGTGAAAAGCAAAACAAAAATGCAGAAGGCATTTTTATAAATGTCTTAAGCCTTGTATTTTTAAGTTGTATACGTTTTATTAATAAAGGCATTGAACCAGTTTATTTGTAGTGCACTGACAATAGTTTTTTTACAATTAGTTTATTAATTAAATTAATAAAAGACAAAAAGACCTTGAGATATGTTTGGTAATTGTGCCTGAATTTAAAATTAATTTGCTATATTTCAGATAAATTTATTTGTTTTCCTTAATTAATTAACCTTAACTTTATTCTCATCTGAATTATAAATAATTGATTTCCGTATAAAATAATATACCATTAAAAACACATTTGATTTTCTTTTTTAATCAATGTAGAATGTGTAACTTAAAAAAAAAAACAGATTAGTGCTCTGACTCCGAGGACAAAAAATGAAAACCAATGCGATATGATGAATGTCCAAAAGATGTAACCTGTTTTGACTGTATTGAAATGGGGTTGGTTAAATGTTTTGCTTTTAAAAACTGTGCGTGCGTGCGTCTGAGTGGTTGGGTGACAGTTTAGGTTACAGTTTGACAAGAGTTTAGAGTGTGACAGCACAATATTGTGTTTTATTGCGAGTGTACAGAAATATAATTATACACTTTGCAGTTTGAATGATGTCCTGTTTGTATGTTTCCACTAATCGCGCCTGCGACTCTCTCTGTCACACACACACACACACACACACACACACACACACACACACACAAACACACACACACACTCCCTCCCTCCCTCCTTTGGGACGGCAAACCGCCTCTCGCGCTCAAGCCTCGACGGAAGAAGCGCGCGGGTAGATATTTGCGCGGCTAGCTCTTTACTACACAAGAGAGCTACCCCGCTATAAAAATAGACCATGCGCTCGCGGCTAGCTCTCCCTTTGGACGGCAAACCGCCTCTAGCGCTCCCAAGCCGAGACTCGACGGAAGAAGCGCGCGGGTGTTGTTGAACGTGTGCCTCCTCTAAAAGTGTCCGCCGTCTGGGTGAAACAGTATGCAATTTTTATTTACCCGCCACGGTGGCCGGTAGGTGAAGCGAGTTTACCCGCCACAACACAAAATCACCCGCATTTGGCTGGTGGCGGGTGCTAATTTCCATCCCTGCTAGGATCTCTGCGGGCGGCCCCACCCGTGGTGGAACGACCGAGGTCGTCTCCTTCGCGGAGCCCGCAGGAAATCGATGTTGCTCTTCCGCCGTTAAAAACGTTTCGGGACACATCGGTTTACAGCGAACGCAGGCTGTATTGTCCGCCCCACAGGCTTGCGGCCAGACAGCATTCGCGTTCGCCCATCGAGAATCGTTTTCGGTCCAGCCCTGCCGGAAACCCGCTTCAGGGGGTCAAGAACGAATCCCGATTAATACCCGAAGCCAGACTCGAGAGCCTGGTTCCTTTGGTAAAATATTTCGAGGCATGGAAAAATCTAGCGAATATTTCTCCGTGGGCCCTGCGCACCATTCAAAATGGGTACAGGCTGCAGTTCGGTTTCCGCCCACCCAGATTCAACGGGGTGGTCTGGACTGTAGTCGACCCAGTGCAGGGTCGGGTATTGGAACAGGAAGTAAACTCCCTGCTGGCAAGGAGGCTATAGAACATATTCCTCCACCGGAGAGGGAGTCCGGGTTTTACAGCCGCTACTTCATAGTTCCCAAGAAGGATGGGGGGTTGCGTCCAATAATAGATCTCAGGCATCTGAACCGTTCTCTGAGGAGATTCAGGTTCAAGATGCTCACTATTCCCATCATCGTGAGTCAAATTCAATCCGAGGATTGGTTTGTCACGATAGATCTAAAAGACGCATACTTCCATATATCCATCCTTCCATCTCACAGGAAGTTCCTGAGGTTCGCTTTCGGGGGCGAGGCGTACCAATATCGGGTTCTTCCGTTCGGCCTAGCTCTCTCCCCTCGCACATTTACCAAATGTATGGATGCGGCTCTGGCACCGCTGAGGCTCCAGGGCATCAGGGTGCTCAACTATATAGATGACTGGCTGATTTTGGCCCAGTCACAAGAGCTGGCGGTTCGGCATCGAGATGTCGTCCTCGCCCACATCCAATGCCTGGGGTTGAGACTCAACACGAAAAAGAGCGTGTTGACACCAGCCCAGCGAACTATGTTCTTGGGAGCGGTGTGGGACTCGGTCACGATGCGGGCACAACTGTCTCCCGCACGAGTCGAGTCCATTCTGGCCACAGTGTCAGGGATAAAGCTAGGCCAAGCCATCACTGTCAAACATTTTCAGAGAGTGTTAGGGCTCATGGCAGCAGCGTCCAACATTATTCCATTCGGCCTGCTGCACATGAGGGCCCTTCAGTGGTGGTTGAAAACCAAGGGGTTCTCCCCGAGGGGGAACCCGTTCCGCATGATCAGGGTTACGCGCAGATGCCTTCGTTCCCTATCTATGTGGAAAAAAGCTTGGTTTCTGTCCCACGGTCCAGTGGTGGGAGCGTCATGTCGCCGGAAAACCGTTTCGACAGACGCCTCCCTCACGGGCTGGGGCGCGGTCATGGACGTTTTACGACAGGCCTATGGCAGGACCATCATTCCTCCTGGCACATAAGCTGCCTGGAGATGTTGGCGGTGTTCCGGGCTCTGAGGAGCTTCCTGCCAGACCTCAAGGGCCATCACGTCCTGGTGAGGTCAGACAATATGTCGGTAGTGACCTATATAAACCATCAGGGGGGCCTGAGGTCTCGCCCTCTATGCAGACTGGCGCATCAGATCCTCCTGTGGTCCCAAGGGAAACTGTTGTCTCTAAGAGCAGCATACATCCCGGGGAGTCAATATCAGGGAGCAGACATCCTGTCGAGACAGGGGCTGAGGCCCGGGGAATGGAGACTCCACCCCGAGGTGGTGGAGTCAATATGTCAGAGGTTCAGCCCAGTGGAAGTGGATCTGTTTGCGTCTCGAGAGACAACTCACTGTCCATTGTGGTTCTCCCTCACTCATCCAGCCCCGCTGGGGTTGGATGCCATGGTGCAGACGTGGCCGAGGCTGCGTCTGTATGCATTTCCCCCGATCTCCCCCCGCTCCCGGGAGTTCTAGAGAGGGTCCGTCGCGACGGGATCAGTCTACTGCTGGTAGCCCCGTAGTGGCCGGCCCGAGTATGGTTCTCAGACATTATATTGCTCCTAGACGGTCCTCCGTGGGAGATTCCCCTCAGGAGGGACCCGCTGACACAGGCAGAGGGCTCAATATTTCACCCTCGGCCCGAGTTATGGAAACTGTGGGTCTGGCCCCTGAGGGGGCACAGTACCTAGAGGCCGGCCTATCAGCTGGAGTAGTGGAGACCATACTCAGCTCTAGAGCTCCCTCCACGAGGAAATTGTACGGCTTAAAGTGGAATGTCTTCACCATTTGGTGTAGAGAGCGTGAGGTGGACCCAGTTAACTGCCCAGTGGCTTCAGTGCTGGAGTTCCTCCAAGATCGTTTCTCCACTGGTCTTACCCCGTCCACGCTCAAGGTGTACGTGGCTGCCATTGCGGCTTTCCACGCTCCTCTGAGTGGTGGGCCTCTGGGGAGACACCAGTTGGTCGTACGTTTCCTCCGTGGGGCTTGGAGGATGAGACCTGCGGCTCGTACCAGGGTTCCCACATGGGACCTGGCAGTGGTTCTCGAAGGGCTGGCTGAGGCCCCCTTCGAACCGCTGGAGTCGGCTGAGGCCAAGAACCTGTCGCTGAAGGTCGCTTTTCTATTGGCCATTACTTCTCTGAGGAGGGTAGGAGATCTCCAGGCGCTCTCCATATCTAAGAGTGCCTGGACTTTGCTCCAGGCAACATTAAGGCTATCCTTCAACCTAGGCCTGGCTATTTGCCTAAGGTGCCGTCCAGTGCGGCTCGGCCTACGGTTCTGCAGGCTTTTCATCCTCCACCTCACGTGACGGCGGATGAGGAAAGACTTCGTCTGCTCTGCCCTGTCAGAGCTCTAAAAATTTATATTCAGAGGTCCTCTTCATGGCGGAAGTCAGAACTGGATTGTCCAGGCTATTTCTTTGGCCTACCAGGTGCGCAATTTGCCTTCACCTTTGGCCGTGAGGGCTCATTAACCAGAGGCATGGCGTCCTCTAGAGCCCTCCTCTCGGGGGCCCCGATCCAGGAGGTCTGCGATGCAGCAGGATGGGCCACCCCCCACACCTTTATTAGGTTTTACAGTCTGGACATTCCGTCTACACCCGGCTCTCTTGTTCTCTCGTCCTAAGTGTGCCTGTGAGCAGCTTCACACTAGGGCAGGCAGGGCGCGTTGTGGCGTAGTGGGTACTCGTTCCCCCAAAGTGTCATATGACGCAGTCGAGTTCCCTCGAAAGGGAACGTCCTCGGGTTACGACTGTAACCCTTGTTCCCTGAGAAGGGAACGAGGACTGCGTCCCTTGGCCACGCCTTCCCCTGCCTGGGAGCGCTTGCTTCATCACAGAAGCTGACATCTCATGTGTGCCGGCGTCCTTTGTAGCTTCCGCTTGTATGCCGTCACTCATTACGTCATGACGCAACACCAATCAGAGATTGGCTTAGTTTCATTCATCCTTCAGAGCAGCTACGCTGAGGGGCGTTCCCCCAAAGTGTCATATGACGCAGTCCTCGTTCCCTTCTCAGGGAACAAGGGTTACAGTCGTAACCCGAGGACGTTTTATGACTTCGAACACCAGTAACTTTCCAGCTCTTCTAAATCACATCTTGATAAAATTTTAAAAATCTGTGAAAATGTAATACAGATTTTATATACACTCTGATTTCTTAATAGAATTTAACATCTTTAACAAAATCAAAGCAACAATGGGAAAGTGAACTTGATTTGCAATTTTCAGAAGCAGCATGGCAAGATATTATAAATAAGATATCATTCAACCTCAATCTGTTATTCAATTCAAAGTAGTTCACCGCCTCCACTGGACAAAAGCAAAATTAGCAAAATTTTCACCAAATATTGATTCCTTGTGTATAAGTGTAGAGTTGAGATAGCTAATCATACACAACTGGTTTTGGTCATGTCCTATGCTTGTTAACTGTTGGCAATTCATATTTAATTTTCTTTCAGGAGTTCTGCATCTATCTATTAATCCTTCCCACATTCTTGCAATATTTGGTATGATAACAGAACTCTACAGAACGCTTTCCTGACTTTAGTAGCTAGACGTCTTATATTGCTTAAGTGGAAGAGCAGATCACCTACTTTTAGTCATTGGATTAGAGATCTTATGTATCATCTTGCACTAGAAGATTCGGTACTCCACTAAAAGGCTGTAGTCAAACCTTTCTCATTATTTGGCAGCCTGTGCTGACTTACAAATGGTTCAAAAAGTAATGTTTTCTGAATTAATTTTTTGTTTGTTATTTCTCTTTATTTGTCCCCCTCCTTTTTTCTATCTGGCCCTGTGAGGCCATGATAATATGGTACAGAATAGTCAGGAAGATAATGTGTAATGGTGCAGTTGGGATGGGGAGCTCTGCTAGAACAAAATAATTGATTTAATCTTAATCTGTTTTTGAAATTCTTGTTATATTATATACTTTTTAAAAATATTTAAAAAGACTTTGAACAAAGCTCAGATAGAGTTGCAAGGTTTTTGACCAGCGAATGACAGATATATTTTGTCTGTTACTGGAACACCTGCATCTGAGGCAATCGCATCGCTTTAGTTTTGGACAAAATATCATGATATAATAGATGAAGCGGGATATTTAAAACAGTATATTGGCCATAACTAGACTGTACAAACAGGAAAAAGCCCGCACTATTTATTTATTTTTTTATTTAACCTTTGTTTAACCAGGTAAAATCAGTTGAGAACAAGTTCTCATTTACAACTGCGACCTGGCCAAGACAAAGCGAGACAGTGCGACGAAAACAACAACACAGAGATACACATAGAAATAAATAAACATACAATCAATAAACAAATCCATATGCACTCAATAAACCAAACCATATATATATAAAAAAAAAAACTATGAACAAGTGCAGTGATCAATAAACAGCTTTGACAGCTGATGCTTAAAATTGGTAATGGAAATAGGAACCTCTAGTTTCAAGTAGGGCTGGGCGATAAATCGATTTTATCGATTAACTCGAATGTGTAGCTTACGCGAGTTTACGCCGATTTTTTTGAATGAAAATCGGTTTTCTCTTTAACAACCGCCGACGCGCCCATATGGGCTCCCGTAGTTCCGACCGCGCTCAGCGCTTGCCATGATAGAGATACACAAACAACATGGCAAATGAACAAGACCGCGGCAGCAGAAGCACACCCGCCGAAAACATTTACAAACTGAATCTGCAGGGCCGCCAACTCTCACGAGTTCACTGAGAGACACGCAATTGTCACTTTTTACACGCTCTCACACACACATCCATTTCCTCACGCAGAGAAACATCGCGAAGCAAAGAGGACACTGACACCGACATACAAGACAGAGCAGGTTACTGTTGATATGAAACAGATTCTCGGCTCTCAGATTCTGTTAATTTTATTACGAAATTCAAACAATAAACACCGTTTTGGCGCTTGTAAATGTGACGTGAAAGATCGCTGACAGATCTCAGTTCAAGCGGCGCATGAACCGATCATCTGTTACTCTTCACTACTAACTTACCCAAATGTAGCTAATAAAATCAATCCATCAGTGTTTTTCAACCGCGGAAAGATGTCCATAAAACAGCTGGAGAACAACATGTGTCACGTAACGTTACATTTACCTCAGGATGCCTTTTAATGACCCATAGCACGCATGTTAGTTGGACTTAAAATAATTGCTATAGAGAGGAGTATTTGGCTAAATATGATAACTATATTACACATTTATTATATTTTACCTATATCATTAAAATATTATAACATTGTTTGTTATTATAAAAAACGCATTATGTTTACTTTGAGTTAGTTTTAACCTTTAATAATACCAGCTGACAGGGCTCTCTATGTTTACAGCATTAGGTGATTTATTTTTGGAGAACAATTAACATAACACATTAGCATATCTACTGTACCTAATATTTATCCAAAGGAATTGATATTGAATCAATATCAGAATCAAAAATCACATGAATTGAATTGAAATTGTGAAATTTGTGTTAAGCAATAATAAAAACAGTAGCATACCAGTCTTTATGCATGTAAACATTGTGTTTACATAGTTAATAAACTTGATAAAATGATGTTTAGTTACCAAATAATTTGACAATCACAATAAACTTCTTGTGATGCAAGTTTTTTTTTCTTAACACATCCCCCCCAATCCACCCATTTTATGTTATGTTACATTTACACTAGGCTATTTACAATGACAGGACCCTCTGGTCTTTTTGGGTTGTTGTTTCTGATTGCACTTTAATCCAGATAATATCCCAGAAGAGAATATCAAAACAAAATAAAGTAAAAACTTGTTTTGAACAATTTCTTTGTCATCTGAGGATTGATTTTAAGTAGGGAGAGAAAAAAATCGATTTAAATCGTAAATCGGATTTTTTGTCAAAAAATCGGGGATTTTTTTTTTAGGCCATATCGCCCAGCCCTAGTTTCAAGGATTTTTGCAATTCATTCCAGTCGTAGGCAGCAGAAAACTGGAAGGAATGGCGACCAAAAGAAGTATAAGCTTTGGGGACAGCCAGTAAAATATACCTGCTAGAGCGCATACTACGTATGGATGTTGCTATGGTTACCAGGGAGCTGAGATAGGGCGGAGATATGCCTAATAAGGACTTATAGATGACTTGGAGCCAATGAATTCGGCGGCGAGTATATAGTGAGGGCCAGCCAATAAGAGAATAAAGATTACAGTGATGAGCAGTGTATGGAGCTTTGGTAACAAAACGGATAGCACTATGATAAATTACATCCAGTTTACTAAGTAGAGTTTTGGAGGCTATTTTGTAAATAACATCGCCAAAATCAAAGATTGGTAGGATAGTAAGTTTTACAAGGGCATATGCATATATATGCAACTATGAATAAATAATTTACATTTTGCTAACTTTGTGATGCATGGGTTTTGTAAGAATCTTGAATATTCTTTTTCTTAATCACCCAATGAAATTACAGATTCAAATGCCCTGCTCAAACACAAAGGGTCGTAAAATCTCCCTCCAAAGGGGAAGCTTCGTATTGGCTCACACACCTCCAAAGGGTTGATGATGTTTTAATAAGTACAGTGTTTTCTTTACTCAATAATCACTATGTCTATAAAGGCTAATCTTTTTTTTTGTATTTGAAGAGTCTTAGTATTTGCAGTCTAGTTATGGATAAATGAAAATAGGAGCAGGCTTCACTCAATAATTAAACTATAAACTTTTAAGAATGCTGGCCCGATGATTAAAATATACAAAGAGGAAAAAGGCCGCACTATGCATAAATATTTTTATTTGCAAAGAACTTTATTGCTAGCTGGGCTATCAATAAAAAATGTATTTATTGTTACAGTATTTATTCTCCCGAGTCTTTCTGGTAGAACTATCTGTTATCGGCAGTAGCCAAGTCAAGTCACCTTTTTTTATATGGTGCTTTTACAAAACAGATTGTTTCAGTTGCGCCCATTGTAGGAGCAGCTGAGTAGTGTCTGTTGTCATTACACAGTACGTCAGTGGCCTCTGGAGGCAAAATAAAAACTGTCACTGATGCCTCGTGACATTTGTTTTGACAAACTTCACTCTGTATGGAGCGGAATACTCAGATGCGGAATTAAAACACGGAAAGCTATGTATAATACCCCGGTCCTAGTCTGGCCTGGTTCTACGGGGGTGATAGAGGTTGCTAGGGTATCATATTGGCGAACAGATTTGGCAAACGCTCAGTGCGCATTTGGGTTTGCTTTCTGGAGAACATGAAAGGTTTTTATTTACAACATGTTTTTTGCAGCGTTGAGCAATGCAGCCAATCACAGACATGTCCATTGATCTCTTGAATGCAATAGCCAATCAGAGGTGTTTAAGCTAGTCAGAATACACGTACCGTTCAAAACAGTAGATACCCAGCAGCCAGATAGCTGCAACCCAGATAGCCAGCAGCCATATCACCCTGTAGCCCACGACTGGTTGCCCACTGAAGCTAAGCAGGGCTGAGCCCGGTTAGTACCTGGATGGGAGACCTTCTGAGAAAACCAGGTTGCTGCTGGAAGAGGTGTTAGTGAGGCCAGCAGGGGGTGCTCACCCTGTGGTCTGTGTGGGTCCTAACACCCCAGTATAGTGACGGGGACATTATACTGTCAAAGAGCACCGTCTTTCGGATGAGACGTTAAACCGAGGCCCTGACTCTCTGCGGTCATTAAAAATCCCATGGCACTTCTCGTAAAAAGTAGGGGTGTAACCCCGGTGTCCTGGCCACATTCCACCCATTGGCCCCTGCCAATCATGGCCTCCTAATAATCCCCATCCACTGAATTGGCTCTATCACTCTCTCTCCTCTCCAACTATAGCTGGTGTGTGGTGAGCGCACTGGCGCCGTTGTACTGTGGCTGCCGTCGCATCATCCAAGTGGATGCTGCACACTGGTGCTGGTTGAGGGGAGAACCCCTGATATGATTGTAAAGCGCTTTGGGTGTACAGAAGTACATATGAAAGCGCTATATAAATGCCTCATTCATTCATTCATTCATTCATACCCGATATTCCACACATTGCGTAGATAACTATCAAGTTTACTCTAATAATAGAATATTGTAGGTACAAAATGAATAGTGTTCCAAAGTTGTCGTCTTCTGGTGAATTTCTCCGTTTCGAAGCTAAAATATGTCACACGGGCTAGGCGATTTGTGCAGAACCATAGATTTTTCATGAGAGGGGTGGTTGGGGGAATCCGTCCAAAATGTTTACAAAATAAAAATGTTTAGCCTTTTGTTAAAATTACTTGTACTGTTTGACCAAACTCGCCGTATGCTAGGTAATGGAGAAGTTAGGTTTGCAGGACTTCAAAGTATAGCCTATGATTCACAAAATGTGTTGTACAACGCTGAGATAAGGTGCAGATTGTGCTGTCAGTGCTTATATTATTTAACTTTGTTTGATTCTATAAAATATGTACAAGACTGAATCGATACAGGACTTATAGGCCTAATTTTCTTAATATTCTGGAATAGCGACAGTAAATGCTAAAGTAACATTTTATTATAAATAGTAATCAGGGTTTTTTTTTTTTGGGGGGGGGGGGGGGGGGGGTGGGGGGGTTCCACATTAAACACAAACAGTTCTGCTTTCATCTTCCTCCCCCTCAAAAATACGCCCCTGGTTTCAAACGCTGGAGTTTTTGTTCAGTGCTGAGATCTGCTTGCTCGCAAATCTTCTCATTATAACAAAATAGACAATGAAAAAAAGAGATTAATTGTGTAGTGTAGACAGCTTCATTTATTACAACTGAGATTTTTAGTGATTATAAAGAAAGCACTTTTTGAGCACTGCATATATAATCCATGCAGAATTTGAATTAAAGTTTTGTTTTTGATGCTGCTAAGAGGACCGACAACCACGTACACGCTGCAAAGTTAATATTTATTTATTTTATTTAAAAGTACATTTGATGGTTCAATCAATACCGTTTATTTTTGTAATAAAGTTCAGCACTATTTTAGTAACTATTGATTTACTACTCGGTTATCGGCAAGTACTGCCCAACTTAGTTATCGGTATCTGTAAAATCCAATATCAGTCGACCTCTAGTTCAAATAGCAAAATCTCTCCCAAACTCTTGGCACAGGATCAAGACTCCTTTTATCTGTTATTCGTGCTAGGTTTTATTGTACTGTATTTTTATTAGGTTTATTTGATTTAGTTAGTACTTCATTATATGCACATGAAGCATTTAATTGCCTTTATCCAATTTCTGTAGCTAAATAAAGCACTCTGGATAAGAGCATCTGCTAAATGTAAATGAGTCATTAGTCTGTAGTCCAAAGAGAGGAGACATCAACACCAATAAATACACTTTTCACTCGCCATAGAAGGCTAGACGGATACCACGGTTCCGCTCTGACTTACTGTGCGTTGGTTGAATCCATACTGTACTCTTCTGTGTACCTGAATAAAGCAGACATGGGCGACACAAAAGGGGAGAGAGAGTTTTCAATAAAGGACACATGCAAATTATAAACATGCAAAAACATGCTGGAAAAGGCTGGGTTGGCCACAGTCCTTCTGAAAAGCACTGCAAAAGAATATCAGACAGACATCTTTGTCAAATGTGTGTCATTGTGCTGTGACACTCTGCATTTTCACAATGTGTTTAGGTTATGACATTTTGAAGTGCCATTTGAAAGCTTTGAGCACTGAGCTGGATCCATAACCTGGATGAAAACCACAGGAGTATGGAGTTTTCATAGCCCCAGGGTTGCTCTGTGTGGCTATTTAGTTGACACAAAAATGGATGATTATGATATGGATCACATGGAGGTTAGATGATGACTGTATTATCACAAACAATTTGACAAATTGAGAGCAATATTGCTTTTAATGATTGATGTACAATAGTATTGCACCAAATATTGGTGTGTACAACTGTCAAATAGGTGCAACTGCAATACAACAGCAAATAAAAAATCAACTATTATACTAATAAGCAAAGGAAACAATCATTCAAGGAACAGGCTGAGTAAATATCCATGTCGAATGAACTGCATATTCTATCTGAATTTATGGGCCAAATATTCTCTGTGAATGGATTACATTAAATATTCCCTCTGTGTGGTATGGTGAGCAGTGCAGTATTTCAGGTGAAAAACCACAGGGATGTGAAGGGTTCATTACGTTGTAGCACCATCTCACTGGCACAAGCAATGCAGTGTAGCTGATCAATTTTGATGGCAGAAATTTATATTAAGAGTCCAAAGGCAGGAGGCCATAACCCCAAACTCAAAAACAATGCTGCAGTGTTTTTCTTATGGGACATATCTTGTGTGTTCAGTGCATACTTATTAATCACAAATTCAAAAATCTATTATTTTAATAATTTCTTTATCAGTTAACTACATAGTTAGGGTCACTAACATGACAAAATTGATTAAATTACTGATTGTACCCTTCCTCATCACTGCATGTTTTACTCAAACAGTAGTCTATATGTATTCACTCCATTCCAGTAAAGGCTAGTCAAGCGTACAGTAAGTGCTCTGCTGATATTATTAGTGTTATGTTATCTCCCAGTAACCTTTAAGTGGTGCAAAAATTTAAGTAGATAAAAGACATTGCGAAACACCTTTCACTGAAATTACATACACACTATAGATAAAAATTACTCTATTTTAGCACGTTCACTCTCTCTCTCTCTCTGAGCATGCACGAATATGGTGGGACGAGTGGAGCGTGTTGTTAGAGGTAGAGTGAAAAACGTGGAGAAAATTAAATAATTTTTTAGGCTACATTTAATACAAACTGATGAAGTATTGTATACTTTAAAGGTTTTTTTTCCGATGAGAATACTTTTTGTGCGAACAATTTCTTCTCTTCCATGTTAGTCTCCTAAGCTGAACAGCAGCTCATTATTGGCTCCGATGGACTATTGGTGCGTTCAAGTCCTCCTGGGAAGTTCGTACTTACGAGGTGGGAAGTCGTGTTTTTGACGGCATGTGCGTTCAAGTCACTTTCGTCGGAGTAAGAAGGCGGTGTACTTTCTATTACGCAAAAATAGAGCAAGTTTCTTAAATTCTAGATCTAGAAAATGAAGAACAAATAAATGTGCATCAGGTGTGCTTTGATTTTTTATGTTTTTAATTAATTTATGAAGCCACTGCAAACTTTATCATTACATTACATTGTTTTATTATAATGCCATCATATTCGGTGCAGGCAATTAGCTTACTTCGCTGTAAATAGTAAAGTCTATCAATATCACTGCTGAATACCTTTAAGTATTTGTGGTATTCCGCCATGTTCCTCAGTGACACGCCCCCAACTCGTACAGATCGGGGCTTAAAGAAAATCCCGAGCTCCCCACTGGTATTTACGACATAGTGGTGGCGTTCAAGTGCGCTCAACTCGTAATTACGATCTATACGAGATGACTTGAACGCACCATATTTTAACAATGTCTTTACTAGCTTTCTGGACCTGTGGCAATCATGTTGCTGCCCATGGCTGGTTTAGACACCTCTCGGATTTCATCAAAAATATCTTAATTTTGTTCCGAAGATGAACGAAGGTCTTACGGGTTTGAAAAGACATGATGGTGAGTAATTACTGACAGAAATTTCATGTTTGGGTGAAGTAACCCTCACAACTTTTCACACGTGGCAGTATAGTATTTGACCTTGTACAGGTAATTTGGATTAAAGAAATGTTTGTTCCCGTGACTCCTTTAGTAGACCCGGCAACTAAAGTCACAATTTCAAATGTGCCATATTTCATCTCATATGACGCCATTATTAAGGGATCCCAGCCGTAAGCCCTAAAAAAGAGGGATCAGTGAGAAAACAGTCAAGAAGTTGTTCTTTGAAGATGCTAGCCATAGTGTTTACTACATAGTTTTTTCCCCTCTTTGGCTTCTCTTTTCTAGTTCTATTTATTTGTCGAGTTGCAGTAATGTGTTTCTTTAGTCTAAGCGTGTCTGCTCTGAAAGTTCTTCATAACTGCTAACTCTTGCCCACATTACAGATGCTATAAACTTGTCCAGGTCTGAAAAAAAAAAATCACTCACTTCAACAATTTTACCATTAGTTTCATCAAGAAATTCATTCATTTGAGCTACAGTATACAAGTCTCCTTTCATCACTTTTGACATATCTGCCCCTTCAGACCATCATTCATCATCTCTCATATTTCATCATCAGTACAGTGAAAGAGTCCTTCCAACTCATCTACTGAGCCTTCCTCTACTGACTACATATGAGTCACATTCTTACTATTATCCACATCCTCAACTTCATCACTTAAATGCCTGACAACAGCGGAACTACATCCAGCTTGCTCACTGCTCTTTCACTCACCTCATTGTGCCTGATGACCTTCTATGAAGGCCTTTTGCTTTTATTCTGTTGCTTGTTTCCGTGGTATCGGTATTGTTGATATATTTATAAGATCCGTTCTCGGTTGAACCAACATGCAACTGCTATTCATTATCGACTTTCTTATGCGGGCAAGAGAAACGTTTGTGGCCTGAATCTTCACATTCAAAGCACTGTGACTTCTCTGTGACTCACGAGATCTCTAATGTGTGCTACGGTGAACTTAGAAACATCAGTACCTGCTGTCTAGATAAAAGAACATGTTTCAATGCAGTGATTTTACATCCTAATGGGACCATTCTAACAGGACTTGTGATTTTTCTGTATCGTGTCAGTTCTTTAATGTTAATGAGATGAGGGATAAGAGGAAGGCTAATACCTTTATAGAATTTATCAGGTTAAAAAAAATCTAGATGTGATTTTCTTGCAAGAAACTTTGAATAATGGGTGGGGGAATTAGTGTGTTCTTAGTCATTGGACTAACTTGAGTGCAGGAGATTTTAGAATTCTGTCCAAAAACAAAATGTTTTTCATTTATTATTTCAGTGTGGGAAACTTGAAGATGTGTTGTCTAAATTAAAAGAATGGTGTAAGATTTTAGGAGTGTTCTCATCCATACTCTATTTATGGGCCCAAGAATAACAAGAATAGAAAGCAGATCCATGGGTTGCTTAATTTTTTGTTCGGGCTTCAGGCAAAAATGGGAATCTGGCTATCACGCAAAGGTAAACTCAGTGGTGTGGGGTCAACTAATCCATAAATGTTTCCAATTTAAAGGATCAAATAAAATCAAGGTTAAAGGTGAAATATCCTTATTATCACCTGGCCAAAGATCTAGAGACTTTTTAACTATAATTGGGGAGTGAACCAGTGTTTGTCAGAAATGGTTCTCTGCAAATGTATGTCTTTGGTGGTTCTCTGCAAATGTATGTCTAATTGTGTTTTAAAGCTGCTGTAGGTAAAAATATTTTTTACATATTTGTTAAAACTGTCATTATGTCCTGACAGTAGAATATGAGACAGATAATCTGTGTAAAAATCAAGCTCCTCTGGCTCCTCCCAGTGGTCCTATTGCCATTTGCAGAAATACAACGCTCCCGTCAGAAACAACCAATCAGAGCCAGGAGGAATGTCTTAGCAGTGTCAATCACGCTCGTGTACGCGCTGATCACACCCCTCTCTTGCACAGCGCGAGCGCCGGAGCGCGTACCGTCGTTCAAACTCAAGATTGCCGGCGAGCTGCAGCTGTGCTTATGACGGAGAAACAGCCTAAACTGCCGATTCTCGAGTGACACCTGCTCATAAAACAAAGAGGTAAAAGGAAAAAGACCGATGACGATAAACAAGCGAAGAAAGAATTAGACAGAGCCCATTGACTCGGTTTCAAAACTCTAGCCACATAACATGTAGATAAAATGTCACGCACTCTCTCTGCTAAGCAACAATTAAAACCTGCTAGCTAATTCACTGGCTTGTCATGTTGCTGAAATAATGTACTAGCCCACCTTATCTAGCATTATATATTGCTAGAATAATTACTTACATACTGTAACGTTAGTTACCGTTATATTAAAAATATCTTACTAGCTATTTATAACGTATAGAGTGAAGTATAAAGAGTGCAACGTTATAAAGTTACATGTATTGTAAAATACATAATGATTTAGGACCAAGTTTGTAGTCAAAGTATGGGCAGGCCATAGTCAATGTAAAGCATATTGTTGATGTTTAGTCCCTATTAGTGAATGTGCCATATAACTTTCAATCCGCCGTCATCGGTGTGTTTACTAGCCTGCGCGTTCACGACAGGCTCCGATGACGAGCTGTGGAGGGAGGGCTGTAGCGCAGCAGAGAGCGAGGGGGTGGGACCTGTAAGTTGTGCTTGTTCAAATTTTCAGGCTAAGTCAACATTTTCTCAAAACTCCCTACTGCAGCTTTAAATCTTTTAAACAAACATAGAGATGCATTGTTTTTAAATTGTGTGGAGTTATTTTTAATTTATTTATTATTACACAATTGTGTGTACCATATATTTGTGTAGTTCTTATGTAATCTTGTTTTTAAATAATGTATTAAATGATCTTCAAAGTCAACTCTTTCTCTCTCTCTTCTCTCTCTCTCTCTCTCTCCTCTCCTCCTCTCTCTCTCTCTCTCCTCTCTCTCTCGCTATATCATACATAACAAATCTAAACTTCGCAGAAAGATAAAAAGAAGTGCATCTTTACACTTCTTTAAGGGTCATTCATGTTCCCACTAAGGATGATAACTATTACTTTATAATAATCATGCTAATTATATGAGAATAGTTTCACACCACAGCTATAACAATAACACAGAGAAACTTTTTTGTTTTTCTTCAGCTCATGAACAATCAAACAATTGACCATTAATCAGAAAGTTATGCCATTTGCCACTTTGCCACTGGATGCTCTTTTCCTTAAAAATTGCAGTCAATGGGTTGTGGAGCTGAAACTTCAAACTTCAAGGACAAGGGAAAAAAAAGCACCATAAAAGTGTCATAATTGGTTCACACAACTCATCTGCTACAATCCAAGCATTTCATGATGGCTTCTGTCATTTAAAGCCTGACCATCTCTAATGTTTCTGTATTTGGTTGCGTTGTGAGCATTTGCAGCACATGTGTTGTCAAACTGATGTTTTGCTCCATCCAAGAAACTGTCAGAACTTCAGTCTTCAAAATGACCACTTTATTCTACAGGGAGCTGCTCCCACTTACATCCCCAGAAAATCAGGAAGAGACCAAAAGACCAATCAAAATAAGTGACACGGGGAGTCACATACAGTAGGATTTGTGCACAATAACGAGGTGTAGGGATGATTTTAACAGTCTTCCAGAGTGGATGAACCCTACCCCCATCCTAACAAACACACTCCCATTATACTGATTGCTGTGAGCCTAGCCAGGTGGCAGATTTTCAAGCTTTTTTAGCACTAAAAACACTTGTGTTCAAAGTTACCACAATATCATCTACAGTACATCACAGTAACATCTGGGGAATTTTTATAAAGCTTTACACAACCATTATCCAAATAGCACGTCTAACACTTTGTTCCAATCCAAAGTGTCACCAAATGTATGCTTTGATAAAGGTAAAATTAGATACAGGATGATTTCTGTCATATTTTACAAAACCGAGTTCTTTAAAACAATGGGATGATATTTCAAGATCAAGCTGAATCATTTACCTTAGTGGTGCTTGATCTTACTGTTGGAGTTCAACTTTCCTGCAGAGCTGAGTACTATTCTATCCTCTAACCCTACCCCTAATCCCAACCCTCACAGAAAACTTTCTGCATTTTTACATATACAACAAAAACAAACATAGTTTAGTATGATTTATAAGCAGTTTTTCTCATGGGACCAAATCATTTCACCATATACAACAATTCTGGTATTACTATTATTTTGGTGACATTTTGCCCCCACAACCTAGAACGACATACACACACAAAAACACACACCCGAATCAGCTAGTCGGTGTATTTGGGTTCAAAATTACAGACAACGGCGTTAAAGTTGGAATTCAAGTCTCCAGGCAGATTTCTGTTCAAATTCAAACGAGATATAGATTCACAACATAACAAGCAATCTTTTCCATGTGAAAAATAAATATAATAGATAAACTGTTAATTAAATGTGTTAATTTAGTTAGCCATGTCTTAAAAAATGTGGAATAGGTGCTTTCAAAAAATATTGTGCTAAACATATGCCACTCATGGTGCGAGATGATGGACAGGCCAGCAACAGACTCATGTTTAATTACATTGACAAACTAATTTTGGGATTTTCAATGATTTACTTCACCACAATAATGTAATGCCACAAAGTATCTTCACTCGAGAACTGGACTTTGATTATAACATTAATCAATCATATAATGCAATTACTTTTATTAAAAAAAATTAATTAATTGACTGTCCTAATAAAAAGTAAAAATTAAATAGACAAATAAATGAACAAATAAATGATCAACACGCAAAAAGATAAATCTGTAAGAGTAGAATTTACAGATTCTCCGGAAACTGAGTTACATATGTAACCATAGACGTTCCCTTTCAAGGGAATTTTGACTCTGCATGGTGTTGATGCTATGGGAATGTTACCTATGCCATACTGAAAAATGCCTACATAACAAGATTGTGAGATTATGTACAAGCACAGTCACTTGTGGACAAGCAAAATAAATTAAACCAACAGGACCTGAGAGCCTGGGGTTGTATCCATATCCAAGATGTAAAACCTTAGGAATGTGTGCAGAGGGTACCACCATTCCGCAGCATAAACATCTTGCAAAGATGCACCCTTGAATAGGTGGTTTGCAGTCACGTGATTGTGTTGACGCGCGAAATTCAGATGGAGGGCAGGAAGTGAAGAACGCAATGGACGAGATGGAGAAAAGTCCATACTGTACTACTTTAGACGCTATTACAAGAGAAATATATAAACAAAAAATCGAAACATATGTTGGACGTGATCCTTACGTTATGAAGAGGACCGATTTTCAACTGAATTGAGAGATTTGCCTGCCATCGAGGCGGTAGATATCTGCAACTACCTCGTCTTACAGACATACTTTGACTTTACAAAGTTCGGAAACTGGTACGTTACACAAACAGCCACATAAGTGTATTTAAACACCTGAATAATGTAATTATAAGCCATAAATAATGTATTAACTCACATTTGACGAAGTGATCACTGCACACACACACGGGCATTTTCCCGTTCGGCTCCTCCCGACCGCAGACGTAGGTTTGCAAGGCATTTTTCCCGGTGTTTTTCTGGTGGTTTGATCGATTTGAGCAACCATAAACGACGCAAAACATAGGCATTTTGAGTTTGTTATAGTGCTTCCTAAATATAGAAAATCACTTCCTGCCCTCCATCTGCATTTCGCGCCATGGCAACGCAGTGGCGTGACGTCATATGAAAACAAGCTATAGTGTATAAGAAGTAGCCACACTCCAAGTAGAGTGGGCTCTGATCCCTAGAGGTGAAGCCAAGCTGGGTACCTCATAGGCAAAGAATAAAAGCTGACTGGTGGCAACAGAGCCTTAGCAGCCCCACCAAAGCAGTGCAAATCTCTTACAAAGTTTTCAGCAATAACAGAGCCTTGAGAGTCTTAAACTCCTCTAAGGCTCAAATGGAGCATCTGAAAGCCTTCCAAGATACAGCAAGGTTCGGGAAATAACTTGCGGTCTGCAGATAGACCTCAGTCATCTAGCATTGTACAAAAACAAGATACCATGGGATGCCTCCCCATAGAAACTCCATCAATGTGAATGTGGCTGGCCGAAATAGTGGCCATGTAAACTTGAGTGTAACAGGGGCCTAAAAAACGTTCTAGTAGGAACCAACAGGGAAGTGGACTGGGTCCAAGTGGTGCTGAGGTCCAAGACACCACCTTTGAGCATAGTTACCTTGAAAAGTGAGCTCCAGCATTTAAAATGGTCATACTTGTGACCCTAGATCCATTGCACGTAGAAGTGTGGATTCAGAGAGAACTAACTATTGTTTACTAGATAATAATGTTGTCATAGAATTAAATATGCATTTGATTTAAATAATAAAATATTGTTAAAGGCCTGAAACAAATGGAAAGTTATATGGAATAGTTTAAAATAATTCTCAGGTCCATTCAGTAAATTTTCATTCATTCAGTTTATTTTAAATTACTTGAGACTTGTGGCCACTAATATCAGACACGACCCATGTCCGAAGCACTCGTCAAAGTTTTGGTTCACAGGTTTCCAGATCCAAGTGGACCTGTGAAGAACTCTAGTCTCGATGATGTCACCTGACCTCCATCGGCTTCACACATGCTTCAGACACCAATGCACGCTAAAGGCATTTCCATATCATCAACACCATGACACAGCGTTTGAAGTTCCCTCGAATTGGAACGCAACTTATGGAAAAATGTACTGTTTACGTGTGCACCAATAATGTGATTATTTCTAATAATCAGAGAGTAAGGTCTTAATCACAGTAAGATGTTTACTTGACACAAGCAGAACTCTTTGTGAGAACTCTCATTTTCATTATTCTGATTATTCGCTAATAAATATGGTTATACCACACTCAGATAGGCATACAGTATGCATGTTAATCTACTCGCATCAAACAAATCTACATTTTTTTTTTGGACATCTGGATGAAGATATGGAGCAGAGACTGTGCAGTGAGTTGGTGTGACAGAGTTTAGCGATTTGGAGAATTAGAGAAAACTTCAGAATAATGTCACGGAGTTCATTCATGAAGTTGTGTGAACAACACACGGCATCCGCATAGAACCGAGCACATGCACACTTTGGTCAGAGCGGTAATAATGTGATTAAGGTGTTTAGATGCCTGCCTATTGCGATTAAAATCGGTGTATGCCACGTAGTTAAATGCTAATATGGTTACTATGATTATGAGCTTAATCGCACAAGTTTGATCAAAGTATTCTACATGAGGTAAAGTTTTAATCGCAATATCACCATTATAATCCCATTATGAGGGTGCATGTAAACACACTGATTGTTGTATCAACTTAACAATGCAAGTTGGTCAAACAATATAACAAGTTCTGTCAAATCAAAAATAATAATGTTTTTACTTGTCGATCCAAGTTTAATAAGTCTGAAACAAATTTTACAGCAAAATATAGTAAAAAAAAAATTACATAAGGCTAAAACATATATTATTTCTAAATAACAAACAATAAGTCCACATGCTCACACAAATTGAGTGCATCATCAGTGATCAAACTGAGCATGTTTAGCAGCCTGTTAGTTGAACCTTACACCCAACATTATTAAGTATTTACAGTGTATAACATGTAACGGGCAGAAAAAATTACAATGACAATTATTAATATATTCAAATGATCTAAATTGTAATTAAATTAAAATGTAAAAAAAAAAAGAAAAAAAGATGCAACCTATTTTCTCTCCCCTCTATAAGTATTGTTTTTTTTATTGAAGAACACAGTTCATGACATTTCTGAAATCACAAAATGAATCATTAATTAATTTAATATAAGATTATACAGTTTATTTTTTTATTATTTTTTTTTGAAAACAAGCAGCTTTGTCATAATTACATCAGAAAATATATTTTATAGGGGCAATATTTTGAATTACATTGAGGTCTAGCCTACGTGTCAGAAAGGTTTAGAACCACTGATGTAGGATATCTACTTACTCACAAAAAGAACATGTATATGGCTGATAAAATAAAGTGTCCAAGGAAGGAACATGGTGCTCAGTCTTGGTTTCAGACTCTTGAACCCCTGCTGTCAGACTGAATGATTTTTCGCTCGTCTAAAGCTACACCTACATACAGTACAAATACAAAACCTGCACTGCACCACAGCATTTCACAGTACCCTCAGAAACATTCTCTCACTGTGAGGTGCTCTGAAGCTCTAGTTCTTTTACAAACCTGATCTATATAAAGCTCAGAAAGGAGTTGTTGGCATATTAATGCACAATTCTAGATGATTCATATACATTGTCATTATGAATACGGGTGTAAATTTCATATTTTGGCTCATAATATACTGTACTGTATACTGCACTTATGCAAGACCCATTTTCAAACAAAAAAATGACTCAATATGAAACAATTGTGATATATGTGAAGCAGACCACTCAGGTATTGTTCTTGTATAAATGAAAAGAGTTTTGCTTGCATAGGCCTCTCGTTTGACAGCTTGGCAGGAATTGATAAAATATGTAATATTATATGATATATTACAAATATAAATATATAATATAAATATAATAAAATAATAATATAAATAATGAAGCACAAAAATGTGTCATCTGTATTATCAAAAAGAATGATGGGCAAACAATGAGTGATCTTTTTCAAACAAGAAAGTTGACCATTCAAACAATTTATTTCTCTTTCACTCCTTGCTGTCTAGACTAAGTGCTGAAATGAGAAATGGAAAGACCTGACAGGGCAGAGAAATGTCCTTCGGTGTAATCAAAACATGTTATGAAGTGGTCTAAAAGTAGCTTTGAAGTCACTTTAGATAATTCAGGTTTTTTGTTATAATATTTGGGTTGTTTAGAACTGTGAAGGCAGAGGTGGCTATTTGTTTAGTGGTACGTTTTGCGTTATCACTATAAAAAGTGCAAACTTTTGAAAAATTATTTTGAAATAGACCAGTCATCAACTAATTCAGGCAGAATTCTGGTACTCAGTATTTCAGATAATGGACGTGTGGGTATTAAAATTATCACTAACTAGTGTGACACACTGTTGGCACTTACATAAACTTTCATTCCCTCGCAAACCTTTTGCATTCTCAAGAAACTTTGTGTTTACTCACAAAAGAACACACACACATTTTGCGAGCAAACACAACGTTTTTTGAGGGAGCGCAAACCTTTTGCGAGAGAACACAAAAGGCATTGACAATTTTTTCTCCCATCTCATATTTGTATCCTTTACCATGTCACTTAAGGGGCTCTGTACATAACAGAATGTCGTTATATTTTATGAGCACAACTAGGCAATTGTATTCTGTATTGTGTAAAAAACATTTTTGTATTAATTTATTTTTACTGAACCTGATGGTAAGAAAGAAAAAGGTTAATTGACATTCCTATTCATCCTTGTGTAAGCGTTTGCCCTATTTATAGTCTGCTCTTGGCAACTAACGGCAAGAAAGACCTACCTTATGTACAGTATTGTTGAGGCATTCACTGAGTGGATCAATAGAGAGACAGAGATATATTTCCTCATTTCACGGCCTGGAGGAGTCAAAGAATGTTACATTAACATCACATTTAATTTAAACGACCAATAAATACTAAATAGACTGCTGGCCACCAAAAACCTCTGGACCATTTACCTTTAGGGCTTCACAGGTTTATGGGTTTAGACTATAGGGTGCACTGAAATTAAAATTCTGGGCCTAAACTGAAACCGAAAATGGTGTTTAAAAATGTATTTCTTTATTTAAATATGCTTAATTCTTTATTTTTTAGTTTTTTATGAAATGCAATTGAAAAAATACAAGCCAATAAATGAAAATAACCTGAGCATAAAGTGGAATATTGAGTGGAGCATCGAACCGCGCAGTGATAGCGGCTAGAGCGAGAGTGAAACCTGAGCGCTGAACACTGAGGGGTGAGGCGGCATTTATTTTCTGCTCACATTTTCAGCAGTTTTTGTCTTTCGGACAAAAAACCCATGCCGGCGGCCGAACTTTCGGTGCATCCCTAGTTTAGACATCACAACAAGTCTGAAATTAGAAGTCTGAATTTTAATAAGCTAATACAAGAGGACCAAGGTTTAGAGGAGAGGATTAAACTGCAGATAAAATGCCATAAATACTTAGAATTTTATAATATTGCAGGGATTATTACATGGTAATTACATGAAATAATTAAAAATAAAAGTTAAACTTTGTTTTAAGGTGTCTTTGTTTCACTGTAATTATACATTTAAGAACTGAGTAATAATAAGTAACTACATGTGCTTACGGTAGGATTAGGGTTTGGTTTGGGATTAGTTGCATGTAATTATGCATAATTAATAGTTATTACTTTAGTAACTACATGTAACAAATCTAACAATGACAAATAAAGTGTTACCAAAATAAATATATTTCCATTATATACACAATTGTTGACATGCAATAAAACATAATAATCTTGGGAAACTCAAAGAAGCATCAAAAAGACCGAAAAACATGTCTCTGTGCTCCTTATAAAAACTAGTTTGACATTTTTGCACAACTCTACAGCTCTCCCATTGCTCATCTCTCATATTCAGCTCAACTGCAAACACAAGTGCCTTTGTGCACCATTATCACAGTACACAATAGGGCAATAAACTGAATGGTTAGTTGGAGTGGATTACATTAGAGGACATCATTGAACAGATATGAAACCAGCCCTGTAGAAAGCGGCATTAGGTCCATCTAACTTCAACTCACATTGAAAGAGCGGCTGTAGAGTGAGATGAGAGCTGGGTGTGGACTAAGAATAAAGAAAAGCATTGTGAATGATTAATCTGCCTAACCAAACCATAATGAAAACATCATATTGAGATGAGCTTTGCATCTAGACTGAGATATTGATGTATTACAGCTTAATAAGTGTGAGCTTGACAGCCTCAAGTGTCTGTTAGGCAAAGGAGCTTCAATCAACAATCATCATTATATGACCATGGTTGTAATATTTTGTACCAATATTGCACCAATGATACATGTTATATATATCCCTAATCATTTGTTAACAACATGTATTAATTATGTCAATGAGCTAATTGTTTCTGCCTTAAATTAATACATTGTTAGCTAACAACGTGATTTGTATATGTACATTTCTGAAATACATAACTTGGACACAATCACCCTGAACAGATCACTCTAATTTAGACATGCATTTTCTGTAAAGCTGCTTTGAAACTGTATTGTGAAAAGCGCTAAATAAATGTGAGTTTAATTTAATTATTTAATCTTAATACAGTTATGCTTGCTCATCTGTCAGTTGGATCCAATATCATTTAATAATGAGATGTAAAATAGAACATGCATTCAAAATGAATGGATGGGAGTGTATTGAAATAAATACAAATTAAATATATATGATATTAAGGCCACACAGAGCAAATGTGACTATGAAAATACATCCGTTTGCTTGTTCACCAGCTCTTTGAAAGCCACTGGTAATCATTTGTCTATCATGTCCTTTACACAAAGCATCATATTTGACTGTTAAACAAGTAGGCTATTTGACACAAAATTTGTAGTTCATCTTTCTGAGTTGCTGTTGCATTAGGCTACAATACAAAATCAGTTTCATTTCTTAATGTAATAAAGAGCTATTGCTGGATGCAGCACCCTCCTGTCAGTCATTTTAAACTATAAACGTTTTAAGTAGCTTTTGTAATCTTTGGATAAGATTAGCTATTGACACAGAAATCAGGCAGATATGACATTCCTGTAAAAGATGAAACGTATAAAGATGAACTGTTATGATTCGCTCAAGACTACCAGAACAAAATCGCTATCTTTTACATGCAAGCTCAACTAAACACGAAATATATGGTTTTTGATCGTTTCATCTACCATCGTCATTAGCTCATTCGTTTTAAATTATTCTCAGTGAATGTGGCGCGTGCTGGAGGATGCTGCAGTTTTATTATCAAACAGTGTTCACACTGACACACACACACACACACACACACACACACACGCTGCCTGAAACGGGACTGCGGTACCTTTGGCCAGCATCGCTCTCAAAAGAACCCATCGTCCGAACAGGCACCGCCGGATTGAGCCAAATTTGCTCAAAGGATTTCCTGGCTTCGGTCTTTCCGTCCGGGTCGATTTCGGACGGCGACTCGGTTTTTTTGGCACCTGCCATTCTTCAGGCTCACAAGTTACTAGCAGGAGAGATGGACGGACGGGTACCGTCAGCGCGAGTTCATGCTTCACTTTACCGCGCGTCGCATCCGTAAATATACACCTGCTGCCGGACGCGCGTTTCGCGCTCACGACGTCGATGAGGGTTGTCACAGAACTGAATAGGCGCGTGGAGTCTTTAGTGATCAATATCAAGATTCTCCAGCCTCAACTGCGCAGGTCCGGCTCAGAAGTGTACATGTGCCAAATCACATCACCACATCAAAACCAAGATATCAAGCTTAGCCACACATTTTTATAATGCTGCTGAATAGCATCCTTTCCGTTATGAAATCAATGGAGAGATGAAAGGTGAAGATAATGGACTGTATAAGTTAAGCATTTTAGAGAAGAGCATAATCTGCATTAAGAAATGTTTAAGTGAGGTGAGAAAGACATTTTTAAACAAATTCAACTATTTCTTCAACTAAACAGGAAATCTACACTGTTAATTATATATATGTATATGTGAATGGTTGCTAGCGTGTTGCTAGGGTGTACTGTGTAGTTGCTTACTTGCCCAATTTAAAAGAGCCCATCCTCAAGTTTTAAGATATTCTGGTCTATTGGTTGCCAAGGTGTTGCTATGCAATTGTTAAACTGTTTTGAGTGGTTGTTAGCACACTGTTATGGTGTTCTGTGTAGTTTCTACTTGCCAAAGTTAAAGGAACACTCCACCGTTTTTTTCATATTAAACTATGTTATTCCCTTAACTAAGACGAGTTGATACATGCCTCTCTCGTCTCAGTGTGTGTGCTCAATCGCTCTGGCGCGCGGCGACACTTTGATAAGACCAGTTAATTTATTAGGATGAAGTTGAAGTTGATTTACTTATTGTAGAGTTAACGAAAGTTATCATGAGCATTGTAATGTTTATCATAAGCATTGTAAAACATATGTCTAAACAAATGGACCTTGGAAATTTTTTAAACAAGCCGTTCATTCATAACTACGCAAGATCGCTGTGAAAATACAGACCGGAAGTCAAAAGACAACGAGTGCAGCACTGAAAAGGGGCGTGGCTACATAAGGTCTAGCATGTATGGCGGAATAGCACTTGAGAGAGCACTTTGACTCAGGAGTGATGATTTGGTTCCTTGCCACTGTTGCCTTTTTCGCCTCTCTTCGCCTTTGTCGCCATTGGCTTTTGGCATGCTGTTGGGGACATTTAAGATTTAATTTTGAATTTAACAATACTATTACAGCATTATTTTCCTGTTATCTCTGTAAAGCTGCTTTGAAACAATTTGTATTGTAAAAAGCGCTTTATAAATAAAGGTGACTTGACTTGACTTGATGATATTACTGCGCCGAGTCGAAGTGCTCCCGAGTGCTATTCCGCCATACATTATAGTTATCCATTTTACCCGCTTAGAAAAGCGCCACGTTTTTTTTTGTGTCACCATACTTGGTCATGTAACTACTCGTGTAACTGTATTTAAATAGGGAAAACGTGGAGGTGTTTGGTCGCTTCTAACTTCATCTCTGTTTGGACCCTAATGAATGAACTGGACTATCAAAGTGTCGCCGCGCACCAGAGCGATTGAGCGCAGGCACTGAGACGAGAGAGGTATGTATCAACTCGTCTTAGTTAAGGGAATAACATAGTTTAATATGAAAAAACGGTGGAGTGTTCCTTTAATAGAGCCCGTGCTCAAGTTTCTAATATATTGTCACAGTGTCTGGTTTGTGTTTTCCTGGGTAACCACTAGACGTCCTCATTCCCCACGGTGTCATTCACTCATACTACATTTCCCATCATCCTGTTCTGTTACTCATTGTTCATTGCACACAGCTGTTTCCCGTCACCTTGTTAGTGTCTGTGTATATATACCCTGTCTGTTTCAGTGTTTGTCACGGAGTCCTTGTTTTATCTCACCACACTTCCGATGTCTGCCCGGTTCTTATTTGTTTCTTGTGTTTTGGATTGCCTCGTTGGATTTTTGACCTTTGCCTGGACTGGTTGTGAGTACGGATTACCCAAATAAATAACTGCACTTGGATCTGTCTTTTCACGTGTGTGTGCATCGTGACAGAAGGACTCCGTCACAGAGAAAGGATCCAGCAGTATGGGTTCCCGTATCCTTCCCCCTACTACGAAGAGGGAAAAGAGACAGCAGGGGCGAGGACCATCATCTGGTGAGTCGGAGCCTCGGATGAAGCTGTCCAAATGCTTTGCATTGTGGGCCCATCTGATTGAGGAGACCGTTGCGGTAAATTCTCCCAAGCCCCCTTCCATCGGACACGGACCATCTTTTGAGGGAACCCGTCTGGCCAGGTTTTCTGGGACCCGTGGAGGTCGCAGGAGAGGAGGTGCTAGAGGTGAGCCTTGGCACCACTCTCTGCTTCGGTCCCTCTTCGACCCTGGGCTGGGGATGTCCAGCCCAGAGCTCCATCCGCCGCTGATTCCGCCCAGCCCAGAGCTCTGTTCGCCGCGGTTCCCGTCCAGCCCAGAGCCTGCACATCGCCATCAGAAATGGCAGAGGAGGGGGAAGACCTCCAGCATCCCAAGAACCCGGATGTCGTGCCCGAGCAGCCCGCTGTCTTCCCAGAGGCCGTGCCCGAGCAGCCACCTGTCGTCCAGGAGGTCGTGTCCATGCAGGCCGCTGTCATCCCGGAGGCCGTCCCCGTGCAGTATGCTGTCATCCCGGAAGTCGTCCCGGAGCAGCCCACCATCAGTCCTGCCACAGCAAAGAGGGATGTTTTCTTTTTTAATGCGTTGACTGTTTTGCATGCATGGAGGAGGCACGTGAGTCCAGCCGATCCAGAGACTGTTCACGGCCCGGTCTGCCGATCCAGAGACTGTTCACGTCACGTCTGCCGAGGTAGTGTCTCCGGACAAGATGGCCACCGCCGAGCCGGTGTCGGTTCCTGAGCCGGTGTCGGTTCCTGAGCCGGTGTCTTTTCCTGAGCCGTGTCTGTTCCTGCGCCGTGGTCGCCCAAGGGGTCGTCTCCACCGTGGCCGCCCGAGGGGTCGTCTCCACTGTGGCCGCCTGCACAAGCTGCTCCACCCTGTCCGCCCAAGGGGAGGTCTCCGCCCTGGCCGCCCGAGGGAAAGTCTACGCCCTGGCCGCCCGATGAACTGTCGTCTCAGTCCTGGCCACCCTATGGACTGTCTGCTTTGCCCTGGCCGCCCGATGGACTGCCTGCTTCGCCCTGGCCGCCCGATGGACTGTCTGTTTCGCCCTGGCCGCCCGATGGACTGTCTGTTTCGCCCTGGCCGCCCGATGGACTGTCTGTTTCGCCCTGGCCGCCGACTAAGCCATCACCCACTGTTCCTGTTCCCCTTCATGGACCTGGCCCCCCATCCCGCCCCTGATCCTCCACTGTGCCACCTTCCTCCTGGACTCTTGTTTTGTAGTTGTGTCTTGGATCGTCTGGTAGCCGCTCCGTAGAGAGGGGGTTATGTCACAGTGTCTGGTTTGTGTTTTCCTGGGTAACCACTAGAGGTCCTCATTCCCCACGGTGTCATTCACTCATACTACATTTCCCATCATCCTGTTCTGTTACTCATTGTTCATTGCACACAGCTGTTTCCCGTCACCTTGTTAGTGTCTGTGTATATATACCCTGTCTGTTTCAGTGTTTGTCACGGAGTCCTTGTTTTATGTCACCACACTTCCGATGCCTGTATCTGCCCGGTTCTTATTTGTTTCTTGTGTTTTTGATTGCCTCTTTAGATTTTTGACCTTTGCCTGGACTGGTTGTGAGTACGGATTACCCAAATAAATAACTGCACTTGGATCTGTCTTTTCCCGTGTGTGCATCGTTACATATATTCTGGTCTGTAGTTGGTTGCCAAGGTGTTGCTATGCAATTATTAAACTTTTTTGAGTGATGGTTAGCGCATTGCTATGGTGTTCTGTGTAGCTGCTACTTGCTAATTTATTAGAGCCTAACCATGTTGCAAGATATTCTGGTCTCTGGTTGGTTTTCAGGGTGTTGCTATGCAGTTGCCTAAGTGTTCTGGGTGGTTGTTAGTGTGATGCTATGTGGTTTCTATAATGGCTAGGTGGTGTCTAGGATGCTGTAAGAGGTTTATCCCATTTAGTATGCCAAAACATAGTATCACACACATCCTTAACATGTCAAGTGAAATTATGTTTATAGTTGTTGTGAGGTTTACTGATCACACTGAATCAATGTGACATGTTAGATAAGAATCACATGGGTGGTTTACTGCTTTTTTTCTTTGCATGATTGTGTTTATGGGGTGCAATATAACATGTATTCGTGGTTTTTCTTTTTTTAAAAGTCTTATTTTTCATAAATTATACCTTTATTGTAAGCCGCTTTCTCCTCTGTCATTTGAACGACTGGTTGACTTCCTGATTCTATGAAACAACTCCCTCAGAAACAGGCAATGGGCTCAGATTGGTTAGTTTGGGCCGGTGTGTTGTGATTGGCTACTGCGTAGCGCACGTTGTCCGGGAAATTCATGCCCATTACCTTTACGGGCGATGGCGAATGTTGCATGTGTGTTCCTGTCAAATAAAAATAATGGTGTCGATATACTGCAGTATCAGTTTGAGCCAGAATCAGACCCAGAAAGCGGCGATGAAGAGAGTCAAGCAGAACCTCC
This sequence comes from Chrosomus eos, assembly GCA_036326025.1. Taxonomy (NCBI): domain Eukaryota; kingdom Metazoa; phylum Chordata; class Actinopteri; order Cypriniformes; family Leuciscidae; genus Chrosomus; species Chrosomus eos. The sequence goes on along the minus strand of CM070820.1, from coordinate 18,651,021 downwards.
CCACACACGGCTCTTACAAAATTTGCCTATATTTTTTTTAACTTTATACACGTTTGTCTTAAACAAAATAGCATCGAACTAACTGGCTATATACATAAACAGCGTTGGCATTGGTTTACGTTCTTGATCAAATCGAAAAATAACGTCATAAAGTATATATACATGAAAAATACATTTACAACATTAGTAGGCCTACATATACAAATTCAGGTCCAAAATGTTTGTACGCGTTTGTCGTAGACACGAAATAGCATAACTAAGTGTGTGCATGCATTTGGTAAAACTAAAACATTACGTCTGAAATTATACATGCAAATACATTTAAAATGATCAAGTCTTAGCCTACTTACAGGTTGTGTCCCAACATCTGCTGCCTCTGGTTTTAAAGTTGGAACAGCTTCATGTTTTAGTAACAGTTTCTTGTTGAATCCGGCACTGATTTGGAGGAGATTCAGGAAGCTGTCTTCCGTAAAATGCGCAGCACAGAGAGCTAAATTACGATTGTATTTTTCAGGAACATAATCAAACATAAATTGTATCCATTGTTGACGAACTACAACGTCCGTGGGAAGCCCGAACACAGAAGACCTGGCAGCTGGGGGAATATAACACACTCGACGAGCCGCAGAAATATGGCCATGCCCTTTTTTGCAGATTCCGGAGGGAGGGTTGATGTAAATGTATGGGTTAGTGACGTCTAAAACCCATTGTAGTCCCAATCGAGTCGTTTTTGTAGGCATTAAACTTCCTGATTTTTAAAAGACGATATCTCTGCTTACATTGAACTTTCAGCGCTGCAACTTTGCAGATACTATTCATGCACCAACAGCAACATTACACACTATTTAAAATGAAAAAAGTGAAATCCCAATCAACCACCCCTTTAAGGTTGTTAACATTTTAATACAATTGATTTTTCAATTACAGTTAAAAAAGAACTGTATTTTTGTGTCATCATGACACTCATTATGTGTCCTGTCCTAAAGGCTAACTAATATTCAAATATCTACTGTACTTATTGTTCCTCCAGAAACCACACACCAGCACATGCACTGGAAACCAAACATAAACACGCAGTCATGAAATCGTCAAGAATAGAGAGTACGGCCCACTGCCTGTGTGGGAGTCTCTGTTCTTGTTCAGTCTCTGTACTAAGGATGATGATTACGTAACACTAGATTGAGAACAGTAGACAGGGGATTCCACCAATGAAATATCACAGTGACACCCTGTGGTCAGAGAAAGAGCAATACACATATTTCTCAATCTTCCCTGAGACCGTGTTATTGTTACTGTAACTGAGAATTATTGATTTTTATGAACTCAGGAGGTGTGTGAAAAATGCTAAATAAGCTGAATCTACTCGACATTCAGACCACCAATCAAATTTTTATTTTAAAGCAACACCAAATTTTTTTTAGCTAATCAAATTTACAGTTCACTGCTAAATGTTGTTTTCCAATATCATATATTTATATCATATTTATATTTTTTGATATAAAAATATCCTGAAAACAAGATCAATTTATGTGTGAATCTAAATTGTGTGAAGATAAGACATATTTCTTAAAAAATAGTTCTAATGGTGTTTTCTCACCATGGTAAAACCTTTTTTTAAATCCTTCGGATGAGACGTTAAACCGAGGTCCTGACTCTCTGTGGTCACAAAAAATCCCAGGATGTCTTTCGAAAGAGTAGGGTTGTAACCCCGGCATCCTGGCCAAATTTGCCCCTTGGCCTCTGTCCATCATGGCCTCCTAATCATCCCTATATATACTGATTGGCTTCATCACTGTCTCCTCTCCACCAGTAAGCTGGTGTGTGGTGAGCGTTCTGGCGCAATATGGCTGCCGTCGCATCATCCAAGTGGATGCTGCACATTGGTGGTGGTTGAGGAGATTCCCCCCTTCTATGTAAAGCGCTTTGAGTGTCCAGAAAAGCGCTATATAAATGTAATGAATTATTATTATTATTATTAAATGATTTTATGTCAATTGTCCAAATCAATTAGCTACTACAGTACCAACAAGTAATTTACAATATATTGTCTTATGTCTAACTTTTTTTCTGCCATAACATACAGTAGGAACATTTCACCCATTAACATGTAGAGAGACTTTAAATTAACAGTGACCTTAAAACTCTACATGATGATAGCACCTCAAACAAGGATCTCTTTATGGAGTACTTTATTGTGCTTCATGCACTGCAGTTACATGTTACTAGAGTAAATCACAAATTTTACACTCTTTATTTTACACATCTTGTGTGCCTTTTCGTATGGTAACTCCAACAACAACAAAAAAAACTTTCTAATAGCCTTTAACTCTTGCTGCAATTCCTTTAATGGTCTAATACTGTACAACATAAGTGTCTACATGTATCCCCATTTATGTACCTGTACACATACAGTATGTCTACTGCATATGGAAACATCATGCTATCCCTTACAAAAAATAAGTATACTTCAAGTTAATTTTATTTAGTATATTTATGTAAAGTTAAAGTATATTTTTAAGTATACTTTATGTAGTAAGTAATATCAATGCACTAGAAATATACTTTCAATGTTTCAATACTACTTGGGACTAAATTTGCCCACTTTTTGGTTTAAAAAAAGTATACTTTTAAGATTATACTTTAAGTGTAATAGTAAATTGAGTACACAACTAGTTTACAACAAAAAATTTTGTTTGTACTGCAACTATCAACAAGTGAACTTATATACTGATAGGTATATAGGTAGTCAAATACTTGTAGCACATTTTTTAGTTTATGAAAGTACACTCTCAGAAAGTATGAAGTGTACTCTCGGTAAACTACTAGTTTAGTAATTGTATACTACAACGTGTAAATTTTCTTATAAAACATCATACTTATAGTAACTTATATAACATCATAATTATAGTTTACCATTTATATATTATTTTTGCACTATACTGTATACTACTACTACTCCTATTTAGGTTTTTTTTATATATTGAAATATATACCTTCCATTTTAAAAACATTTTACTCTAGCTTCAAGCATCCTTTTTTATCAACACTTGAATGTGGGTTTCATTAAAAGCAACAACTTTTAAAACAAAAAGCTGAAAAAATCACATTTTTGTCAGACTATACTATATTATTAATACTCTTCAAAAGCACATCGTTTATAAATCATATTGGTGCGTAATTAAGATGAAATCTGTTTTCGAAAAGAAATGTAAATGAATATAGATGTGGTCTCTGAATTTATGTGAAATAAAACAAGAAAACAATTGTCCACAATTTAGTCCAGCTATTGTGCCGACTGTCTAAGCAGGTTTGAAAATTAGTATTGACAAATGCACAAAACCAGCTGTAAAAATAATAATATTTTGACTGAATAAACTAAATTGTCTAAAAAAAATAAAAAAAAACACTGGAGATTTAATTATAAAATATATGATTGGCTAATACGTAGCTTGTCTTATAAAACACATATGTTGTAGACCTATTAATTTCCAGATTATTCTTTTCTGATGTTAATCACAAACTGTCCAAAGGCAAGCAAACAAATGTTACACAGTTTTTTTTAAAAAAAGGGCAAAGTCAGAGAATTCACAGCCAAAGCATGTGACAGAACAGACCACTAATAACTAAACCATTTCCCCGTTCAGAACAGCAGATGGAAGTCTTGAGTGTAGAGATGATTTCCTGTCACTACACATTAACACGAGGCTGAGAGCTCCAGATTTCAACAGCAGCAGCGTGAATCAGAGCGAGAGCCCCACTGGGCACAGTCAGCCAAAACAGCATTTAATGCTCTTCTACAGATATAGCAAAGAATTGGATTCTTCATGTCTTGCTGGCATAATATGACAACCTTATCCAGTCCTGATGAAGCATGTGTAAGATGCTCCGGTCTGGGGGTCTGGTAGGAGAATCAATGCAGAGAAAGCCGATGGATTTTGCAGATGGATGATTCAGAATATGGCTCTGTGCACTACACAAGTTCCACATTACTGCCCTTCATTAAAGGCAAGCAGAGAAATAAAAACCAAGACAGAGACAGTCCAAAAGATATCTAAATGAGAGGAAGCATTGCTGGCTGTAATTCTGAGAACATTTCACAAGGATATTCATCCTATGGGGGCAGGAGCACTACAAAAGGAAAAGCATTCTAAGAAACTAATAAACAAAAGAGAATGTGCAAAAACACTTACAAAAGAAAGAAAGAAAAAAGAAGTATCATTAGTAGGGCTGTCAATCGATTAAAACTATTCACAGATATATTTTCACATTAAATCCCCAAATGAATGTGAAACATTCTTTTAAAGGCATCTTTTAGTACTATGATTAAAGGCCAGTATCAGATACTAACAGTAGCTATGTTTACATGGTTCAATCGGAATGAAATCAATCCGATTGATGAATCCGAACACGGTGTTTACATGAACGATAAATGAAGAAATCGGGTTGATGTGCGTTTATGTCACACATTCAAATCAGAATTGATTTTTGACATGCGCACACTGCACGAATATGCCACTGGTTGCGCATAACTATTCTCCTCTATTGGTTTTTTATTTGTTTTAAACAGCAGACTTAGTATTTATCCGTCTCTGGTCATTTGGAGACGATGAGCATGAACCGTTTTGCCGCTGCTTATATTTATCACGCAGTAAAACCCCGCGCCCAAAAGTCGTGTGTGGATGAGAATCCAAAACAAGCACTGGTGGGACGTCGTCCTGCTTCACTTCACAGACACTGAGTGAAACGAGAATTTTTTAATAACGGAACACTCATTTATAGCACTTTATTCAACAGGAAGAACAGCTCGTTCCGTGCTTCATACGTCATTACGCTATTTCAACGTCGTTGCACATGCGCAGTCCTTTTAGTTTCGGTTTTCATAGGTTTTTTTTTCATTTTCATTCGGTTTTTAGTTTAGTTTCAAGTGTTTACATGTCCTCTCGATCAGATTACAAAAGGAGTAAACCACCCCTTTCAATCCGATCGAAATTCCAGTCGGATCGAGCTCAATCCGATCAATTGAAGGTTTTTAGTCCGATTGAGCCGTCAATCCGATTATAAGGGTCCATGTAAACGCAGCTACTGATACTGATTCCTCTCTTAAATTGATTTTTTTATTTTATTTCTGAGGATAAAAAAGTAATTCTAGCCATTCAACATTACAGTATACTTAAAAGCCAGGCCAAAACTGCACATAGATAATTAAAAATAGAACAACCTTTAGTTGTAAAACCTTTAACATAAACCTACCATATGAAAATTTTCACTTTTAGCTATTTTCAAATAGTGTGTTTGGTGATGGTCCTGTCTCAGCCAAAGGATGCGGGGAAAAGACATTGAGCTACTTCAGGAATTGAAAAAAAATAAATTCATTATTTTCTACTTTTAAACAGGAAATATTTACAGCCAAGTCCTTATAAGAACACTTTAGTATTTAAAATGGGTAGAAAAGTAAAACTTTAAAGTTTAATTCCATAACCAGAGCAATCAATTATTTAAACAACACCTCTAGGAGAATGAATGGATACGAACTGGTCTTAAATTTAATATTAAACAGCCGTGTTATTACTGAATGTTATTTTAGTAGGGAAATGTCTGTATGTAATTGCTATGCAATCATCACAATATTCCAAAAATACCGATGAGATTTCTTGGCTAATCTCTTAATAGGCTGCCATTTTTCAGTAAGGGGGATTTAATAATTAATCAGGGATGTGATATTGTACTGTCATCTTTATGCAGTGATTTGAAATGAACACGTACACACAATCAGAGATGGACTGTCTCACTGCTACATTGATTGCACTCTTTAAATGCAATTCAAATGGCAAACAAGGCAGACGGCCTGTTTAAACTGAGATAACGGGTATCAAAGTGGTTCTCACTATTACAAGTTGTCATGGCCACAACACTCAGTGACCATAACGTGTTTATTCATGGTCATCAAGCAAGAAGGTGGCTGGCTGGTGGGTGAATTCAGTACAGAATACAGAAAACTATCAAAACATCATTTGATGTGCACGCCACTCTTAAAGGTACAATATGTAGGATTCTTGCAGTAAAATATCCAAAAACCAGGCCAATGTTTAGTGCCAATCAACTTTGTTTAGTTGATACTTACAATATCCCAAATGTTTCCAACTCTTTGTAAATCGTGAGAAAATTGCGATTTTAACCAAGAAAACGGGGCGTGTGAGCAGGGGTGTACTGTGGAGTCGCCAGTCAATGGTGTCATATCCGCATTACCCTCTGTTTCCGCCAGGTTTGACCTCGTACTGCCATAGTAACCATGGCGACAGATGTTGACAACTGGGTTATGTCCATTATGGCTAGCAGGACGCTCACGCTGTTGTTGTTTTGTTTAAACATTATGGACCATGGCAAACAGACTTTGAGACAAAAAGAGGACTAAAACGCAGATCAACATCTTTCGAGACGCCGAGAGCTCCACGTCCGCGACTAACTTCGACTTGACAGAGACGCGAGTGTTGCATGTACTTTATTAGAAAGGTGAGCAAATGTACATAAAACTAATCAATGTTATTTAGTTCAACATGATGAAATGTCAGAATATGATCTGTATGTTATTCTAATGTTGATCTAGCTTACTTAGTCTTATACAGCCAACAAACAACCTAACTAACAACATTCAACACACTCAAATGCCGTTTAGTGTGATAGTGTAACTGTTAGAGAAAGTGAAACAGCGCTGCGTTACCTCAAGTTTCATTCGTCTAATAAACTGACCTGTGTGAGTATTAATTCAGCACTTGCGTGTAGTTGGGTAGAATGAATGAAATGGCGAAAAATCCTGCATATTGTACCTTTAAAGGCAACAGACACCCAAAAATGTAAAATTCTGTCATAATTTTGTCACATGACATTCAAAACCTGCCTGATTTTCTTTGTGGAACATTATATTGTTATTTAAAAAACTGACATGCAATATGACAAAACTCAATAGTGTTCCAGAAACTAGATTATATACAAACATAAAATCATCTGTTGGCACTGTGTAATATGAGACGGCAGTATAACATGAGATTAAATACAAGGGTTTTATTCTCTAGTCTTGGGGAAATTACTCCAGCTCTAATGAGAGGATTGAAATCTCCACCTCCACTAAGCAGCATGTCTCCCCCTCACTGAATAGCTCTTCTGGCTAACCTCTGAGACATCTCTTCACACTCGCTGAGCCGTGTGACACACACATACACAAATGTTCTTGCGCTTTTTGCTCTCTCTTTCACTGCCTTCATTAAAACAGCTTATCACATTCGACAGCCAGGGCTTCAACAATGGCAGCTAATTTAATTGTCAAGCCAGAGGTCTCATTTGCAGCCCCACCACAATCTTTTATTTGGAGAAGTGTGTCAACATATCAGAATGGATCCTTAGGAAAACACACTGATGCTTGCATTTATTTAAACAACGTTGTTTTCTCTCTGCAGGTTTTGACAAGAGGCTTTGTCTGTTTACTATCAAAATCCAGATGGACATAATACAATAGTGCAAGCTATATTTTAGCATTATCTGAAGAACATCATGTGATTGGTGCTTGTCAGTGCACAAGTTGATACCATGCAATTGTTGCCAGGTTGTTGCTATGCAGTTGCTAAGGTGTTCTGAATGGTTCCTAACATGTTGCTGTGCGGTTGCAAGGGTGTTGCTGTGCAGTAGTATAAAATACACTTGACATTTAGTCAGATTATTTTCAGGAAACAAACCTACATTTGCCACACTGATGAGCACATTCTGGGCATATAAAGTTGATTTACATGATGAAGAACTTCAGTGAATGCAGTTCAACGCAGCCAGTGGCTTTTGTGAAAGACGGATATTCTGACAATAAATGGCAGTCGCCCACTCAATGTGATGCAGAGGCCACTTTGGCCTTAAGTCTAGACTGCATAGGAGGACAGCCCTAAAGCACATTCACCTTTCATACTCAAGCCAGCACAGGCTCAGATTAGCACACTGCCAAAACACCTCCACACTGATGCAGTCAGATTGACGTCATTTAATGATTTTATATCCAATCTTACTAGTTGATATAGACAAAGCTTTGTGACAAATCCAACAAGCAGCTGTTGCGCTCATGGGCTTTTTTGAAATTAGTTCGATGCAATATTATGAAATAAGGTACTTCAAGCAGATAGTTTAGCCAGAAAGTTTATCCATCATCAGTTTAGACTAACAAACATCATAATGCCCACAAAACAAGCCTTTATTGAGATCATTTGACATCAGTTATGTGAATTCATTCTTAAGTGAATATATACACGCACGCACACATGCACAAATATGTGGTTTACGGGGACTCTCATAGGCTTAAAGGTTTTTATACTGAACAAACTGTATATTCTATCCCCTTACACTATTTATAGGTTATACTATTACAGGTTACCTTACACTATTATAGGTTACTAATTATCCACTTACACTAATTATTAATACTCATTATATACATTTGTGTCCTTATAAACCAGATATACAACACACACACACACACACACACACACACACATGATTGGACTTTTCATGAATTATATACTGTACACATTGCATATTCTATCCCCTAACCCTATTCCTAAACACAACCCTCACAGTACATTTTGAAATTAAAGAAATATAATAATTTAGTATGATTTATAAGCTGTTTATACATCATGAATCAAAATGTCCCCACAAGGTCAAACATTTCTGGAATTACTATCTTTGTGGGGACACACAAAACTGCTTTTGCTGCTGTTGATGAGGATACAATAGCTTCCACTGACACAAACACAAAAAGGGGAGATTGATATGATTGACTGGAGCAAAGTCACATTTGACTGTCTGAAATAAAGCTGACAAACTGCTGCTGATGCTCTGTACTGTCATTTTGGCATGAGAAAATGTCCTCTGTCCTTTTTAACTCACACACAATATATAGGTGCATATACGCACACACATATACTGTGAAAACATGGGAGTTGGGATGGACAGAAACTGAAATGAAGGGAACAGTAATGCAACTGAGAGAGAAAAGCAAAATAGTCAGAGGAAAGGACCTCTGGGCAACTTTAGAGATAATCACAGGACTTACAAGCACACACATACACACAAACAGCCTTAATTTCTGTGTTCAGAACAGACACAAGCACACTTTCCCACACACAATCTCATAATTGAAATGACAGCAGCATGTGGAGATTCCCAACTTTACACCATGTTAAAGCATTAGACTATGATTCAAGCACGCACGCACGCACATACACACACACACAGAGAGAGAGAGAGAGAGAGAGGAGAGAGAGAGAGAGAGAGAGAGAGAGAGAGAGAGAGAGAGAGAGAGAGAGAGAGAGAGAGAGAGAGGAGAGAGAGAGAGAGAGAGCATGCACAGACAGCAGTTGCACAGACAGCATGATCTGAACTACAGTGTGAAATATTTTAGTGTGGGTTTACCATATTCCTGCCTACTAGTTACAGTTCTGTCACTTTTGCATAGTACTTCATAACAATTAACTGACAATTGACAAGGATAAATTTAATTAATTAGGGGATAATGTACAGTCAGTCAGTAATTTATTAAATTTTTTAAAGACATGTACATTATGACTACTTACAAAATAAATCAAATGGCATGAATTATTCAATTGAACTGTACTTGTAGAAACTGCATAGAGACAAAATGACAGGGATTAAAATAAATAAAATTAAATGGAGCCTTAATGAGCATGAAAGGCTTCTTTCAAAACCATTACAATTCCATTACAATTCTTACCAACCCCAAATTTTGTCTGTAACTAAATGTTCACCAAGACTGCATTTATTTGATCAAAAATATAGTAAAAACAGTAACACATATACACACACACACACACACACACACACACACACACACACACACACACACACACACACACACATATATATATATATATATATATATATATATATATATATATATATATATATATATATATATATATATATATATATATATATATATATATATATATATATATACACACACACACATGTACTTAACATATAATATATTTAACAAAAATAAAGCCAAAATGGAAAAGCAATGGGTGACAAACTAAGTACACCCTATTGTAGAGCCCTTTTTAAGCAACAATAAGTTGAATGAGTCATTTTCTGTATCGGTATCTCGCATCGTTATGGAGGAATTTTGGCCCGCTCTTCATTTACAACGCTTCAGTTCATTGAGGTTTGCGGGTATTGGTTTATGCACAGCTCTCTTAAGATCCTGGCACAGCATTTCAGTCGGGTTGAGATCTGGACTTTGACTGGGCCAGTGCAACACCTTAATTATTTTCTTTTTCAGCCCTTCTGTTGCAGATTTGCTTGGGATCATTGTCCTGTTGAATGATCCAATTTCGGCCAAGCTTTAGCTGTTGGACAGATGGCCTCACATTTGACTCTAGAATACTTTGGTATATTGAGGAGTTCATGGTCGACTCAATGACTGTAAGGTGCCCAGGTCCCGTGGCTGCAAAACAAGCCAAAATCATCAACCTTCCATCAGCGTGATGAACAATAGGTAATGAGGTGTTGATATGTTTAGTTTTCGCCTAACTTGCCGCTGTGCATTATGGCCATCATCTCTACTTTTTTCTGTCCAGAGGACTCAGAGGAAGTCTTGAGGTTTGTTCAGATGCAACTTTGCAAACCTAAGACATGCTGCCATGTTCTTTTTAGAGAGAAGAAGCTTCTATTGGCAATACTTCCAAACATGCCATACTTTTCCTGTCTTTTTCTATTGTACTGCCATGAACTTTAACATTTAACATGTTAACGGAGGCCTGTAAAGTTTGAGGTGTAGTTCTTGGGTGTTTTGCGATTTCTCTGAGCATTGCACGGTCTGACCTTGGGGTAAATTTGCTGGAACGTCCACTCCTGGGAAGATTGGCAACTGTCTTTTCCACTTGTGAATAATCTTCCTTACTATAATGGACTTCAACTTGTTTGGGAAATGGCCATATAACCCTTATCAGATTGATGGCAGCAACAATTGCTTTTCTAAGATCATTACTGGTGTATTTCCTCCTTGGCATTGTGTTAACATACACCTGAAGGCTCCAGACCAGCAAACTGACAAAACTTCTGCTTTTATAGAGGTGATCACACTTTCTAATGATCAATTAATTAAAATCACTTACCCTCTTAATTCCTATAGAAGCAGTGAGCGTGTACTTAGTTTGTCACCCATGACCTTTCCATTTTGTCCTAGTTTTTGTTAAATAAATAATGACACTGTCTAATATGCCATGTGTTAATGTTCATCTGAGGTTGTATTTGCCTAAGTTTAAGACCTGCCAAGGACCAGATTATTATGTCCTGATCCATAAAATCATAGCATTCAATATAGTGTCCTTTATTTTTCACATGCCTGTTACATATATACTGTATATATACTGTATATATATATATATATATATATATATAATATATATACTGTATATATATTATATATATATATATATATATTATATATATATATATATATATATATATATATATATATATATATATATATATATATATATATATATATATATATATATATATATAAAGCATAAGTATCTTCACAAATGCTGACAATACAGAGAGGACATGCGAGTAAAAGAAGTAGAATCAGTGATGGCATAAGTCCATGATTGCAGCACTCACAAGGCAGTATATTGCTTTCTGTGTGCTTCATTTCTAAGAGCTTGAGTCACAGTTAAGATTCAGTGTGAAGATAAATTATGTAGCGTTCTCGTTACATTGACTTGGCCTGGCCTGGCCTGAAAAAGAAACTTAGAAAGGGAAAAGTTTGAAGTCAGCAGTCTACCCTGAGACATATGGACCACTTACAACCTGCCAGAGAGGGCTCAAATAATAGTGTGCAACCATTGCTATAAGCATTGTTAGACAATTAAACCAAGCCAGTGAATCTTATAATGTGATTACCTGCTTTGACTAGCTGAGATATACAACAGAAAGTAGGAGTAATACAAGAACAGAAGCTGGATTTAAAAAAAAAAAGCAGATCAATGATTTGTGGCTTGTGCCACAGAGGGATAATAGAGCACAATTTTCACACACCAGAGGGAAAACAAAGAATACACCAATAAAACCACAGCAGACTCAGAGCAGCCATGATGTCTGTTAATGTTAGCTAAATGATGCAGAAATAATGTATTTCTTGTGTAAACAGTTGTAAAGAAACATTTAAAAAACAGAAATCCCACTCAAAGCACCTAGAGTTTTCTTGAAAACATAAAGGTTCCCCTGAATGTAACCTCTGCGATTTCTGTATGCATGATCAGAAACAGCTCACAGCTATTTAAATAAGTAACAATGGCTGTCTTAGACACAGGCAGTCTTGACTGTACTGTATGTTACGGCCTTGAATCCATCACAAAGCGTTGAGTCATTGCGCAAGACGGAGAAGAAACATTTACAGTGTTTCTTCAGCCCTGCATTTCAGCCTCTATTTAACTTCAGCACCACCATGAAGGACAGCTCCCCATAACCCAACAAACACACACACACACTTCATGTAATTCTGACACAAACGCACAATTTACACTCATTATATACTGTATAAGTCCATAAACCAAACATAGAACATATACACCACATGCACAATTTGCTATGCATTTTATATCTATTATATACCAGTTAAATCCAGTCCACTTGTTTGTCGGTCCACTAGTTTGCATGTGTGGTATTGATATAATTATTCATAAAACAATATCTGGAATGCAGTCTCTTTTTTAACACACGCACACACAAAAAACTTAACATAAAATTGTGCTGCATGTGGAAGCATCTAAATGTTTATGTGTGTATTTATTTAGCATTTCTAGTTTAAGTTCACAAATTATTTAATTATATTTATTATTTAAAGGTGCACTTAGTTATTTCCCCCTCATTTTACACATAAAAAAATAATAGCTGTTTTTAGATATTGTTTTAAAATAATAATACACCCACATAAGATGATATCAAATAAGCAGACTAATTAAAGTTGTTTCATTTTACGTGGAGTGAGTTGCCTCATGCGGGTCGACATGTTAAGATCACATGACCAATTTCACTTGCAGAATAACATGGATGACAGTTCATAGTCCTTATGGCAATAACAGATTTACATTGGGTTTCACCAACAAAGGTAGTTTGTAGGGATCAGATCAGGTAGCTAATCTTTTTACAGTATAATAGTAAATGCCAATTCTGCATTTTACAATGCTGCAATGTCCTTAATGTCCTTAATTGTTCAGCTCTTAATTAAAAAGCAATGGCAAAAAAAAAAATAACTATATGTGGACAGCAATACCAGTGTACTGTAAATGTGGGCCTTATGAAAGCTTTATGAATTCATAAAGTACACCTCCTGAGAGTGAGCCACTGAGGACACACAGTATGAAGTTACCTGTCATCATTCTGAAATGATTGATCTCCGAGCAGCAGATCTCTAAAGCGGTATCGTGGAGGTAGAGGAGGAACCTCAGAGTCCACATCAGCCATTTTCAGGGTGGAAATGTCCAGAATAACACCAGTATTACTGCTGTTATTTCTCTGAACAGTCTCCGTTGGCAACCTGAAGAAACAGACGTAAATCGTAAATATATATACACATAATGTATTATTCATTAATAGTTTCAGGACTACAACTGAGCAACTGTGAGAGTGTGCTGTGGACAAAATGTGGATGTTTACCTGTCAGCAGTGGAGGATGAGCATCGTGGCGGAGTCATGCTTGGCTCTGACAATATGGAGAGAAATGATAAGTATTACTGGATTAATGTTATAGTCACATGCATAAACATAAAATAAATCCATGCTGTTGTAGGCTAATGCAGGGTTACAGCAGAAATACATTACTTTAGGCTAATTCAAATAACTGTAACTGTATGTATAACTTCTAAGCTGGAAAGCTTTAATAGTCTCTATCTAACAGTGATTCAATAACAAGACATCTTTCACAGATAGTTCACCAGTATCCTTGTCCATAATTGTACCCTTGAGGAACTACAATCTACGCACTGATTTTCACCTTTTATGTCATTCTTGTCACATTTTGTACACTGTGAAAACTGTCATCTAGAATGTTCCCTGCATGGTTTCTATTAGCACTCTCAGGGACACATGAGTGTGTAATGACAGTAGTGAGCCACTGCATTAGTGTGCAAATCGCTGATGAGTGGGTGGAGGGTTATTTGGCTGGCCAAGGGGTACAGTGAAGTACAGTGCATAAAACTCAGACTAAAATGTACCTTTGCTCAAGGGGTATACAGTGTTCAGACACTAATAAAAAGGACTGCTGAGGATATAAAAAAATGGGTATTCCTAAGGCGAAAAATGGCAGTGACACAAAAAAATGCCCATGATACAGTATATTTTGACAGGCAACTGAAAAATATGGTAACATCTAAACTAATTAGTTTTATACATAAATAAATAACAAAAAACAGAATACAGTGCATAAAAAAATCACAAATATATTAAAGTACCTTTTAAAAGTCAAATAAGGTAGAACTAGCTCTTTAAAGCAATGATAGACCGATAATCGGTTCAATATTTGTTAGCGATATGCACAATTAATTGGTTACTGCTTGCTTGCTATCAAGTCTAGAAATAAAAAGCAGCATTTAGTGGAGCTATATAGAATACCACTCAACAATATTCACAGTTAACAGATTTATTGGACAATTATTCAACCTTTATATAACAGCCATTTATTCCCAAGTAAGAAAGGCGTAGCTCATTGAATTATAAATTATACAACTCAAAAACAAAGATAAAAATAAGACTGCATTAAAAAAAATGGCATAATTAACATTATAATAATTATCATCATCATTAATAATACAAATATGTACTGCTATTATTGGTACGATTATTATTATTGGGAATAAATATTCAATATTTGTTCAGCTCTACTTTAAGGTAACAACATATTAATATATAAAGATAAAAACATACAACAATGAAAAATCGATTCTGCATCAGTTATCAGCCACTTACACAAAATCATCACCATCTGTACTGATATTGGTTATAAAATTCAGTATTTGTCCAGCTATGTTTTATAGTAACAACTACATACTTTTACTTTTTATAGTGGTTTGCCTTTTCCCCCCTCAACATATGGTTTTCAAAAATAATAATAAAGCCATGTATGTTTGATTTTCACAAGCAAATCAACAGCACTACTTATGCCCAAAAGCAATCTTCACAAAACAAGATGATACATGTAAAACGTACGAAGCACAGCGCAATAAAACACGAATTCGTCATCCGTGACATGCCATGATGTCCTCACCTGCCTGAGAGTGGCTGCGCGGTCCCATCATTGTAAATAACCGTGTTACTGGCGACCCAAGCGCCGCACATTTTTTAAAAAAGCCACTGCGAAGAGTCCGTGAAGGACTTCCGATTGTAATGTCCTCCTAATAGATCCGTCCTCCATGGAAACTTGCATTAAATGGGCGTATAACGACCCTGATTAAACCCTCCTCTTACAGACTACCACCACTGGGCGAAATCCCCAATACCTTCAACATCTCTGTTTATTTGTGTCGCGTGCGATTCAACTTTGCATCTACGAGTTGCTGGTGATGTTGGTTATTATTTAAGCTAGATAATATGTTGTCCCCATCATACAACCATCTAGAAGTTCACGTGTTCAGATTCTCTCTGCATCCAGTGGATTCCATAGCCTTGATTCACGAGAAGAAAACGCGTCAGGCGAGATGTAGGGCAGCAGGGAAATATTTGAGACGCTGTCACCTCTGCATCTGTTAGGTACAGCCACTAAGTCATCCGTACAGCCTCTCTTCTCTCCCCTTCAAAGCTTACATCGCCATCTCCTGGACCACCTGAAATCCTCGACAACACGGACATGACTAAAGAGACATCTAGGCGCGTGCAATCCTAATCAAACTATGTAATATATATGCACCACAAACATTCACATCGACGTCAAACAGTTCATGCTATTCTAACAATGAGCTGCTAACCAATCAAATCAAGGCTTAGGTATGGCCATTCACTTTTAGATGCAATTCATTTGATAAAAATCATTCAAGCAGAATTAAAGTCCATCTTTAACAATCAAGGTAAAGGTATTAAACATTAAAGGTATTGAATTATATTGAATATAATTGATTTGAAGAATGTTGAGTGGTGTAACCATCAAATAAAAAGTATGGAAATACTTTCTTGCTTTGACCTTGAAAGTACATTACAGTTTTTCTCAATTGCTAAAACACTAAAATCCATTGGCTGAACAAAGTTCTCAGTTGCCTGAACTCATTTAGCTAATTGTGGAGTCTGTTGTCAATACCGTAAACAATTTCACGTGGTAAAACACAATTTGCAGATCTCACTTAGACTTTTCAGCAAAACTCTGAACACATTCTCATTCTCAAAACACATTCTGCACTCTAATGCACATGTCATCCATACTGGTAAACACAAGTGGCAAAAATCAAATACAAATAGAGAACACATGTCATTTGATTAAACACAACCACTCAAAACTGATTCAACCTGTTTCAGGTTGAGAGAGTTCAGAGAGCAGTTCAGAGAGCAAACAGGCTGTTGAAGGTGGGGGGGAGAAAGTCTGAGAATGGATAGAAGAAACAATGTGAGAGGACGAGGACGAGTGCGTATGCGAGGTGGGCGACGCGGAGGAGGAGGGCAAGAAAGAGGAAGAGGAGGAGGAGGAAGTGGAGGAGGGCAAGAAAGAGGAGGAGGAAGAGGAGGAGGAGGAGGGCAAGAAAGAGGAAGAGGAGGAAGTGGAGGAGGGCAAGAAAGAGGAGGAGGAAGAGGAGGAGGAGGAGGGCAAGAAAGAGGAAGAGGAGGAGGAGGGCAAGAAAGAGGAAGAGGAGGAGGAGGAAGTGGAGGAGGGCAAGAAAGAGGAGGAGGAAGGAGGAGGAGGAGGAGGGCAAGAAAGAGGAAGAGGAGGAAGAGGGCAAGAAAGAAGAGGAGGAAAAGGAGGAGGAGGAGGGCAAGAAAGAGGAGGAAGAGGAAGACAAAGAGTGGAAATATCTGATGAAATTCGAGCAACAGTCATAGACCATATTCTTGTCCATGGACTGACCCAGGCCAAAGACAAGAAGCACATTGATCCTTTCATTTGTGTCCCTTTGAGTATTGTATACTGTAGTGCAGTGCACTGCTGTAGACTGTACAATGAAAAAATATGAAATTTGTTTTGAGATTAAAAATGTAGTTCTCCCTGTGTTTTACATTTTTTGGTGTATTCTTTACTGACTGCTTGATAGTGTATAGCATTTTGATCACTTTGTTTATGATTTGAGAGCAGTGTTTGATTTTGAACACAGGTAAAACTGTTTTGAGAGCAGTGTTTGATTTTGAACACAGGTAAAACTGTTTTGAGAGCAGTGTTTGATTTTGAACACAGGTAAAACTGTTTTGAGGCGAAAGTTTCATTTTGCAAGAGGAGTCAGAGGTTTTGTAAATAGTGCTTGAAGATGAGGTTTTGTGTTTAATGTTTTCAGAAAATGGAGCAAGGTTTCAGAAATTGTGTTTTAGCAATTGAGAAAAACTGTAACACATGTACATTGAATGTGTGAATAAACATTAGTTACATTTTTTTCCCTTGACACAGTCATAAGGGTTTAAATGGGTTATATTGTCAGAATGTGTCACAACAAAATGTCTCTTGAACTCTTGAATATATTAGATACTCAACACTGACTTTGATTTGGTGGATAACCAAGCTGATTCATTGCTTTCATTATAATACGAATTAATATAGAAAGATTATGCCAAACATGCGATTTCTAGAATTCTATTTGAGAATTTCAGGCTTTGAGACAGTTGTGCAATATAGACATTTATGACATCCCAAAAATACAGAAAATGTGTGAACGTCCTTGTGTATTTTCCAAATACTTTCATGAGTCAGAGAACATTTTTAACAGAACAGCTTTAATATTTGTACACAATCTTATGCTTAAAAGCTTTGTCAAAAGTTGTGTCTAGTTCTTACATGAGGGAGATGTTGAACACAAGGTTGTTGTATTATTGTGACATGGGATGAAAACCCAAAGGCCTGAGGTTTATCCCCTGCCCTGGAAGAGGTGAAATGGAGAAGTACTAAGATCTCCTTTTATTAAAGTGCCATTGACCAATCCTTGTAACTCCAAATTACTCCAGAGGGACTGTCCATTAGTAATAACAAGGCACTTAAATAAGTGTGCACTCATTTTCCATGCCAAACTTTATGTCTGTAAATAAAACCTTCCCAGAGAAACCCATCTAATGTAATGGATGGTTTCTCTCATGGTTGAAATTCAATTATTTTTCTGCTTACTCATTTCATTACTCACCTCTATAACCTGACATATTAGCTCCACTAACCATAAAACTCAATAATAACACATTTTACTGCAGTCATAGATCTATCAAATAGACGTTTACTCAAAGAGCAAACTAGAGTTTAGCAAATGAAGCACAAATTTAGAGCAAGTCCTTATTGTGTCTTTTTAGCAAGACAACCCCAGCCCCTGTGTGCTTAGTCTTCATACATCCAAAGTGTCTGTCAAGAGAAGAAATAGAAAAAGCATTACCAAAGCAAAGAGATAGTCCTTTATGTTTTGAATAGAAGACTTGATGGATGTGTTAGAATACAAAGCTCTGTCATAAAACTACATGGTGCAGGCTGATAGGTGGTTAAAGGGATTGTTCACCCAAAAATGAAATTTCTGTCATTAATTACTCACCCTCATGTCATTCCAAACCCGTAATACCTTCATTCATCTTCAGAACACAAATTAAGATATTTTTGATGAAAACAGAGAGCTTTCTGATCCCTTTATAGAATGCAACGTCATGCAACTTTTTTAAAGGCCCAGAAAGGTAATAAAGACATTGTTAAAATAGTCCATGTGACTACAGTGGTTCAAATGTAATATTATGAACCGGCAAAAAAAACGTTTGTGTTCTGGCGTAGAACCCGGAAGCGCAGCAGTGTGTTTACTACGTCAACAGGGTAGGAGAATTACGTGAAAGACAACAGATTGTTTATTACATTTTGGGATTTTTTTGCACACAAAAAGTATTCTTGTCGCTTTATAACATTACATTTGAACCACTGTCACATGGACTATTTTAACGATATTTTAACGAAGTTGCAATGACGTTGTTGTCTAGGTAGGAACAGAAGGCTCTCGGATTTCATCAAAAATATCTTCATTTGTGTTCCAAAAAATGAACGAAGGTCTTACTGGTTTGTAACGACATGAGGGTGAGTAATTAATGACAGAAATTTAATTTTTTGGGTGAACTATCCCTTTAAATCTGCCTGATTTCACGTCATTCTCCATAGGGCACAGCTGATTGGTTCCTGCTGTATCATTAGCCAATGAGCTCGCTGCTCAATCTTCAAATAATTGGTCAGCATTTGCTGTAGCAGTTGCACCAGGTTAAAAACCAAGCATTATGTTTTACAGTCTTGCATTCGATGCAGGAATAAATTACAAAGCACAAAAGCAACAGCGATCATGTTTATACAGCATTTCAACTGCACGCAGTGTCAGATTCAAGCTCCGTTTTTCTTTATATCTATTGGTCCAAACGACTTCCACATTTACAAATAGAAGAATAGAGTGTTTTGACAACTCAGGTGGTTGCTGGAGGTTTCTTTTCTCATCTCCATCAGCCTGCAACATAATATCATCTGTTAAAGCCACACATAGTGTGCATTCTAATTAGGTACGTTTGAGCCATATTGGCTCAGGCAGACATAACATAGGCTAGTCTACTAGCATTAAGCCATTCGACAAAGCAGGCACAAATAGCATAGCCCACTAGCGTTAAACCATTCGCAAAGCAGGTTCAGGCACAAATACCATAGTCCAACTAGCGTTAAGCCATTAGGCAAAGCAGGTTCATGCACAAATAGCATATGTCACTAGCATTAAGCCTTTGGGAAAAGCAGGCCCAGGCACAAGTAGCATAGCCAGTAGCGTTAAGCATTCGGCAAAGCAGTTCAGGCACAAATAGCATAGCCCAGTAGCATTGAGCCATGAGCACCATATCACACCCCACCCACATGGCATCCTACATATATAACGACTAGATCTGCTTGGGCAATACTTGCGTAGGCATATCTAGTCGCCAAAACAAAGTGTCCCATTTCTTAAACTCAAATAAAACTAAAGGTCAGGCACAACTAGCTAGCATGCGGTTTCTATGGATCAGTAGTACATATGTTTGGTGGTAGATCTGCTGGTATGACTATGGTACTATGGTACACTTGGCTTGTATTGTTCAATCTTCATAGTCACTTTCTCTGTTTGGTGGTAATTACTTGCTTACAGCAATGTTTTTTGTATGTATTGGCAGTAGCAAGCCCGTACTTGCTCAGCAGCAGCAATAACCAACAGCAATAAAGCAGCAGCAGCGTAGCAGATCTATGCGACCAAACATATCAACATTGTCATGCTAAACACTTAAGTTGCCATAACATAAATATAGCTCACACCTCCAAGTGTTTGAGTCAGGTTATAAGCCTCAACTGATGTAAGAGTTGATATCCCATCTGAGCCTCCGACTGCTAGCAGCGTACCATCAAACACTGCCAGTGAACCTCCACATGACAAGAGATGGAACGAAACACTTAGAACAATAAACTCACTTTACTCTGTCAGCCACGAGACAAGATATATTGTCAATAGTGTCGGTTTTGCTGCGGTGTACTTCAGTCAAAAAAGTAAACAGTGTGTCAATAGGTGTGTACTAAAATGTCAACAGGCACTGAAGAAAAGTAAACAGGCTGCTGTGAGGAAAACAGCCTTACTTTAAAACGCTTATGTCTCATGTGTTTGACCGGGTCCACATGAGGTTGTCAGGGTCAAACTTCTCTGCCGTGCTGAGCTCCAAATGTAGTTCATCTCTGCCGCCTGCCACATAGATCCGCCGCAAGTATACCGTACAACCAGCTGCTCTCTGGCAGACCGCATAGGAGGACATGGACGCCATGTTCCTTCCAACGGTTAAAGCACTCAACTGGTAAGGAAAATACAGACTGGCCTGTTATGAGTATACTTGACATTTGAAGGTGTGCTAAATACTTTATTGTTAAAGGGATAGTTCAGTCAAAATAAAATGTACCATTATAGGTATGATATACTTCAAATTAATGTTAGTTTTAGCTTGATTTTGTTCGGAATGACGTCATACCAGTTCGTTGTACTTCAATTTCGTTTGAAGATTTGGGAGTTCTGAACTTTCTGTAAAAGTTGCTCTGGCTGGTAAACACCTTCGTACTACATTGGTCATGTGGCGAGTTGACGTAATATTCGGATCTATTTGAGTATCTGTTTCTCAGTCCGTCGAGGTCAGATATCGGTGAGTAAAACATGCACACTGGAGAGCAGCTTTTTGGCAGATGTTTGCTAATAGTATAAAGCTACTCAGGTATTTTGAACTTCTTTTTTGACCTAAGCGAAGAATGAAAAGAACTTTGCAGTGAGTATATCTTGGCCTTTACTCTCCTCATGTTATTCCAAGCCTGTATGATTATTCTTTTGTAGAAATAACAGAAGGTAATTAGCAGAATGTCAGAAAGCTGGTTGTTTCCATATATTGATTTCTCCAAACTGACTTTGATTTGGGGGATAACCAAACTGATTTAATTTTTGTATGAACTACTTATGTGTTTTTTAATAAGTTTCAGATAAATTAAGAGGGTGAGGACTTTGACTCCACACCTGTATGACACTTAGCAGATTGCCCAGAATAAGTGAAGTGTTGCACAAATGGAAAACATTTTGGTTATTGTTGCTTTTGTAGCAATATCATAGGCAAAAAAAGTAGAAAATATTACTTTTAAAAAATTTAAATAATACTACTTAGCTGGTCATATGATCTAAACATGGCGACCCACATTATGTTTCTAGCCCACCAATGTGATCATATTGTACACTACAACATATTTGACACTTGTACATTCATTACTTTAGGAGTGGATTTTCCAGTAATAATTCATATTTAATGCAGTGTATAATGCAGCTGTTGTGAATCACCAGTCTCAGAGATCCATTTGCAGCAATAAAATTTATTAACAGAATAGTCAGACAGGCAAGGGTCGATGACAGCAAACACAGCACTGAAGACAAGGCAAACTCAGGGTCGATTACCAGGCTGAATGGTCAGGGCAGGCAGAGAACAAGCAGGGTCCGATAACCAGGCAAGGGTAACGTAGCAGGCAGCAGGCAAGGAAGGTCTAGATGGAAGAGGTCGAGAAACGGTTAGGCAGTCAATAGGAAAATGCTCAGTAGTGTTCACAAATAGCAAGACAAAACTTCGCACTGAGAGCTGTGCGAAGTGGAGTTAAATAGCCTGGTAGATAGGCTGCAGCTGAGCACAGTGATTGAGTCATTAGAGAGGCTTCTGGGGAATGTAGTGTGAGAGAGTCAATATTCGGGTGAGGGTGACCTCTGCTGGCCAGAGAGAGGAGTTGCAGAGCTCGGGATTGTGACAGAGCCCCCTCCCTGCGAGCGACTCCTGGCGCGCGGAGCCTGACGGCGTCGGGGTCTACCTCGAGGTCGTGGGGCCGGTTTGGTGGGATGAGCTAGATGAAAGTCTGTGATCAGGCTGGGGTCCAGGATGTCAGAGGCGTCTACCCAAGAACGTTCCTCAGGGCCAAATCCCTCCCAATGAACCAGATACTGCAGGGAACTTCCCCGACGTCTGGAATCCACTAGCTCCTGAACTAGATAGGCCTCCTCGCCTTCCACTAGGATGGGCTGAGGGCTCTGGTCACGGGACTCCCCCGCCTCTCCCACGTTGGGTCCATCAGCAGGTTTGAGTAGAGAGACATGGAAGGTAGGAGCGAGACGGTGCTGTCTGGGCAGGTCAAGGCGATAAGAGACTGGAGTAATCTGTTGCGTAATCTTGAATGGACCTATGAACCTGGGACTGAGCTTCTTGCAGGGAAGACGCAGACGTAGGTCTCGGGTTGACAGCCAGACCCATTGGCCCGGGAGATACTCCGGTCCTGGCCGACGATGACGGTTAGCCTGTTCCCTCTGACGGCGAACTGCTCGTTGGAGGCGAGTATGGGCCTGGTTCCAGGTCTCCTCGCTGCGTTGGAGCCAGTCGTTCACGGCGGGTACATTTGTGGGTTCTCCTGACCACGGGAAAAGAGGCGGTTGAAAACCTAGGACGCACTGAAAGGGGGTTAGGCCTGTGGAGTGTTTCCGGATGGAATTCTGGGCGTACTCGGCCCAGATTAGGTAACGACTCCAATCCTGCTGGTGCTGATGGCAGTAGGAGCGCAGAAAACGGATTACCTCTTGATTTAAGCGTTCGGCCTGTCCGTTGGATTGTGGGTGGTACCCGGACGTTAGACTGATATTGACCTGTAGGTTCTTGAAAAAGGCTGACCAGACTTGAGAGGTAAACTGTGGTCCTCGGTCAGAGACTATGTCTTCGGGCAAGCCATAGAAACGGAACACCTGATTGCAGAGGTGTTCAGCGGTTTGTAATGCCGTGGGGAGCTTTGCAAGAGGAATGAGGCGACAGGCCTTGGAGAAACGATCGATCACGGTGAGGATGGTGGTGTGGCCTTCAGAAACAGGAAGATCGGTGATGAAGTCGATGGCAATGTGTGACCAAGGACGTTGTGGAATGGGGAGAGGTTGTAACAAGCCTGCAGGTAATTGGCGGGACGACTTCTGAGTGTTACAGATCCGGCAGTGTTGCACGTGGGTTGTGGTATCAGAAGTTAAAGAGGGCCACCAATAACGGTTTTGGAGCAGTTGGATAGTGGCCGTGATCCCTGGATGCCCCGAGCTGGGATGTGCATGAACGAGTTTCAGGACCTGATGCCGAAAGGTCTCGGGGACAAAGATTCGATCGGGCGGACAGCCGGGTGGGACTTCAGCGTGAGAGTTGACCTGCTCGATTTCCGTGTCGATGTCCCACTGGATGGGAGCGACAATGAGGTTGGGAGCCAGCACCGTTTTGGGGTCCTGTGGTGTAAGTTCGAGGTCGTTTTGGCGTGAGAGGGCATCTGCTTTGACATTCTTGGAACCAGGGCGATAAGTGACAGTGAAGAGAAACCGGGTAAAGAAGAGTGACCAACGTGCCTGCCTGGGGTTTAGCCTCTTAGCGGTGCGAAGATATTCTAGGTTCTTATGGTCAGTAAGAACGATGAAAGGATGAAGAGAGCCCTCGAGCCAATGCCGCCACTCTTCAAAGGTGGCCTTCATGGCCAGCAACTCCCGATCACCCACATTGTAGTTTCTTTCGGCGGCATTCAACTTACGGGAGTAAAATGCACAGGGATACAACTTGGGTGGCGAACCTTGGCGTTGTGAGAGGATGGCCCCCAAGGCGGTGTTCGAGGCATCTATCTCGACAATGAACGGAAGACTGGGATCAGGATGGTGCAGTATGGGAGCTGTGGTAAAGCGTTGTTTGAGCACATTAAAAGCCTGGGTGGCAGACTCCTTCCACTAAAGACGATGTGTGCCCTTCTTCACTAGAGAGGTTAGTGGGTTGGCCACGGCACTGAAGTTTCTTATGAATCGTCGGTAAAAGTTAGCAAACCCGAGGAAGCGCTGTAGCTCTTTCAGGGTTGTGGGACGTGGCCAATCACGGACTGCTTTGACCTTTCCCTCGTCCATAGCGACTCCCTCCGGGCTAATGACGTAACCCAAGAACGAAATGGAGGTTTGATGGAACTCACACTTCTCCAGTTTGGCATACAGATGGTGGTGAATGAGTCTCTGGAGGACGGCTCGCACGTGCTGCACATGGTTTGTGAAGGTGTCAGAGTAAATCAGAATGTCGTCAATGTACACTATGACTGTACGATGGAGCATGTCTCTGAAGACGTTATTGATAAATGACTGGAAGACAGACGGACTGTTCGCCAGGCCGAACGGCATAACCAAGTACTCGTAGTGCCCCGTGTTGGTGGAAAATGCTGTCTTCCACTCGTCCCCCTTCCTGATGCGGATTAGATTGTATGCACAGCGAAGATCGAGCTTAGTGTAGTACTTGGCAGTACGAAGTAATTCCAAGGCGGCGGGAACCAACGGGAGCGGATAGCGGAACTTTACTGTGATGTCATTCAGAGCACGGTAATCAATGCAGGGTCGGAGGCCACCATCCTTCTTCTGGACGAAGAAGAATCCAGCGGATGCAGGAGACGTGGAGGGCCGAATGAAACCCTTTGCTAGTTCCTCCTCTATATATTTCCTCATAGCTTCGGACTCTGGTTGAGAGAGAGGGAATATACGACCCTTGGGAGGCACCGAACCGGGTAACAAATCGATGGCACAGTCGCTGTCGCGATGAGGCGGGAGCTGAGAAGCGCCTACTTTGCTGAAGGCCTCTGCCAGATCATGGTATTTGGTAGGGAGGTCGTTCAGGTTGACCTTAGCCACAGGCAGGGAGATGACTTGAATGGTAGATGGAGCAACAGGTGAGAGGCATTTGGAATGACAGGATTCGCCCCAGCGAGTAATCTGGTTGGTTCTCCAGTGAATCTGGGGATTGTGTTTGCGGAGCCATGGCAAGCCTAGGATCATAGGGGTGCGTGGAGTGTGGAGGACATAGAACTGGATTACCTCAGAGTGGAGCGCCCCTGTCAGCAGCTGGAGTTCTTGAGTGAGGTGAGAAATGCGACCGGAGCCTAATGGTCTTCCATCGATGGCCTCGACTGTAAGGGAAGAGGGGCAGCGGGTTAGTGAAATGTTGTGTTGACGGGCAAAGTCTGCCAAGATAAAGTTCCCTGCTGCGCCACAGTCAATCAGTGCTCTGGTGGGAACTCGCTTGCCATTTGTCGTTAACACGACAGGCACGAACACAGACGAAGTGTGGTGTAGTGCTTCAAAGTCTGTGCTCACCGGACGAGAAGTGCTTGAACGGGGTCTGGATGGGCAGGAGGAACGAAGGTGGCCAGCCTCGCCGCAGTACAGACAGAGGTGAAGCCGGATCCGTCGATCTCTCTCCTCCGTGGGCAGATGGTAGGCATTAATTTGCATGGGTTCAGGTTCTTCAGCGCGAACAGGGGTTGAGGCTCGAGTAGACTGGGCCACGCGAGGAGCAGGAATGGCACGGTGACAGGCTCGACGTGATCTCATGAGGTTATCTATCTGGATCGTGAGGTTGATGAACTGATCAAGGTCCCTGCCCTCGTCACGACAGGCTAGTTCCGACTGCAGATCATGGTTCAGGCCTCTTCGGAAAATTACTTTGAGCGTGTCATCATTCCAAGAAGTCTGTGCGGCTAGGGTGCGATGCGTGAGAGCATACTCAGCAGCAGTAGACCTTCCCTGTGTGAGCTCCAACAAGCGATCGCCCGCGCTCTTTCCCTCCCTGGAATGCTCGAAGACCTCTCTGAAGCGTTGGAGGAAAACTTGGAAGGACGGGAATGCTTTGCCATCGACTCTCCATACAGCTGTAAACCACTCCAATGCTCTCCCCGTGAGCAATGAACTCACAAAGGCTATCTTCCCCGTGTCAATAGAATACAAAGACGGTTGTTGATCGATGTATAAAGAGCATTGAAGAATAAAGCCCTTACATTTATCGGGATCCCCGTCAAACTTCTCCGGGAGCGCGAGACGAGGCGTCGCGGGGGGCGGGGCCGGGGCAGGACTGGCAGCTACGGCGGGTTGTTGAGGAGACTGATCCGATGCTGAAGCTTGGAGACCTCGAACGGCTTTAACCAGCTCATCCATCAGCGAAGTGAGGTGGGTCAGCTGATGATGATGAGCGGCGATCTGATCAGCCTGGGCTGAATAAGCAGCAGACAAGCTTGACACAGCTGCTGGATCTGGGTGCGGCGAAGTTTTCTGTTGTGAATCACCAGTCTCAGAGAGATCCATTTGCAGCAATAAAAGTTTATTAACAGAATAGTCAGACAGGCAAGGGTCGATGACAGCAAACACAGCACTGAAGACAAGGCAAACTCAGGGTCGATTACCAGGCTGAATGGTCAGGGCAGGCAGAGAACAAGCAGGGTCCGATAACCAGGCAAGGGTAACGTAGGCAGGCAGCAGGCAAGGAAGGTCTAGATGGAAGAGGTCGAGAAACGGTTAGGCAGTCAATAGGAAAATGCTCAGTAGTGTTCACAAATAGCAAGACAAAACTTCGCACTGAGAGCTGTGCGAAGTGGAGTTAAATAGCCTGGTAGATAGGCTGCAGCTGAGCACAGTGATTGAGTCATTAGAGAGGCTTCTGGGGAATGTAGTGTGAGAGAGTCAATATTCGGGTGAGGGTGACCTCTGCTGGCCAGAGAGAGGAGTTGCAGAGCTCGGGATTGTGACAGCAGCACATTATGTTTAACCGTTGTATATTTATCTACAAATTTAAATCTTTATTTCTGTTCTGTACAACATTTACTTTTATTTTATTTATATGCACTTGTCTGGTTTTCTTCCCCACTGAACAGGTTGTAATTTTTCCCAGTGCACTGATAAGTAAATATCCAGGAAAAGATTGTGGGAGTTCTCTTGACCCTCACTTCTCACAGACAGAAATAGGCATTTAAACATTCAAGTATGGCCCTTCTATTTTCCCTAGTTCTCTGGAGATATATTTATTGTTATTACCAGTTTTTTTGAGTTTGTCTAAGTGTCTGTGAGTTGGCAGGAGAGGCATTTGGGTCACTACTAGTACTGACGTTAAAACATCAACAAACTCTGGCCTATTATTATAAAGTGCAGAGTGACAGCATGTAGTGTTTTTCACCAAAATAAAATGTTTTTTATTATTTTTAAATGAATTGCTAAATAACTTTTTACTATAAACTTGTTTTTTAGATTGTTTTTAGTTAAGTCGAACGGTTCGAGATGCACCAAACTTAAGATGCTGCTAAGACATTACACATCAAATCGCACACACTTTCCAGAAAATCACTGGCAGTGGGAATTAAACAAAATCAAAAGATCCTGTGTCAAATCCCGGGAAACATATTCCGGTGTTTTTTTTTTCAGGAATCTGTGTGAAAGGGCCTTGACATACAGTACATACTCTGACACAATGGGGTGATATGAGCTCAAATGTAGTTGGTGACATTTCCCAAATCCATTCTTGCCACTTCCTATCCTCCCACTAAATAACAGATTAAATAGCATGCTTTTTAAAACAATCAGAAAAAGGATCTCATTTTGATATCTGCCTGATATCACATCATTATCTATAGTGCACAGCCGATTGGTTCCTGCTGTATCATAGCCAATGAGCTCACTGTTCAATATCAAATACTTGGTCGATTAGACTGAAGACTGATTGGACTATAGAAATGCATAGTGTATTGAACGTCAGGACACAACCATTGTTTTAAAAATCAGACAACCATATGGATAGAAAACCAAAGTAGGCTTATTGTAAAAACATGCCTCTACCTATATTTATACAAAAACATACCTACAATTCACTTCAGTTTCCAGCCTAAATTAGTCTGGCTATCACCAGACCAAGTTACATTTTTTTAGATTGAACATTAGTCTGGGGAGTCTGCTCTGTATTTTCTACTGCACAACAGGCATAGTTCAAATGAGTCTGTATGCAATTGGATAGTCCTTCAACCAATCAGACCAACGATCCGGGTGACGTACTTTGCATTTGCAGAGCGACGCGAAAACATGAAACATTAAAGTAAGTGGTATTTACACCAAGGGGGTAATCCATCAGCCGGAAGTTGAAGCTGCCTCCGGGGGCCGCCATTGTAGCTGGCTATCACCTGCTGTTAGCATCCCATTGACTCCCATTCATTTTGGCGTCACTTTGACAGCAAATAACTTTACATCTGAGGCGTCCAAAGACTCCATTTGTCCATTATTTATTTCTAAAGAAACACGACAATGTATAAAAGGCTCCATTACTTTGTATCTTACGTTATGGCCCCGTAGAAGGCGTTTTTGTAAAAATAGGCTAACGACTGCGTCATAACCCCGCGACTCTCTGGCGCACACAAGCTCAATGACCGTATAGACAGAAGTAGAAGCTCGCGCGCAATCGGGGGGACGTGGAGGCATAAAGTCAAGGGAGAAGCCCATAGAGAGTCATAAAGTTGCTCCTGCTACGAGCTCATGAACAGCTAATACTCACGATCTCCGGCTCTGCAAGATTCGGAAGGGATTGATTCAGATTCCTCTTGGCACCGCTTCTAGAAGACGTACAACTGTCAGTCAGGTTGCTCACGTCGTCAAGCTCAGTTTGAGCATGCGCAGTACGCTTGGCTAGGAAGTGAGTGCCCATGTTGGGCTTCAACTCTCTCTGTTGAAATCAACGGGGTCGCTGTGTCCATTTCTTTTACTGTCTATGATTTACACCCACTCGAGCGATTTGTTTGCTAAACTAAGGAAGCCATTGAGCATCGTCGATAGGTTAAAGGGAATTGGATTGACGGTCGCTTCTCTATCGTCATCGTGTTAAACCCGCCAATAACACGCCAGGTGGATAAGCCGGTTTGTGATTGGTCTCCGCAGATTTTTTACGGAAGCAGGATAGAAAAATTACATTGGTACAACATTGCGCTTGCTATGCAAAACGCTCACGTATGAGTACAGTGAGACTTGAGTCATAGTAAAAGAGCTCTATGACAAGAAGCATAGAAGCGTAGAAGCAAACTAATATGGCATAGTTGCTTAGAAAATGCATTTCATCTCATGTTTGACTTTGCTAACACTATTGGTTAGGTTTAGTGTAGGTGGTACATTATTTTCAAACATGATATAACTTTATTGAGCCACTTATTTTAATATCCGAACTGCTGTGATACATACAACAACCAACGTAATACAAAGTTGCTAGGTTCACGTTCAATTTACTTGCAGAAATTACTCTACAAGAACATTTTTCCAATGAGCCTAGGTTGTAGTAAACATTAATTCTCACTTCTGACCTGAATTCAATGGAATGTCTCCATCAGTTCCTCCCATGACATATAAGAACCCATCCAGTACTGCCGCAGACGCCCCAGAGCGATGCTGGAGCATTGGAGTCATTTTGGTCCAAGTGTCCAGCACAGGATCATACCTGAATAAAATAATTAGATTTGTCCAAAAAAAAAATAATAAAGAGGAAACCAATGTCATATATACCTATGATCATGTAAGACACAGTATATTAGTGCTTTTTTGAACACCAATTGTGCAGTTATAAAACAGTTATACCTTTATTTTTTTTGTCTACACAATGGATAATACACTGGCCCATTATGGTATGTTTTCTAACAATATTTAGAACTGTTGCCTGATGCCATGTCTACATGTGGCATCTGTAAAGTACCTCTCTACGGTGTTGGTACAGACTGTTCCATCAAATCCCCCCAGGGCATACATGAGCCCATCCATCTCCACCACACACACTCCACTGCGGGGGCTGCTGAGGGATGCCACCTCTCTGCTCCATAGATTTGTGTTTGGGTCATACCTGGTGAAGAATTAAAATGCCATGAGGAGGTTTTAACCATTCTGTCTCAACATATTTCTGGTGTTGCTGAGTGTGAAATGAGTCAGACTATAGAGAAGAAAGGGACTGTTTAGCAACGACATCAAGTCTTATCAAGACATCAAGGCGCTTTTCCACTGCATGGTACGGCTCGGTACGGTTCGATTCGGCGCGGAACGGTTCGGCTCGCTTCGCTTTTCCACTGCGTGGTACGAGTCGGCTCGGTACGACACGGTTTGGTTCGCTTTGCTCGGTTGCTTTTCCACTGCAGTTAGTACCCCATAGTGGGTGGGACTGATCGTTACACTGTTTGTTGCCCCATCCAGCTCTCACTGGATCCGCTCCTCGGCAACCAACGAGAGGAACGTCTGCACCTCGACCACGATTCAGCCATTTCTTTTTTAAAGTGTTGATCTCTTATTTTCTTCAAGAAAGTAAAACACAGGTGCTACCACGTTGGCTGTTGTCTACTGGTTATTTAAATCTAGCTAGCGGGTTTAGTGTATCGGTTCGCAAATCCAATGACGCTGGTAGTAGACGATTCTGTCTGTCTGCCAATCAGTGATCTGCGTGTTTCACGTCACATTTTAGTACCGGTACCATACGCTTGGAACCTCACAGACCAGTGGCGCTTTCCACCGCATGGTACGCTCGGTTCGGTTCGGTACGGTTCGATTCGGCACGGAACGGTTCGGACTTCGCTTTTCCACTGCGTGGTACGACTCGGCTCGGTTATAGGATCGGTTCGGTTTCGCTAGCTCGGGGCTTTTCCATGCAGTTAGTTACCCATTTCAAAGTGGGTGGGACTGATCGTTACACTGTTTGTAGGTCCGGTGATAGCCGTGTGCGGCTAAGAGCTGAGCTAGCGCTACTTCTTGGAACACTTTTCATTTTTTTGATCCGGTCGTCGCTTGGACCTCACAGGAACCACGGTACCATTTAAAGCTGCGACCCGAACGCGCCGCCGTTAACCGTTACGTCTCTTTTTCAGTAAGTAAAAAATGCACCAGTGGCCTGGTACTGTAATACCGTAACGTTACCGTTCCATCAATGTGCTGAGTGAGATCAAGCTGCGACCAACAGTGATCGCGTGTTTACGTCACAGTTAGACCGGTACAGGCTAGCTTGGAAAGCGCCACACAGGTACCATTAAGCGCGCCGAAGCGCGCCGTACCGTACCGTACCATGCAGTGGAAAAGCACCACAAGTGAGCCGTACCGAACCGAACCGTACCGTACCATGCAGTGGAAAAGCGCCAAAGCGTGCCGTACTGAACCGAACCGTACCGTACCATGCAGTGGAAAAGCGCCATAGAGGTCAATTAGCAAAAGCTTATAAGTTATATGAAAAAATGTAAAAATAAATAAATAAATAAATACTGTAAAGGGAGAGTTTACACAAATATTTAAATTCTTTCATTAATTACTCACCCTCATGTCGTTTCAAACCTGTAATACATATTTTGTTCATCTTCGTTACACAAATGAAGATCTTTTTGATGAAATCAGAGAGATTTCTGTCCCTCCATTGACAGTTCAAACAACTGACACTTTGACACTTCAAAAAGTTAAGATCATAAAACCAATCCATACAAATTGAAAGGTTTAGTTCAACATTTTCTGAAGAGACTCAATATATAGTTTTATATTATAAATAGATTTAATTTAGGCTTTTATTCACATATAAAAATTCATCAAATCACACATCAGTTGTGGTAAACAGAAGCTCAAGCATGTGCATTTGACGTACGAGAATCAGTGAGGTTCATTTTGTGTTATCAGCAAGTTTGTGCATTCAGAACCAATGAGGTTCATTTTTGTGTTACACAGCACTGTTTGAGCATCGCAAGAACCAATGAGGTTCATTCTTGTGTTACACAGCACGTTTGAGCTTCCGCAAGAACCAATGAGGTTTGTTCTCACTCGCCAAGCAGGTTCGGTTGAGCTTCTGTTTATGTTCGCTGATCAATGTTTATATGTGAATAAAAGCCTAAATTATATCTGTTCATAAAGCGATTGAGTCTCTACAGAACATTTGGACTAAACTGATCAATTCATATGGATTAGTTTTACGATCTCTTTATGAACTTTTTGAATTTGTTCCAAAGATGAATGAAAGTCTTTCGGGTTTAGAACGACAAGAGTGAGTAATTATTGACAGAATTTTCATTTTTGGGTAAACCATCACTTTAATACAGACTGAATGATATAATTGAATTGATTATTCATAATACAAATGGACTGCAGAATCTGTATCCGCCAAATGAATCTATCCTCAGAGCTGCTGTGCTGTGAGAAAGAAGAAGATGAACTTTATAAAGGAAAAGAGCAGGATGTCATTATCACGTAATTTGATCACTCACTCATCAAGTCATATGCACAATGGTCTTGTGTGTCTGTGTGGTTGCTGGGGAAATCAGCATTTTTAAACCACTTTAATAATGTTTGTGTGTGTGTGTGTGTGTGTTTTTAATGGAGACTGCATGAGGTACGAGTGTGTGTTTGTTGGTGTTTTCTATTAGAAGAAACATAAACATAATGCCTAGGTATTATTTATTGAACAAGCTGACTAAAACTAACGAAAAAAAAAACTCAAGCCCAGAAGTTAAGAAACACACAGTCACATGACTTTATGAACTTCATCACTATAAACTGATAATATCAGCACAAACATAACACTATGCAACCGTCTATCTTAGTTATCGCATCAGGAGTAAAATTGTTAGTCTCTGTGAGGAAACATTTTGATTCATTCTTTGCTAATATGAGACGAAAAATTTTGCAATTTGTTAATTTTCTAAATCGACTAGTATGTATGCTAGATCTATTACCTGACTAAGCTCGAAAAGATGCCTCCAGAGGTCAAGATTCATTTAGTATCATTAAATTTTCTTTGTATTAGGATACGTACCAAAAACCTTAGTTGGCTATGATTAAACCAGCATGTAAAAAAACCGCAACTTGATCCACAGGAAATTAGCAATTACGGCCAGATTCTCCCTAATCGACTTTCTGTCAAAGATACTAGAAAAAAGCAGTATCCTCACAACTGTGTTCCTTTTTAGAAAGAAATAATATCTGCGAGGATTTTCAGTCCGGATTTAGACCGTACCATAGTACTGAGACTGCTCTCATTAAAGTCACAAATGATTTGCTCCTATCATCCGATCGTGGTTGTATCTCTCTATTAGTGTTACTTGATCTTAGTGCTGCATTTGATACTATCGACCACAACATTCTTTTAAATAGACTAGAAAACTATGTTGGCATTAGCGGAATTGCACTAGCATGGTTTAAATCATACTTATCTGACCGATATCAGTTTGTAGCAGTAAATGAAGAGATGTCTTATCGATCACAAGTTCAGTATGGCGTACCACAAGGCTCAGTACTAGGACCGCTGCTCTTCACTCTGTACATGCTACCATTAGGAGATATAATTAGGAAATATGGAATTAGCTTTCACTGTTATGCTGATGATACTCAGCTGTATATTTCTTCAAAACCTAACGAAACTTACCAATTCACAAAATTAACGGAATGCATAGCTGATATAAAAAATTGGATGACCAGTAATTTCCTATTACTAAATTCTGAAAAAACAGAGATTCTAATCATTGGACAAAAAACTTCCTCACCTAATAACCTAGAATACTGTCTAACACTTGATGGCTGCTCTGTTAAGTCTTCGACGTTAGTTAGGAACCTGGGTGTGCTCTTTGATACTAATCTTTCATTTGAAAGTCACGTGTCTAGTATCTGTAAAACCGCATTTTTCCATCTTAAAAATATATCTAAATTACGTCATATGCTCTCACTGACAAATGCGGAACAATTAGTTCATGCGTTCATGACCTCAAGGCTAGATTATTGTAATGCTCTACTGGGTGGTTGCCCTGCACGCTTATTAAACAAACTACAGCTAGTTCAAAATGCAGCCGCTAGAGTTCTTACCAGAACCAGGAAGTATGACCATATTAGCCCGGTTCTGTCAACACTGCATTGGCTGCCTATTAAACATCGTATAAATTTTAAAATATTGCTGATTACTTACAAAGCACTAAATGGTTTAGCTCCCCAGTACTTGAGCGAGCTCTTAACGCATTATAGTCCTTCACGTCTATTGCGATCTCAAAATTCTGGCCAGTTGATAATACCTAGAATATCAAAATCGACTGCTGGCGGTAGATCCTTTTCCTATTTAGCACCAAAACTTTGGAACAATCTTCCTAACACGGTCCGGGAAGCAGATACAGTCTGTCAGTTTAAATCTAGACTAAAAACACATCTCTTTGGCTTAGCATACACATAACACATTATAGATTTCTATAATTCAATGTTAGGCTGCATAGATTAGATCAGCCGGAACCGGGAACACTTCCCATAATTCCTGATGTACTTTGTACATCATAAGAAGGATGGCGTCTACGCTAATATTAGTCTCTCTGTTTATCCCGAGGTTTACTGCGGACCGCCGGATCCAGGGCATATCCAGATCTGATGAAGGACCATCACATGGACACGTCGACACGCATTATCAGGGCTGTGAAGGTCCATGGACACCTCACCACTCATCTCCTCACCGGCCGGATGACCCAACCCAACCAGATGAACTGGATAATATCGTGAAAGTTCTGATCCCATCTGACTCCTGGCATTATGCTACCTAACTCATAATCATACACTGTTCATTCGTTGGCCAAAGGAGGACTGGCCCCCCGACTGAGCCTGGGTTCTCCCAAGGTTTTTTTCTCCATTCTGTCACCTGATGGAGTTTTGGTTCCTTGCCACTGTTGCCTTCGCCTTTTGGCTTGCTTAGTTGGGACATTTAATTTTCAATTGAACAATACTATTACAACATTGTTTTCCTGTTATCTCTGTAAAGCTGCTTTGAAACAATTTGTATTGTAAAAAGCGCTATATAAATAAAGGTGACTTGACTTGACTTGACTTGACTATTGCTCAGATTTTGGCTTCAGGTTGCTATTGAAGCAATTTTCATTTATCGGAAATCCACAGTTTACTATACAGTCCGATACTACACACATCACACACACTCACAACTACAAACACTCAACACTCACACCACACACACACAACATCACACTCAGGACGCTATCTTTGTTGGGACTCCATAGAAATAATGATTTTAATGTCAAAACTGTATTATTATCCCATTACACAACCCTACCTCATCCATACCATCAGCACAACTTTTCTGCATTTTTACATTTTCAAAAAACATAATAATGTATGATTTATACGTGTTTTCTCATTGGGACCAATAAGTCCACAAGGATGGATTTCAGATATTGCTTCTTTAATCCTCCCATAATATCAGGATTGCCAGACGCGCATAGCCATCGCACAACCAACACCACACACAGCACAGCATGCACGCAACAACGTGCACACGCACCCACGCACCACACAGCCAACACACACGTCCTCGGTCCGCTATCTTTGTTGGGACTCTCCATAGGAATAATGATTTTTATACTGTACAAACTGTATATTATATCCCCTTACACTAACCCTACCCCTCAACCTACCCATCACACACAACTTTCTGCATTTTTACATTTTCAAAAAACATCACTTAGTATGATTTATACGCTGTTTTCCTCATTGGGACCAAAAAATGTCCCCACAAGGACAAGGATTTCAGATATTGCTATCTTTATCTCCCCATAATGTAGGGTTTGCCAGACGCGCATGCACGCACACCACACACCGCACGCATGCACGCACACGTGCACACGCACGCACGCACGCACGCACACACACACACACACACACACACAAACAAAGGAAACCAGAAAGACCCTTGGCAATGATTCATTGTTTCCTTAATGGAAAGTGAATGGAATATATCACTGACAGCATATGAGTAAAACAAAACTATCATGTCCAAACAATGGAAACAATAATCTCTGAAGGTTGATTTGAGTTCAAACTAAACTACACTGAAGTAGGTTCAGTGAGATTTATAATGAGACTGACCAAAAGATAGGTCATGAATATATCAAAGAGTCAAAATACCTCACCTTCACACCTTGTTTTGCAGTACAGAATGACCAGCACACCTTTTCCCATCTTTAAAATGATGTACTATATGGAGATATTAAGGAAACGAAGAGAGCTTCTCGTGTGCACTGACCTCCTTTATTTTTATCGCAAAGATAATTATTATTTTGCACTTCACAGTGTAACTAGGATAACTAGGATTTTAAGGCAGACGCTTTTTAAGCGCATTTAAAGGATGCCTTTTATCACGTTCTTACTTTTCCACACTGCTCACACTGGTGATGTCATCACGTCCACCTAAAGTAAAGATCATTCCACCCAATGAGCAGACAGCTACATCTCCACAACGCTTCAGCATTGGCGCCATTGTTCTCCATTCATTATAGAGAGGATAAAATCGTTCCACGGTGCATGACGTAGCTGTTGGGGTCCAACCACCAACTGTAAAAAAAAACATATATATATATACTGTCAGAAAATACATGTGCTACACAGCTTTATGTCATTGCTTTTACCCCTCATAGCTCAGTGTTTTTAAATGACAGAAACCATCTTCATGAACTTGACACATGGACGTATTATTGACCAGTATGGTTCCGAGACCCTGAAAATTGGCTTAATTTGATTATTGCCTTAGAAATAGTACAGAATACTCAGTATTTCTTGCATTTTACATCAAAACATTTGATTACATTTCAAAATCCTGTTTATTACAGGGTTTGATTGCCAATGTGCTCTGACTTTTGAATTTCACAGCAGACAGATAATTAGAGCTTGAATGTGTGCCAGGGGCTGTTTGGCACAATGTAAAATAAATGAGAAAATGTTGTTTTATGTCCCCAGTTCCTCGTCAGCAGTGTAATTTCGCAGATTATTATTTAATTATTTAAATTTGCGATAGATAATGTAGTGACCCTTACCAATGAACATTGTGTCCATGAGCTGCTTTTCAGGAGAGATTTTGGATGAATAGAGACAGGTAATTGGCGAGCTGAAAGGATGACCTGGTGTCTTCATGTGGTCAGTGATTGTCCGTCTGACAGGGAAAAAAACACCTTGATATTTAGAGTTGTCAAGTAACTTACCATATAAAAATAAACTTGATTCCTATACGAGTGTGTCATTCAAATATACAACCATATAATTTTTTTTAAATAACCAACAATATAATCCATGGTCATAAATTTACTTTCAATCATTGTCAGATGAATCTTTTTTCTTTATTAGCAACAATTCATCATAATTATATAATAATATTCACCGCTTTCCAAAGATGCAGTATTAGCCACAGAGACAACCTCATGAGAAACATCCTTACATAACCAATCACAGCTTTCATAATGAAAAGTAATTACCCTTGTTCATCAAGTATCCTCATGTCCTCTGTTTCTGTTCACTGACTCAGTGAGGCACTAGATGTGTTTAGTCTGTTGTTTAGTGAGAAAGTGTGTAGATATGTAGATGTACACGGTTGTCTGGATTAGATGGTGTCCTTTTCTTGCCCCCACAGATGATGTTTTGCCCTTTCGACGAGCTGGAGAAATCCCTGAGATACATATCGTATTTGCAGCGTGGTTTAACAGTCGGTAATCATAAAAACTCAAGTAATCTGATATGTCTATATCCATATGAAATAGAGTACTGTATGTTCCAGAAAGTGTGTGGAAGTATTTTGGGGCCATAAAGTATCACAATAAAGGAAAAAATCTTGACCAATAAGGAATAATAAGGAATGTGTCACACATATCGTTGGGGATTAACTGCACAATCAATACATTTTAGTGTCTTTTTTATTTCTTTTTATAAAAAAATCGGTCATACAAAAACAATTCCCTGTAGAGATATAATAAACAGAGATAAATTAAATTTACACAAAAAAAATACATTTTATTTAGTTAAATAATTTAAAATTACACACAGTTCACAAAATGTGATATTAAGTATATAATCGTATCACTCGGATAAAACATTTTACTTTCTTACTTTCAAAGTCAACCTCACCTAACTCTGAAATATCACCAAACAGTGCAAAATGAGGGTTCATTAATATACGTTTTCATTTTCCTTAAAACTTATGGAAATAGTACAAATATATTCTTCCAAATGTTTAAATTCTAGTGTAGTTTGGAGTCCTAAAATAAAGTACAAAATCACAGCACACATTTCGCAATGTCAGTGTTTTGTTGAGCCTTGGGCAATTTGTTGATTTGACCTTTTTTGTTCTGACAGGATCACAACATGTTTATATGTGCATTTTCACTGCAGACAAATACAGTTTACAGTTTTACGTTTGCATATCAGCACCTTGAATGTCCAAAGATTGTCTCAATGTATCTGTACATACATATTGCATTGCAAAGAGTTTCTGCACTGTTGGTCAAAAAAAGCAATGCAAGCTATGCAATGCAACAGATGAAAACACAGTGTACTGGAATGAACACAATAAGAAAACCCCATTGTGATGGTGTTGCTCATTTATGATATTGCTAATATAAATCAATTGATTTACAACTAGGACAGATAACATTGCCTTTGGTATTTAGAATGCATTGCATAACCAGATTCCCCAGCCACACTGCAATACAAAACACAGGGCAGCAAATGTACCTTATTCTTTGCATAATTTGTATGTAAGATGGAGTTTGTTATACTGTAATTTTGCCTGAAGGATGAGTGAAAACTGAAATCTCACAGGTTCTAAACAAGAGGCAATCTAGTGTGCTCAGAAAATGTGGGCTTCAAAAATGAATCCATCCAAGCCATTAAATCTTGGTTCAATCATAAAACTACATGATTTGAATAGTTTTCCCATTGTGCCTTTTCTGAAAATTTGATAAAGTGATTATTCAGAGTGTAAACTCTATCATTAACTTCTAGTCCAGCATGCTTGGCAGATCTGCTTTTGGGTGTTTGAGCAAACAAGCAGCATTTATAACCCTGTCACATAAAGCGTGTTTACTATCAAAAATGCAATAACTATCACATCTAATGTGGTTGACACTTTTCTTACAAGAGATGTGTAACTTCTCTCTAGACTCTCTAGACTACTATTTAAGTGATTGGCTTTCTGAGAGATTCAATAAAACTGAATGTACCACTTGCTTACACAGAACGTGTATTTGATGTATGTTCATTTGAGACATCTCAATAACAAAAGCACATCCATTGGAAGAAATCACCAGGGGGACTGGCTTCTGAGACAAACAAAAACAGAGGTGGTCTTATATAAGACACTGAATGTCAGAACAATTTAAATCCAGACGGAATGGGTTATCCTCAATATTGAACACAGCAGGGAGTTAGACGTTTTTTTTAAGAAGGTTTTGTCCTTTTAAAGATTTCAAGAAAGAGCATCACCAAAGAAGCAGAACGGTTATTGGAAATCAAAAGCTCATGATGTTCTTTGATGATGTTATTAAAGAGCAAAGGGGAAGACAGCCATAAGGATTTAATGTGCTACTTACGTGACGTAGCATTTATTCATTTATTGGGTAATCCTGTAAAGAGAGCACATGACTGTATAAATTTAACTACAGATAATCCTCTTTTGTTCACAGGGGTGTTTGCTTTTCATATTTTGGTTTAGCCCTTATCAAATTTAGCAGCACCTTATGATGTTTCTGAACCATAATATGACATCATACACCTGTCACTGTGGCGGTATCTTTTCAAAAGGTAGACCTTTGTACCTAAAGGGTAGATATTAGTCCCTCAAAGGTACATATTGGTACCAAAAGTGTACATATTAGTACCTAAATGATACATATTATAACCCTTTTGAAGGGTAGTGTCCCAGTGACAGCTTTTGTACCTTTTTTTCTGAGAGTGTAAACTAGTTTAGTTCTAAAATTTGGCTGTCAATCTGGCTCTCAAATTTGTTTGACCAAGACTGATCAGCAATAGGATTTTTACTGTTTGTATCACTTTGCTTGTCTTTGTTTACTTGTTCCAGAGAGCCAGTAAGAAGGGGGTGACAAGTGACTGCCTTTATGAGTAAATCACTAAACTGAATTATTAATTCAATGAAAAACACGGATTCATTCAGGAATAAAAATAGTGACTGTCTTTATGAGTGCGTCACTGAATCATTCACCCAACCGATCGTTACAAGACACTGATTCATTAAGAAACAAAACACCACAACCAGGAAAAAGGAGGAATCCTAGCACCACAGTATCTAAGGACAACATATAGGGCAAGTAATCACCCAGAACACCCAAGAAACTGCATAACAACAATCTAAAAATGACTCTCAGCATCTCAGCATCCCAGCATATGGTGACAACTTTTACATGTAAAAATCTGGTTTAAAATGTAGCATCTCACAGCATATGCCAGAACACAGCATCTTCATAAAAGATACTGTATGTTATGATGACTAATGCAATTTGTCTTGGTGGAATGTCCAAGCGGGACGTCTGAAACACCAGAGCAGCTGTCTCAGTCCATCAAAGCTCAGGCAAAAGATTATGCAAAGACTTGCCAAAAGGATTTCTACCCCCTGAGCAACAGTAATAGGGCCTGCATTCTCTTCATTGTTATTGTTGGATCTGCATTTCATAAAGCAGCTGGCGATAATGTCACATTTTTGTTTCAAAAGGATTACATATGGAATGAATAAAAAAAAAACTAAACTGAGGCTTTTATATGTTATTTTTACATTGAGATTGCTTTCAAAAAATAGCCCAATTTATCTGAATGCATCCTAGTGAGTGGAGCATATTGACTTGAAGAAACATCTTTCAGCATACAGCAGGGAAGTAGTTAAGTAGTACATTACTGGAAGTAGGCAGTGGCCGTATCAAGAAACGGGCTAGTCTGTGAGACGACTGCTCTGATCGCTTGAGTCATAATAACAGAGTGATTCATACAAGCGCATCCATCAGGTCAACCAGACATTAATCATCAGCTGGCCCTTCTAAGAGACCTGAGGCTGGAAATGTCAACAGGCAGCTATTTTCACAGTCAATCTGTCAAACAGACCAACTGGTGAGATTTGTTGAGTGCCTGAATTTATTAGTATAATCAAAAGGCCATCGTCAAGCCTACTGTAGGCTAAAGAAGAGTAGACCAATACAGACAGAACAGATTCAGGGCTTCCTATCAAATTGATGTATCTTAAGAAGTAAATCTCAGAAAAAACATAAATAGATTCATTTAAAAAAATAAATAAATCTTTCTTCAGTACTCCAATTTGAATTTAATTGTTGCTATATCCAAAAGGTCCCATTCAACCAAAACATTTTTAAATGTTCTTCACACTGAACAGAAAGATAGTGACCAATGACAGACAGACAATTTGTCAGGTTTTGTCAAAAATGTGTGACCCCTGTCAGTGTGTGTTGTCATTGGTCGGCACTTGTTTGTTGGGTCGTGGAATGTCTGAGTAGTGACATATACATATACCGTTACCAGGGCAACTGAAACAAATAATCAATTCACAACCAGCCGTTCACAACCATTCGTTTGTTGGCCAGAGGAAAACTGGCCCACCGACTGAGCCTGGTTCCTTCCAAGGTTTGTTTTCTCCATTCCTTGCACAATTATGTAATGACTTTTTACCATAATAGTTTCATGATTTGTAAACGAATAGCCTATATTTTGGAGTTTGCATCACCTAACCAGCTCCATAGTTTGGTTTTACCAAAGTCCTTTTAGGCAAGTCCTGCCACTCGGCCGCCATCTTGGCAACGCCTCCGGGCAGCTATTTCTGAATAACAAGACCAGGCTCCTATCTAAATGAATGGGCAGAGAGTCAGAACTGCAGTTTCACTGCATGTATATTTGCCCCAAAATAAGGTTTAAAACGCCTTTTCCCCCACCGGTTATACTTTTACTGCGCATGCGCAAGAGTTCACGACACCAACGCGCAAGGTCTCTCGCTCTCTCCCTCTCTTCCGTATGGTGCGTGCGCTACACGGTTTGAAGCACACTCGCTCTAGATTCGGGGAGATTTTAACTAATTTGCGGGCATACAGTACATTTCAAATCTGCCGCCTTTTCAAACAGTATTGTATTCTCCGCTGTCGCAAACCTAACTGTGCGCATGCGTCAGAGGAACCAGACGATAGGCTTAAATGTTTCCCGGCTTGACTGTTAAAAGCAGAAGATTGGCTGTCAAGCGGGAGGGGCGGGACATGTGCATACAACCACCATCTTTGGCGTTACAGGTTTTCCCTATATAGTTCTATTGAGGATTGAGGAAGTGACATGTCTCATATAAATTGTCTCTGGTTTTACTGACGTACTAACTAAGCTTGTTCGGTAGCTCTGCTGTTGCAGAATTGCAGTAGGCTACTTGTGAAGCGGAGGGCTAGGGTAAGAAAACGATAAAATGATTGCGTTTTTATGTCACATTTGATTTTGTAAATATTATTGGGTACGGGTAGGGTTTAGTGTAGCCTTGGTTTTTTTAAAACGTGATGGAGCATTAAGCTGTTAGCGCCACTTACCTACCAGACATTTCAATTCAGAACTGTGCCGATACGTAAAAACTAACACAGTCTCATCCCAAGAAGTCATATATTGACGTCTTGGGACGTCTTTTGACCATACGTCAATATCCGCCTTTTTAGGGTACCCTTAAACGTCGGTTATATGACGATACATACAACTGACGCTTTACCTTTAACGTCAGTTAGGTGACGGGGTAGGTTTAGGGGTAGGTTTAGGTCTGGGGTAGAGTTGGATCCGATAACGTCATCTAACCGACGTTTAAGGGTACCCTAAAAAGGCGGATATTGACGTATGGTCAAAAGACGTCCCAAGACGTCAATAT
Source organism: Chrosomus eos (assembly GCA_036326025.1). Lineage (NCBI taxonomy): Eukaryota > Metazoa > Chordata > Actinopteri > Cypriniformes > Leuciscidae > Chrosomus > Chrosomus eos. The sequence goes on along the minus strand of CM070820.1, from coordinate 18,607,767 downwards.
ATGACTTCTTGGGATGAGACTGCGCTGTAAAAACCCAACTTAATAAAATGTTGCCATATTCATGTTCATCTGTTCAGGAAAAAACTAAACATGGGTTTAGCGCCACTCACTGGACATTTCACTTTGAAGCGGACGCGAAATGTGCACGGCGCAACGTATTTTGCGTTTTGCAAAAAAATTGCCACAGGTTCATTTTTCTATAGAGCCTGGGCTGCTTAATATTACTGATTTGACTGCTTTGACATTATTGAATGAGAACTCAATTTAGCTGGATGATGACATGGCTGAATTGAACTCATCTCATAACTGATGTACTTTACACAGTTATTGAACCAAAATGAATCAACACTGAACTGATTTCAAATGAATAATGACTGTTTACTATTATCATTTTAGAGCTGCTTTACAGCAGAGTTGAATTCTGTTTATATCATTGAATTGTTATTTTTGTAAAGCTGCTTTGAAACAATCTGTGTTGTATAAAGCACTATATACATAAATAAACTTGACATGCTCAAAATGAAAATGTTCAGACAGCTTTTTTAGGCTAGTTGGGACAACATTTGGAGACATTTTGTTGGTCAAACACTTGAAATTGTGACCCAAAATGCCTATGCTGGATAAAATGTTACTCCCTTTTTAAACTGATTAATTTCAATGTGCATTGACAGAATTTAATTTTAGTAAGTGTCAAGGTCTTTGATAGCAACATTAAAATGGCCTTGCCTTGAAACGTTACATAATAATATATTTTATGAGGTGCATGAACGCAATAGAAACCACTCATATTTATGCCACTATCTATATTCAGGTTCCCTGAATATGATGACCAGCAAATGCTTGCCCAGTCACATGGGACAAATGTGCATGAGACTGATGTGGAGGCACTGCCCTGTTCCATCTTAAATGTTATTCTGAGGAAAGAGAATCCCTCACCTCATAAAGTCCATTTTGGTCTACAGTCATATGATTATGATTACTTCCTTCAATTCCCAGGCCAGCTCCCTAAAGAAAGTGGAACAAGGATGTCGGAGTAAAACAAGGACAACTAACCGAATATTTTAGTCAGCCAAAGTAAACCTTGATGACCTAAATTATTTTCTGGAAATAGGTCTGCCCCATGAGATTTCTAAAAATGTTTCAGAGAAAGGTTTAATACATATATGAAGAAAAACTTCAATTGATTTAGCGTACATTTATTTTAATATTAATTTGATACATTATATTTATATAAATACATTTGAAAATAATTTTGCATTTCTTTCACAATCTTAAAAAACCTCACCTGCAGTTGTGAACTGTGAACCCCTAGGGATTTGTAACCCCCACTTGGGAAACTCTGAGCTAGTATATGGTTAAATAACAAGCAATAAATCAATATACTGTGTAAGCCTATTCCTGTCTTCTACATCATACAGGCCAGAGTCTGCAATTATTTAAAGTCCCCCGTGGTGAAAATCAAGCTTTTAAATGTTGTTTATATGTCTATGTGGTTACAAACCATGTGCAAATTCATAAGTCAGCAACATTGCGAAGTATTTTCTCCTTAAAACTGCAGTGAACCAAAGACGGTCTCAAAATCGCGGTTTGAAATCACTGGTGTTTTCTGATGTCACAAACTACCTTGTAACCAAACACAGTGAGTGGAGGCTGGGCTAATTTGCATATTCATAGAACTGCATATGCTAAATGATTGCCAGTTATATCTTATAGTGACACCAATGCTAATTTTTATATTAAAACAGCAGACTTTAATATTTAATTTGGTCAGATTTTCTTATATCCATCTGGACCTGCATTTGGTCCCTTAATATCTATATGAACCTTCAAACTAATGGGTTTAACCAGTAATTGCCCTGTGAAAACATCAAAATGACAATAGCATTATGCTATAATGTTCCTGCCCTGACCCTTAGATCTAGCAATGACATGTTGCTTGTCATACCCAAAAGTATAAACTCTGTGTGTGGTAGGTCTTTTAGTGTTATAGGCCCTAAGCTATGGAATTAGCTGCCCCCTAATCTTCATGCCACCCCTAACCTCTGACCTTTAAATCTCAACTTAAAACGCATCTATTCACCATGCTCAGTAAATAATAATTTCTCTATACTGATGTCTTCCACTTTTTCAGTATTTTTGATACGTTTACTTTTTCCTCTGTTTCTATAACTTCTCATGTTAATTATTTGTAGTTAGTTGTTTTCTCCATCTGCTTTTCTGCTTGTTTGATTGTTATAATAAGCAGATTGATTGTCTCTTTGTCTGTCACCTGTTTGTATTATTTTGTGAAGAGAAAATGAAAACATAAGCTACATGAATTCATCAACCATTCAGAAATGTTGTCTACATGTTGTCACTCCTTCTTGAGTCTCTCCATCGTTGTCTGACTCCGGTTTGAACATAAAAGGCTAAAAGTTTTTGAAATTCTCAGTGCATGTCTGAGTGAGCTAAAAGCAGACATAATAAATACATAGACACCCTATTGGCTGCTTTGGAACGTTGCTGCAATTCGCCAACTGTCCGCCATTTTGCTGAGGGCAAGACTGCGCTGTGAACAAATGCAAGTAAACGGGTGAGCTGCGGTTTTCCTGGATAAAAACAATAATAACGTTATTATTTTTATCATGGGACATTTATCAGCCGATTTCAGTGGTTTGTACGTGGTATATGTTACTATTACTAATTATATAATGACCAAACAGAACCAGAAAAAAATTTCAGTCTTGTTTGTGAAAAGTAATTCCCCGAGACCTGTTTTCAATTGTGTGGCGACTTGTACAGCCCCACGCAGCACACGATGCCTGCATTTTTCTCAATTCCCATAATGAGAGGTATGAGAAAGTTGCCCTCCTTGATATGGCGGCGCCGTTTACGTACGCTCCAGCAGCCAATAGGGTGTCTATGTATTTATTATGTCTATGGGTAAAAGGACACAAACTGTTGTAGCTCCACCCTCTGTACCGGGAGCAGCAGCTCATTTGCATTTAAAGGGCCAGGCACAAAAACGTTTGCTCACCTCTCAAAAAAATGACAATTTAAACATGCTATATAAAAAAATCTGAAGGGTATTTTGAGCAAAAACTTCACAACACACACACACACACACACACACACACACACACACACACACACACACACACACACACACACACACACACACACACACACACACACACACACACACACACACACACACACACACACACACACACACACACACACACACACCACACACACTCTGGGGACATCAAAGACGTAATAATAGAATAATAGAATAATAGAATTTAGAGTCAGTGAATGGGGTACTTTAACAGAACTTGGTGAAAGAGAGTTAGTAGGACAAAAATATTGGGAAACAGTTAAAAAACACTTATTCGAAAAGAAAGGAGTGAATACATTTCAGGTCAAGACTTTTGAATAACTCATTACCTCCTGTCTTTGTGCTGCAAGTGCCATGTGTTGTGAGCAGCAGGAGACAAGAAAGCCTGAAGGGCAGCCAGATCCTCCCTTTTTCACTGTGCTTTCTGCTGAGGTCTCCATCAGCTGTACACTGCCAGTTAACATAAAGAGATCTATTAGTCAGATTTGTCGACTGGAAGAGCCGTTTCGCAATTATGAAACATTTTGTGCGTGTGTTAAAACCAGTACCTTTTGTTGAAGATTTAAAAAAAAAACACTGGAAAAAATACTGGATATGACCGCAGACTGGCCTGCACATCATTTAAGCCTTTTAGATCTTTCTGTTTTGAAGATGTTCCCATTAAACAGATCTTGTTTCATTCCCTTAGCAGAAATGAAAATATGATACAGCATGGTCACGCCAGGAAAATTAGCAGAAAGAGCCATGGCCAACAGCACAGTGAGTTGATTCTCTAGCAGACTCTAGTGGTTACATATGTTATTGCTATATTTCTAAACAATCGAGAAGCACAGATCTCTCATCGCCATCACTACCGGCCAACACTTCTGCCTGTCTGATGGTACTTCAGACAAAATGACTACCACATGTGAATGTTCTGATATCAGCAAAACCTCCTGACACTACCTCTGACAGCTCCAAAACATGTCATTGCCTAAAGCGAGAGGGGAAATCAGACGCTCAAAACTCTAAAATAAATTTTCAAACCAAAACACACAAGTACAAGGTAATGCAGGACAGTCCAGCTCCTTTAGTGACTGACAACTCGCTTTAGTGGGACTGGCAGGGAGCGAGCCGAGATCTGCCAAGCACAACACGAAACCTGGTCCTGTTTATGGACATAACGAGCACAGCGGGGAGGCAGCAGCTGCCCGCTCCAGAGGCTCTCTGAGGCTAATAGAGCTGATCCTTTCCATTCACAGCAACTGCATGAGAGAGCCTGGGGTGACTGTACCAAATGAGTATTGATGAAGCATAAATTAATCTTTAAATGACCAGGCTCATAATGTAACTTACGTTTTAGATAAGATTCTTTATTGTCATTGTAGCCTACATGCAAACGTATACATTCATGGATAGTTAAAATTGCATATTATAAAACAAAGGCCATATTGCGCTTTACTATATAAATTGTTCATGAATCGTGTGGCGCGTGTTTTGATAGACCCCAGATGGAAACATTTCAAAAAGGTGATGGGAAGGGTGACACAAGTCCTTCAGAATGTTATATGTTTTTCTGCAGGCAACAGGAGGTAAATATGTCAGCCAGGGCAGATAGCTGTTGGTTTGTGATGTTCGGCGCAGTCTTTATGACTCTGCAGAGCCTTTTTATTCAAGAAGTCCTCGCTGCAGAGCTGCCTCCATACCACACCAGCATGCCATGTGTGAGGACACTCTCAACGGAATGACACCAAGAGCCATTGTGACAGCCATTTTTAATTCTTAAAAAGTACAGCCGCTTTTGAGACTTCTTGACTAGTGCCGTGATGTTTATCGTTCATGAGAGGTCCTCTGAGATGTGTTTGCCCAGAAATTTAAAGCTGAGCTCTCTCCATCTCCATCTCCCCACTGAAGTGCAGTGGTGTGTGAACATCCTGTTTCTTTCTCAGGTAAATAATGAGTGATTTTGTTTTCTTGATTAGTCAGATTATTCTCTGTGTACCACACCGTCAGCCTCTGTTCCTCCTCTGTTACGGCAGACTCATTGCCTCTGGTGATCAACTGTTTGGGCCCCATGGTCTTGAAAAACCTGGATACTGTACATGAGGAAGCCAGATTTTTAATGAACATACAAGCTCTTAAATATTTTTTTCAGGTAGAATATATGTTTGCAAAAACCATCCTTATCCTTGATCTTTATCCTTCAAAAACAACTGAAAAATACATATATATGGCCTTTAAACACTCTACCATTTTTTCATATTAAACTATGTTATTCCCTTAACTAAGACAAGTTGATGCATACCTCTCTCATCTCAGTGCGTGCGCTCAATCGCTCTGGCGCGCCACGACACTTTGATAGCCCAGTTCATTCATTAGGATCCAAACAGAGATGAAGTAAGAAGCGACCAAACACCTCCACGTTTTCCCTATTTAAATAGTTACACAAGTAGTGACATGACCAAGTATGGTGAAACAAAATAAAACGTGGAGCTTTTCTAAGAGGGTAAAATGGATAACAATAATGTATGGCGGAATAGCACTTTGGAGCACTTTGACTCGGCGCAGTAATATCCTCACTCCTGAATGATCCTGGAGTGATGATATTACTGCGCTGAGTCGAAGTGCTCTCAAAGTGCTATTCCGCCATACATTAGTTCAAAGTGTCGCCGCGTGCCAGAGCGATTGAGTGCACACACTAAGACGAGAGAGGTAGGTACCAATTCGTCTTAGTTAAAGGTGCCCTAGAATGGGGTTATTTTATTATTTTATAATGTTTCATGGGTTGCCCTTATAATGTTAGTATGTTTTTTAGATCAAAATTAGTCATAATGTAGAAATAAAAGGCATTTTTCCTAGCCTGATTTTAGCCTCTGATTTGAACACTCTGTTTGAAGGGGCGTGTCTGCTGTGGGATTCAGTGTAACCGGCCACTGCTGTGATTGGCTGACATGCTTGCATATGAAATATTACATGTGAAACTCTCTCGAATACTTTTACTACAGCTGTTATAACGTTTTTACTATTACAGCTATCAAGATTAACGAACCGTGAGATGTTTTTAAAGTATTTAAATCTATTTCCATCACATAAAATGTTGCTGTGATGAGCATTGAGCAAGCAGATGACAGTCTGTTTATCGCGAGACTGAAGATTTTATCATTACAATGCATTTTCTGCACTCTCTCTAATGCTTTCACCAATGCAAACACGATGATGTAAATACAGTAAGAGCTTCGTTGTGCAGTGTAACAGCGTCATTGATTTCATAACGAGTTTGGCAAGAGTCCAGATAAACTCGCGCTGTGTGGAAAGATTGTTCTTTGATCGCTTTCTGTATTTAATTTATTCACTGAGAGAAGCCTGCTTGATATTGTCCCAGGTTAGAAAATAAGTCCGTGGTGAAATGGGCAGAGCAAACTAATGGTATGAAAAGTCCTCACATCCCCTGCACAACCTGGAACATAACATTTATCTGCCATTTTCCCTATGATCCTCGCTTGTTTCTTCACCTGCTGAACTTCTGATGATTCGGCTGCACAGTTCCGCCTGGCATTGAGGGCCGGCATATGCAAATTTTTGGAGATGTACATATTAATGATCCCGACTGTTGCGTCACAGTCGGTGTTATGTGGATATTCGCCTATTTTTCAGGGGTGTTTTTCAAAAACAAGATTTAAATAAGAAGGAGAAAACAATGGTGTTTGAGACTCACTGTATGTCATGTCCATGTACTGAACTCTTATTTAACTATGCCAAAATAAATTCAATTTCACATTCTAGGGAATAACATAGTTTAATATAAAAAAAAACGGTGGAGTGTTCCTTTAAATATTGTTCTGGACAATGGGGAGCCAAAAAAGTTGAGAACCACTGCTTGATACTATTACTATGTGCCAACAATTACCCCATTCAGGAATCTTAGAAAAAAATTAATTAAAACAAAGTTAAACAAAACGTAATTGAGAATTCCATTCCAAGTTTCCTTAGCTTGAAAAACAAACAAACATCTGAGCTATAAAGTTATCATCTGTGTTTGACCAAAACAATTAAAAGTGCCTCTAATGATACAAGATGCTTTTTTGGCTGAAATAAAGTAGCAATTATAATATCACTTTTTTCATTTTTTTTTTTTGCTGCCAAAGGCCTTCATGAAGCTTTCAACTTTTCAATGTCGAAAAAAGTGGGATAGCAAAAACCAAGCAACACCTGAGAGGCAGCTTACTTTCCTCTCTGTCCTGCATATGACCCTTGTGCCAGTTGAAGACGGCAGGTCACAGTCTATTAAAAATACATGCTATTGTAGAGTATAAGACCTGGGCGTCAAACCCATCCAGGTATCAGATGACTCCTTGACAACAGAGAAAGAAACAAGACAACAATATTGCTGCTTTAACCAGATGAAGCTGTGAAGAAAATATATCTGGTAAGTTTACTAGACTAACTTTTTTTTTAAACTAAACATGTCATCGTAATATAGATGTGTTTCTAGTTGAAAATATATGTACTTGGTTTGTGTTTTTTAGTGTGAAAAATTTCCATCGAGCCTTTAAATTAGTTTAAGATGGATGACTGCTTTCTACTTTACAAAATAACCTTCAAATCTAATGCAAATTAATTCATTATCAAAGTAATCTTCAATACAGTGAAGGTGTTTTTTTAAATATTCAAGAATTTAAATTGATCAACAAAAACATGTAGGCTACCTGTACATGTATCAACATAATATTTTTGTACAATTCCAGATGTGTCTTTCAAAGCAGATGACTGTTATCTCTCTAAAATACATGTATAGTTTTCATCAGGATATTCAAGTTGTTCATGCATTATTTAAGCATGTGTCTGCACCTTGGCTGTTTTCCTGCCATCTGCTACTGACACTGAGCACCTGATGAAATTGCTCAAGACTCACATACTGAACATCGTACGGTTAGAACAGGAGTTGAACCTGAATGTGTTTTTAATTAAATGTTTACTTTATTACCAAGTGTGAAGTGTGGATAAACGAAATTATCATTTAAAATAAAATTACACTTATTGCATTTAAGAGAGAGCAAGGATGGAAACATATCAGAAAGAGTCCATGAAACGTATCCGCAGACATAGTCAGAGTGTCCTTCAAGACCTGCACCTCAAAGGGTTCAAAGACGAAGTCAAAACTGTAAGTATATGATCATTTAGCCTGTAAATGGGCTATTGTGTAATATGTATATTTTCCTTAACTTTGATATAAAAAACCCTACAACATATGAGAAATAAAACTTTCCTCTAGGTTTGATTAAAGGGATTAAAAGGACCCTGATACACCAGGCTTTCGGCTGAATTAAAGTAAAAAAAAGTTTTTTAAACAAAGATTTGTTGCTGATACAGGCCTTTGTTAGCCTGACTACGTCAGACTTCGTACTTCCGCTCAATTTCATTTCGCTTCTGTCTACGAAGCAAAGCGAAGTAGCAGAGTTTGGTATTACCAGACCTTTGTTGAAGCTTTTGTCACATTTTTAAATGCGGGGGAAACACCCGTTGCTGACACTTTAGCAATGCTATTTGTTTTTTGCAATGCTTTTTATTGTACTTTTTATGTACATTGTATTTTTAGCTCTTGAAGTAAAATTCTTTTGACATTTGAAGGTTTAAACTAAATGTATTTTAAATTTGAAAAATATGTTTCCTTAAGCAGCACTATTTACAACATACAGTATTTAGCATATATTTGAAATATATTTTGGCCAGAAGCCAAATGGTCTTTATTCTGTTTATCCTTACAAATAAAAACCAAACTTGGGCATAACTAACCTTTCAAAACCTTTCATGTATTTGACAGCAGACTCGTTCTCGAGGTCGTAGGAGCGAGAGACCTCTGACTCCCACATGGCGTAATTCTCTGGATAGCGTTTTCACGCGTAAAGGCAGCCTCATTCTGTTGGATGGAAACAATGCTGTGGAAATTTACAAAGTAACTCAACAGATAAAGCATCTGCATGTTGATTCACACCAACAGTTAAATTCATTTGACAAGTACCAAGTGAACAAAATAAGTATTTTGTCTTCCATGTTGAAATTCTTTGCTTTAATCTGTGCAGTCCAACAAGTCAAGCCAGCCAGGAATCAGAGGACGGTTGAGTGACTTGTACCTTCCTGCTATCACAGGAACGATGTCAAACCTGCAGACAGCAAGAGCCAAACTCAGTCACTCGTGTCCTTATCTCAGCACTAGCAGACGCCGCGGCTCCACCTCCTCCATCAACTCACAAAGAGCGCCTGACTTCAAGCAGGTGAGCCGGCTCTGACTTTGTTGAGAGATTTGACACAGCAGCTTTGAACCAGTTATAAGTGATGAGTTATAAGTTACAGTTGGCCTGTCTGTATGGCAGTCTCTTTGCTTTGGAAAAAATAGTTCCTAAATTGTTTCAGGGCATCTCCACCACAGTATTTGTTTAGCTTACTGGCTTCTGAAAGAGTTACATGATGTGTAGAATATTTGAATTCTGTGTTCCAGAGTTACCTCAAAGCACAGAAGGAGTCCAAGAAGTCAAATGTGATTGTGACGATGATGTACCTGGGGCAGGGGATTCCTGGAAACACTCAGGATGAGATGAAAGTGCTTCAGCAGATCTGTGGAGGGGAGAACATCTGTGTGTTTAAAGGATTTGTCCAACCGGGAGGTAAAGCTTATTATCCTGTTACCACACTGAATACACTGCTTTAGATCTTATGCCAAGAATTTATATATATATATATATATATATATATATATATATATATATATATATATATATATATATATATATATATATATATATAGGCAGCAATTTTTTCTCAAATCTAAATTCTGACAACATACAGTAAGCAATTGTTTTACTTGTTCTTCCCAACTAAAGGGGGGGGGGGGGGGTGTACAAAGAAAGCATTATGTGTAAACAAAAATTTTATTATGCTGAACTAAGTAACTGAAATACAAAATATTAATAATGTAAAATTTTATAAAATATGGTATTATAATAGAGTAACAAAAAGCACAAATGTACAATTACAGTAAAATTATTTGTACTGTAAGCTAAAAACAAGATAAGTATTCATATTTTTTTACTTTACCCGATAGATCTGAAATATTTATTATACTTCTAAAATAAATTACATGTTTAAATAAATATTAAATTAAATGTTTAAATACATTAATATTTACAAAGTTAAAAAAGTACTTGGAATTACTTTTTACCACTAGAGCAGATTCAGTTCACATCCCAGAGACATCTGGGCTTCCCCTTCAGTGCTACTATCTTTGTGAATGGAATCATGGCAGCCAGGATCAGTTCCTGCTGTGAATACAGATACACCCCTGGCTTTCAGCAAGGCCGCAGGAGCTGCTTCAGACTGACCCGTCTAAATGGAGGGAAACCCTGCTACAAGTGAGATAGTATTGCGTGCAAGATCAAGAAACGATTTATTGCAGGACTTTTTGGCAAGACCAAATAGTAAACTTTTTCTCCTTTTACAGATGTGTGAACTCAAGGCACGGTATTGGCACCCCAGCGATCGATAGTCCAGCTCCAACCTTAACAAGAGCCATCAATTCTAATGAAGGTTGGTCTTAATGCTCATACTGTTACGTTTTCCCACTGGCATACTTCAAAGTAATGTTCCAAGGCGCATTATTTACTCAATCCCTCACTGTAATCATGCCTTCTGTGCAGGTGTTATGGATTTGTGCCCTTCTTCCCCTTTGTTCATCCCTCTTGGAATGGAAAGATCTGTGCAGAAGGCCAGAAAGCTCTCAAAAGATGGAGGTGCTTTGTCAACTGATAGTGACGACATGAATGGAAGCGTGAAAGAAAGAAGACATCACAAACGGCATAAAAAACCACGCAGTCAAAGTTTGGAGGAATCACATCCACATAAAGATGGAAATGAACTTGAAGACAAACCACCTTCCAACACCAAACAACTGCAAACATCAGCAAAAGAAAATGTGAAAGTGACCGAAAATAAAATTAAAGTGCCAGGTGAGTGCAAATTGGTTTTCCACTCTTTATTGTGCCTGTGAGAGAACAAGGCCATTAGAGTTGCTTGCCAGCACAATGTAAAACTTTGAAGTTGTCTCATGAAAGGATTTTGGTGTAAATGACTAAGTTGTATTTTATTTTAAAGATAGCACTATCAAGATTCAGGACAGTTGCATTTCTCAAGATTCATTGCAGGAAGGAAAAACTCTGACTAAGCGTAATGGGGAGAAAACTCTGGATCCTTCGAAGTCGAATGGAAAAAGCAGGAACAGGGGAAGACTGAGGGACTTCTATGAAGAATGTGTTGAAATGAGCACTGGTCTGGAATCAGGCCTAGACCAACAGAGGTGGTTCAAAGTAAACAGTGAGTCAAGAACTGTGGCTCATTGCTCATAGACAGGGTTTCCCCTGAGACTTTTAGCCTGATTTAGAGAGAGTCAATCATTTTACCATAACGGTTATGACCAAAGTGATTTCTAATTCAAAATATACTAAGGATAGTGTAAAGTTTTAAGGCACTGGTCCCATTACTCTACTGACGGGCTACTCAATTTGGGACAAGGACCAAAAAGAAAGACCACTTTAGACTTAAGATCTGTGCCCGGTTGCATAAAGCACCTTAAGTGTAATTTTCCCTTAAGGTCGCCCTTATGTTTCCCTTAAACCTAAGGGTGTTGCAGAAAAATACCCTTAAGTGTTACTTAACGGTTTTTTTAAGTGAAACGTCATAAACACTTAGAATTTCCCTTAAATGCTGTTTTTTTCACTTAAGTAATTGTTAAGTGTTGCATAAAACCCCTTAACGGTAATTTCCCTAAGTATAACTTAAGGTTTGGAAATCGTAACCTTAAGAGTAACGCGGGCAAAAATAAGACTACATGGCTGAATTTATTGAACCAGCTGAAGATCATAGGGAATAGGGAGAACCCTTTGGACCAATTTAGCGATGAAAAATTGTTGCAAGAATACCGATTTTGATCGACGCGCAATATTTGACATCGCTATCAAACTAGACGGCTGTCTGTCTGTCATTACGCAACTCGCATGTAGACTATCACAACGTTAAGTCAGTGCGCGCACGGAGAGTGTGTGGCCGACCCGTGCAGAAAAAAAAATCACAGGAGAACGAGCTGATTCTGTGTTTTAAAAGGAATCATGACAGAAAAAACAGGTATGCTATGGAAATATACTCAGCTGTATTTCGAGACACAGAGCCAGAAGTGCATTCACAAAACCTAAACAAATGCCAAAGCATGAGACGGTGAACAACACAACCTGCCGCCACTTTCGGAGCTAACACGGTGTTGCGTGATAGCGTCACTGGACTGACACGTGATATTCCGACATGTTAGTGTTTTGCGTATCTATACGCCTTATTCACGGCAGCGCCATCTTTGATTTTTAATGAGAATGAAAGCGAGGCTGTGAGGGATAGACATGCATCTCTTCAATGGGCTGTACTGTTATTTAATGTGTTTTCGGATTGTTCTGCTCATGAAACACTGGAAAAATATCTTTCCAAGAAATTTCAGTTGACAAAAAACTCCCGACAATATAAGCTGTGGAAAATTGAAAGTAATCTAGGAGCTTTATTCAGCTTTTTACAGCGGATGCCATTGGAAACACGGTAAGCTTATCCCTCACAGTCTCACGTTCATAACTGTCATGGCGCTGCTCTGAATAAGGTCTATGGCAACAACAGACTTTTATAACGTGAATCCAGGATCGGTGTCGTGAAACACTTAAATGTTTCCCTTACCTAAGAGAACCGTTTAAGAGATTATATGCAACACCCTTAAGTTATTTTCTTAGGTAAGGGGAAATCGCCCCTTAGGTATCATACTTAAGGGAAAAACTTAAGGTGCTTTATGCAACCGGGCACAGATCTTTTATAGTGATTACTTATTTTAATGAGTTGAGTATTATGTGCGCTAAGCAGAATGCTAAAATCTTATATTAGGGTAATGAATAAATTCATATATGGTTAAGGTAGAAGGGTTAAGGCATGAAGAGTATTATTGCCTCAAAAATGTTTTAGATACTACAAAAAGCATATAGTAATGCATATTTTCTTAAAAATCCAGTGAATCTCATACTTTAGATTCATCTTATTTCGCTATTTTCTTTTTTTTATTTGGAACTTGAAGCACACAAACCAAAAGATAAGATCATAACAAATAAGTTCACAACAACCAAATAAGTCTGGTATCAGTGCAAAAACAACTGCTTCACGTTAAAAAGACCCAGAGTACCAGATAACAGATTGGCAAAAATATGTGGACACTTCTTTTTCCAATCGGACACGGTCAAGAAAGGATAGGCTAAACAATTCTCAAAACCTTTCATGATAAAATGTATGATGAAAAGTGAAATAGTTATGTGTATTTTGTATTATCTACTAGAGTTGGAGAGGAATAAAATCAAAGAGCAGCTCACTTCAGGACTCCCTGCCAATGGCTCAGCATCAGAGGTGGAGCTTAGTGAGGAAAGTGACAGCAGTGTCACAGAAGCAAGAAGACCTAAAATCAACAGCAAACAAGGTTGGTACAACTAAGAAAGATCAGACAATACAGTATATTTTACATTATCTTCAAAAGTTTGCAGAATTTTAAATGTTTCTAAAATAATTATCTTATGCTCAACAAGAGTGCATTTATTAGATTAAAAACACAGTAAAACAGTAATATTGTAAAATAGGATTACAATTTATAATAACGGTTTTCTATTTTAATATATTTTAAAAATTGATTTATTTATTCCAGTCTTCAGTGTCACATAAAAAAATAAATTAAGCCTTGGTGAGCATAAGAATCTTCTTTAAAAAACATAAGGAGGAGGCAAGGGAGGCAGTGCATCCATTATAATTAATAATCCATATTATAAAAAAAAAAAATCTAAATATTACAAAACGTGACATTAAAATTGTGTATAAATCACTATTTTTTCTACTTTTTTCTAAAGTAACATTGTTTAACAGTGACAGCAGGTAAAGTTAAGGCCCCGATAAACGCACGGCAAAGTTCTTTTACGTTCTTCACTTAGGGGTAAAACAAAGTTCGAAATACATGACCAGCGATATACTTACTGTTAGCGAACATCCAACGCCACCCACTCTGCTGACAGCGCCGTTTACATGAATATGTAAATATGTGATGCGCACTTTCATCTAAATGACAAATAGCAAGCATTTTTGTAAGAAAGCATTAGAAAATTATCAAATCATAGCAATGTGGATATGTTTGCACAAGCTCTGCAATTCGACACTATAGTAAAGTCATGTCGCATTTATTAATATAGCACTTTATAGATTGCTTAAAATCAAGCAGCTTTACCGTATTTAAAGGGCACCTATTATGCCCCTTTTCACAAGATGTAAAATAAGTCTATGTCCCCAGAGTTTGTAAGTGAAGTTTTAGCTTAAAATACCCAACAGATAATTTTTTACAGCATGTCTAAATTGTCACTTTTTGGGGCTCAGAAAAACACAACGTTTTAGTTTAAATGCAAATGAGCGGTTGCTGCAGAGGGCGGAGCCTCAAGAGCTCATGATAGGCCCCATCCACACTACTATGTTTCCGTTTAGAAACGGAGACCTTTTGCTACGTTTGCCCCTCTTGTCCAGACTAAAACGGCAAAAACGAAGACCTAAAACGGAGAAGTTTAAAAACGCTGCAGACCCGTTTTGCGTTTTGAATCTCCGGAGGGCGTTTTAGTGAAGACGGGTCAAAACGGAGGAGTTTAGAAACGATGATGCAAGACGCTCGCGCTCGGCTCTCTGATTGGGTGTCATCAGTCATGACGTATCCTTCCCTGATGCTGAAACGTTAACTGCCTACATGCGGCGGAGGCAAGCTATTATTCCAGCGATCTGTGACAATTCCCATGCCATGTGCAGCGGCGGTATCGACCGTGCATGGAGCGTCGGTTTTGGGTTAAGCCGGGAAGAACCAGCGCATGGTGGGATCATTTTATCAATGAAGTTGTGTTGTGTTTACACCGGCACGCGCATGCCCAGTGTAGGTGAATGGTCACGTGATCCGCGTTTTCAGTCGTTTTAATGTGGACGGAGATCGCAGCTAAAACGCTGGTGTGGACGGAGATCGTATTCGTTTTAATTCTCCGTTTCTAAACTAAAACGCAGTAGTGTGGATGGGGCCTTAGTGTCAGAAGGACAATCTCATCTCACGGAATGATAATATCAGAACCAAGCGGCAACATTCCAATCTCATAAATGAAGCCTACCTGGAAGTGCGAAAAACTGCAATACATCGGGGTCAAAAGTGAGCAAATGTCCATAGACCCCATGTTAAAATGTCCGTTTTCACAGCATAAATTCATGCTTTTACAGGTTGGTCCCATGGACTTTTATTGTATTTTTCGATAGGTACCGAGTGCCTGACAACTGTGAGGGGGGTGAATTTTTTTCTAACTCGTTAGTTTAGATCGTATTTAGATATAAAGTGTATGACAAATAAGGGCGTGGTTAACTTTGATTGACAGCTGATAACGGGCTGCGCCGAGTGAAATATGTCTCGGCCATGATCTGACACAACACATCACACCACCTCTGTATCCTTTCTGACCATTTGTATTGAAATATCGTACATAAAATGGGTTGCTCTGCTATAAACTGCACTAACCGACACTGTAGGAGTAAGTTACTTCGCTCCATTTTTTCCGGTAAGTGACATTCCACTACTATTTCACGTAGTTAGCAGTTTTTGTATTTAGCATCAATGTTTGTGGGCAGTGGCACTGCAACAGTTAGCATTAAATCGCCTCAGGGAGAGAGAGAGAGAGAGAGAGAGAGAGAGAGAGAGAGAGAGAGAGAGAGAGAGAGAGAGAGAGAGAGAGAGAGAGAGAGAGAGAGAGAGAGAGAGAGAGAGAGAGAGAGAGACGCAGGCACCATCGAACTGTGTGTGTGTGTGTGTGTGTGTGTGTGTGTGTGCGTGTGTGTGAGAGAGAAGCAGGCGTGTGTGTGTGTGTGTGTGTGTGTGTGTTGCGCGGGCGCGATCGAACAATGGAAGCATAAAAACATACTCCGTTATTTCGTTCATACAGGACATTCAATCAACAAAGTGTTTACTTATATTTGTGTACACTCGCAATAGTAATGTTACAGATAGCTGAGGGCTGCTTGGCTGAAGAGGCGCGTCCACCGGCCGGCTCAGTCTCACACAAAGCCCGCCCTTTTACCCATATATGAATTGACCAGAAGGTGGGCGGGGTTAGCCTTTCCCAAGATTTTCAAAGATGGCGCCGCCCATACCCCCCATAAACGGCTTCAGAACCGTTATTCGGAAAGTCTATGGGTGACGTCACAGACACTTTGTCCATTTTATTTACAGTCTATGATCAGAACATAAACTCTCAGTAGTGGTGTTTATTTCGACCCCGAGTCAGACAATAGTGCCCACAGAGTCAAATAATATATGCTGTATGAAAATAGAACAGGTATAGTCTAGTTTAATTACAGCTATAACTTATTTTTCATTTGCTTTTATCCACTATTAGTAAAAGCCTATTGTAGCGGACTGCGTCCGAATGATGGCCAAAAATATACTGATGAGTTCAATGAAGTTTATTGTACATCACATAAAAGATGAAGTGTTAGTTTTACTCCTATCTACGGAGACTGTAAGCTGGATCATGAACAGTTGGTACTTCATCCATCCTCGAATAACAACTAGAATAGGCTAAATGAAGACTGCTATTTTCATTCTTGCATCCAACAACAACAAAACACCTCAATCACTTTAGAAGACATTCTTGTCTAAAGCTGCTCCGGCAATAGCGGCCCCTCAGTGTACAGCTCACTCAGGGCGGGTCAACGCTAAAACTGTAGTGTCAGTCAACAGTCGTGGGCGGGGCTTGTGCAAAAGTATGTCACACTGCCCCGAATATGATAACGGCTTGTTCTGAGACAGTGTTTATGACTTATAGGGATTTAAAAAAGGATTTTTATCATTATAGGGTGGTTGTGTATACACACTGCCAACAAACATTTATGTTCAAACGCCATGTAAAAGTGAATTTTGCATAATAGGTGCCCTTTAACATGTTAACAGTGTCATTAAATCAGAACAACTTAATTTTCTACTATAAAACAGCTCTCCAATGTGTACATTTTTTCACTCACGGACGTCTGACCTCGATGGACTGAACAGGAGAAATTAACCGGAAAAGATTTTCACGAGAAAGAAGGTGGAGCCTACGCGCACACCCTATTATGTAATCGCCACAGACTAACATAGTACAAATGTGTTTACAAGCTGTAGCAAACTTTTACAGAAAGTTCCCTTTGGCAAGTTCCCCTTTTCAACTCTCAAAACAAACTCCAAACGATCTTCTTTTTTGGCCTGATTTTGATTGAAATTATGTCACTTCAATTGGTTCTTTGATTTCATCAGAATTAATGGGGGAAAGTCACGTGAGAGGAGGCAATGTCTCCATTGCACTATGATTGGTTATAATTGGTTATGGTTGGATAATATGGCATTAATGGGAGGAATAATTAAAAAGTAAGTAAACAACTTGACCACTTAGATATCATAGCTTTAAGTCACATCAAAATCAAACTTAAAATGGGATGAAATATGATGACTGTGGGTTTTTTATCGAGCAATCGGCTTGGTGAAATTAAGGGTACATCTTCGTGTCTGTGACCAGTGTTTACTGAGCTTGATGAATGATGAAAATAAGACTTACGAAAAACAGCTGAATATCATCACAGCTGAACATTATTTATTTCACAAATAAAATATATTGTTTAAATTGTTACTGCCTTAAAGGGTACCTATCATGGAATTTTGAAAATTACCTTTCATGTAGTGTGTAACATAGATCTAAGTGAACGAAAACATCCTGCAAAGTTTTAAATATGAAAGTTCACCGTATACAAAGTTATTATCTCTCAAAAGTAAGAGTCGACTCTGAGTCGTTGATATGAATCGATAGACGAACGATGCATTTTCTCTAACTTTCGTACGTCACTTGTACAAGTTATTTGAATAAGATACGCCCACTCATTGCATTAGGAGACACCAGGGAAAACATCATGTCGACAAGACGCTGCTGTGTTTTGAAGTGCGACGCAAAAGGAAACTTTTTTCATCTGCCCAGTGAGGAGCATTTGAAGACAGTGGCTACAGTTCATAACTATACCACAGAAGTATTATAGCCCGAACTTGTTCTGTGTTCGCGTCATTTTGAAGATGATTGCTTCACAAACCTAAATGCTATAAAGTATGAATTTGCGAGCCGGCTGATACTGAAGGAGGGAGGTTCAGTACCGAGTTTATTTGGATCAGCTTCCTTCTCCGAATAACAATCTGTAAGTAGGCTGTTGCTTTTATGTTTGTATCATGTTCTATAATTATTTTGTGTGTTGTGTACGCACAGGCACAGCGCAGCTTCTAGCAGCTAACTTAGGTCTTCAATGTCAATTGTATTGAAATATGTGAAGTGTTTGTCATTGTTAATGGAGTTGTCACAGGGCTCTCGAGTGTCACGCATCACGCATTGAGCGTGACAGTCACTCATTTTGGTCTTTTGTCACACTCTCCGGCCACACATTGTATTTCTCACGCTGAAAAACTATTTGTAATATATTTAATATGCCGCAGTGCCCAAAACTCACTCACTGTGGAACCGGCAGGATTCAAGCGCGTCTCCTCCAGTGTTGCCAGGTCCGTATGCCTGCACTGTTTCCGCGGGTTGTTTGTGTAGTGCACACTGGTTGACGCGATTGTTTTATCCACTGGAACATGATTGTTATTGAGGAAACACCCGGGAACGCTATTTGAATATTTTTGGCCGTGATTGGGTTAGTTTGATGAGCAATTGGGCTGGTTTTGTTGTGCAGACCTGGCAACCCTGGTCTCCTCTGGTGTTGTTCGTCTGGTGTTGTTAGCCAATCAGAAAATAGCACTGTTGTATCTGGATAAGATCTAGCGCAACAACCAATGACACCCCGTCGGCTGGTTGTCTAACATATCACCACAGATTAGCGTCACGCAAAGGCGGGGTTTGGAAAAATGACTCGCTAAACGATTCATATGGGAGTCGGTGAGCAAATCAGGTAAAAATAAATGCATATTATAAGACAACAAAAGTGTTTTTTTGTCATTGCATGCTTGTAAAACTGTTGTTGGGGACTCCCAGAACAATATTAGGAACATTTTAAATGCCATAATAGGTACCCTTTAAGTTATTTTTTTGGAATAGATGTAAAAATTCTTAAACTAAATGACATTTAATTACTTGGTTTTAATAAATAGATCATTTATTATCTCCCTGCTATTTATTATCCCTGCATAGTTATTGTAAAAATACAAAATAGAATTGTACTTGGTTGCTCGCTTTTTTGATGTAATGTTTATTTAAACAGGAAAATGTTACAACATTAAGTGTAACTGGGACATGAATTTGATTTTTTTTTTATCCTTATTTCAAAACATCTCAGTTACGCAAGTGACCTTAGTTCCCTGAAGAGGGAACGAGACACTGTGGGAACACCTATGTGATTGTGTCACTCATGAAGCACGTATAAAAATCAGTCCAATGCCATGACGGAACATTATACACGGATGACGTCATCGACCAGGAAACTATAAAACATACCCAAACCAAACAGTATTAGCTTCTGTTAGACCTGTAGCAAGTCGTTTATGGGCATTCCAGGGATTATGACAGGGTGACGCAGCACTTCGTTCGTAACCGAGACATTCCCTTTCAAGGGAAAACGTAGTGTGTCGAAACGCTGTGGGAATGCTATACCCATGCCGCTATATGGACAAGTGCTCGTCCGTGTGAAATCGTATGTCAAGCTCATAAAAGTCAAGCTCATAAAACCTCAAGAATGTTTGTGGTGAGGACCAGCCTCCGCATCACATACATCCTGGAGGGAGACTCCTGACAGTGGAAACACCTGGAAGCGGCCATACTTCTGGTGGAGTGGGCCCGGACAGCCAAAGGTAAAGGCTGGCTGGCCGATGCATAAGCAAGTGAGATAGCCTCAACCACCCACTTGCTAATCCTCTACTTAGACGCTGGGAAAACTTTCCTGGGTGACCCAAAACAAACAAACAGTTGTTCGGAATTCCTTCACAGGGCAGCTGTGGACATAAGCATTTGGTGCCCTCTCCCGGCAGAGAAGATTTAGTTTCTCTTGGTCAGACATCCGAAACAGAGGAGGACAGAAGGCCTGCAGAACAGCAGGTCTTACAGTATTAGTAGAAACCTCCGGAGAAAAGCTTTAACAATAGCAGGCGCAAATTCCGGGCTCGAGGGTGAAACCAAGAGGGCTTGTAAGTCTCTAATTCTTTTGAGAGAGGCAAGGAGAAAAATAGTTTTCAACGTGAGAAACTTCCCAGAAACTTCCTCAATAGACTCGAAGGGAGCAAAAGAAAGGCCTTCCAATACTATGGCCAGGTCACAGGCCGGCACCCTCGTGCGGACTGCAGGTCTAAGCCTCAAGGTGCCACGAAGGTAACTAGAGGGTGTCTCCCCAAAGACACATCACCCAAAGCAGTGTGGTAAGCAGCTAAGGCTGCCACATACACCTCTATTGTGGAGGGGGATAACCCTGCGGAGAATTGCTCCAGCAGGAACTCCAGCAGGAACTCCAGCACTGCACCCACTGGGCAGTTAACTAGGTCCAACTGGTGACTTCTACACCATTAGGGGAATAATCTCCACTTTAAGGCATATAATTCCCTCATGGACGGAGCTCTTGTCTCAACAACCTTGGTTGAACTACCTGAACTGATGAGCTGGGCCCCCTCAGAGCCTAAGCCCACAGCTTCCACAACTCTGGATGGGGGTGAAGTATCAATCCATTTACCTGAGAAAGAAGGTCCCTCCTGGGCAGAATCTCCAGTGGAGAGCTGTCAAGGAGAGACACCTGGTCCGAGAAGCTGCGTTCACCCCAACCCATAAGGGATGCATCTGTCATCAGCACAACATGACATCATGACTTTTGCGTAAACATACACGCCACTTTCAAGTCAAGTGGCGTGCTATTTATACGCATTTTCAGCTATCCGCGTGTATGCGTGTATATCTACGCCGTTATGTCCGAGTGATTCCGTGTGTATGTACACGCCGTTAAAAATCCGAGTGAAATAAAGCCAAATTTTGATCTACATCTGGGGGAGCGATATTTTTCTTACTAGGATGGTAGGGAAAGACTCATAAATGGTATTAACCAGTGACGGGTAGGTTTAGGGACGGGGCTGGGGTAGGTCATATATTTATATATACAGTAATGCAACGTTAAGTCAACGGCGTTCATAAACACGCTGAAAAGCGATTATGCGTGTTGATAGCACGCCAAAAATTGAAATACGAATTGGCGTGTCATACATACGCAGTTTCATGAGATCAGTCTGCATCAGCATGACGTGACGACAAGGTCCAAAGAACGGCAAGCCAGACATGGAAGTTGTTTATTTCGTGATACCAGAAAGCATTCGTCTAAATTGCTTTCATGACAAAGCTGGCCAGTCAATTTTTAGTTGCCATGGCACGAGTAAAAACCACCAGCTCCTCACACGCAGGAGACTGAAGTGACATCATCCAGCTCCTCAGAACTTAATAGTTGTTGTACCGGTGCTTCACCGGTGCTTCAGGGCGGAATTAACTGTAGAACGTGCTTCCTGACCCTGAGATGAAACACTGGACCTGGCAGGTGAGGGCAGTGAAAGGTTGAAGCCCGTCCATTTTCGAACCTCATATGTTTTATTTCCATATGGTGAAAAATTCTGCTTAACATAATACTAAGACAGACGAAAACACCAGGAACATACAATTTCTCAGGGAGTAGTTACTGAAGGCACAGAAGCTAACATTGTTTGGTTTGGGTACGCTTTATAGTTTCCTAGTCGATCACCTCACTCGCCTATGATGGTCCATCATGCCATTGGACTGATTTCATACGTGCTTCACAACACAGAGGCGTTCCCACAGCGTTTCGACGCAGCACGAGTTTCCTTGAAAGGGAACATCACTGCATGACACTGGTATACACAGTGTGTAAAAGTTCTTTAACAGATATGACCGTAATGACATTTTCAAATTATTTTGAAGGTCCAGAGGATGAGAAGCAGCAAGACTTACAAAAACAGGTAATCCTAACTATAAAAATAAATTGCTAAAATAATTTGTCTACAAACCAAATAATACATCAAATATTTCTACAGCTAACCGAATACAGCTAGAATATTAACCCTGATTTACTAGGCCCTGCTTATGCACAGTTTAGCAAAGGAAGTTGTCTTTAACCTCCTTTCCCTGATCGAGGGAACGAAATGTGTCGATTTGAAGGGCAGCCCCAAACACCTCTGATACTTCAGAAAAGGCCAATGAGAATTGGCGAGTGGAATTTTCATGCCACTCCCCAAGACATATGAGTATAAGGATTCAGGTTTTTGCTGAGGAGCTGAGATAGTGTCCCGGCAAGTTCAGAGGGTAGTTCAGTGGTGTGCCTCTGCGCCTTTTGTAAAGACACAAGGTAACAGGGAAAGCATAGGGGAGGACCTTGTACTGATATGCTTATCCCTCAAGGCCAAGCAGTGGTGTAGTCTACGTGATACGCAGGTATACGCCGTATACCCACTAGAAAATGTCAAGGATTTCCGTATACCCACTAGTAAACCCACTTTAAAACGCGTGAGGATTCGTAACAACATCGTTTTGTGAAAGAATTTTCATTCATAAATTCACCCCGCCGTGACGTCTGTGTTTGCGCAGCGACACGGATCGAATCGCGGAAGCCAGCAACAAATGTAACAAATAACCTATGCTACTGTAAAGCGGAACGTCACGCAATTTAGCCATTTTTGAATGAATAAATCAAAAGTAGGCTAATGATAGAATCAAATCTCGATATTTACTAAGTGTCTATGAATATTAAAGCTCAAAAAGACTGCTATTGAAATAAACTCTGAATGTTCTGCGTGTTTCTGTGAATGAGTGCTCAATGTGTGCTCTAGCCTACTACACACTGAACACTACACACTGAACACTACACACTGAACACTACACACTGACGCGCGCGTGACACTCGTGGTGTTTTCAGCGTCTATGAGGAGGACATGCACATATTTGAACTTCATTGCAGAGCTTTTATGAGAGTCACTTCACAAGAATTTTACCATTTCATTTGATAAAACTACCGTCGTTCATTCGTATCATATACACACTCACAAACTTTAAAGTCTTCATGACAACCTTTCAAAATCAAAGTTTTGTATAACTTAAAATATAAACATTTTACTATTGC
The DNA here is from genome assembly GCA_036326025.1 of Chrosomus eos. Lineage (NCBI taxonomy): Eukaryota > Metazoa > Chordata > Actinopteri > Cypriniformes > Leuciscidae > Chrosomus > Chrosomus eos. The sequence goes on along the minus strand of CM070820.1, from coordinate 18,584,405 downwards.
ACAGTAGAGTAAACTTCAAGTAGGCCGAATAATAATAATAATAATAGTTTATTAAAACACAGAAGCTCAAATGTCTTTAATTTACAACCCACCAAAATAAAAGTTTGTAGATAAATTAAGTAACTAGAGGGAATTATGAAAGAAATTGCATAGTAAGATGTACTTTTTAAAATAATAATAATCAAATCTATTAAAACACAATTTTAAAGGAATATCACACAAGTTTTTAAAAAGTAAATTTTTGTTTGTGCTTACAATGTTTAAGTATTGTAAGTGTCAGCTGATAAAACCTGTGCTTCAGTGACCATATTCATATAACATTTAAGGCTAAATGTGCCCAAAAAAATTTTGAGAGGGGGGGGGGGGGGAGGGGGGGGGGGGTTGTGGCTGGTATATCACAGTATACTCACTACAAAAAACTAGACTACACCACTGAGGCCAAGCCATAGGGACGGTCTGTATCGACAAGGTCCAAGGTTTTTTCAACATGACTAAGGCACCACTGCATGACCTTGGTGGATCCCCCTTTGGGGGAATAGGAATATGATGGGCAAGTCATAGGGACGGTCTGTATAGGGGGAGAAATGAGACATGAGAGTATGAGTCTTTTCTGGTCTATCACAGCGAACCAAACTTGAAGGTATACACATGAAAATGTGTTTCTGCATTAACCTTGAACGGTAGCTTATGTAGGGCCCAATTCAATATAGGCCTAAGATTTGCAACCTTCACATCGATGGTGGCGGTGTATCATGAGCACAGGAGGACCGCAATCATCCGCTCAACCTAGGAATGTCAGAGTAAACCCTGGCTGACCCACTGTCGAGGGTAGTGAAGGTGGAACAACCTGCTAAGGATGTTCTGGCAGTAAAAAAGACACTTTACATGACTTAATGAGCTCCTTGTGCGCCTCCGAGAAGAGACCTAACTCATCCATGAAGTCAACCGGGAGAGACGAGGCCTTATGCATAGTAGCAGAAGGTCCAGGACAGGGAGCAACCGAGGTGACTTTCTGCGTAGAAAAGCAGATACTGTAAATGGTCGGATAAATTCCCATGGCCAGGCTCTCCCAGTGAGTGCATGTACCATCCACAAAAGCTGCTCCAGCAAACTGCAGCAGTGTCATCAAATCGACAGAAGGTCGAAGATAGATAGGGAACCCATGATTTCCTACAAAGAGAGAAAACAATGTTAATATTCCAATAATTATATCTTAGAAATCCAGATGTGAAATGTATTGAGCAGAAAACCACAATATTGATATTGAATTGAATTTTTTTTTTACATTTAATTATTGACAAACTTCATGAAATAATACAAGACTGGCATTAATTTTATGAGCAAGAGAACATTTTAGATATTCTGTAAACTGAGAATATATTATTAGAAAAATCTGCTATTTTCTTCAGATGGATGCCATGACAGAAGTGCTGAACAATTCTGATGAAGTGGAGCAGCTAATACTGAGAAACACAGGTTTGACTGATGAACTGCTCAAGAGTTTGGCAACAGCTCTCAAGAGAAGCCCATCCGAAGTCACAGTGATTAACCTTAATCTGAACCAAATCGGACCCCCTGGAATCACTGTTTTACTCGACCTTCTGCAAGCCAAACCACAAATCAAAGAACTACTGTAGGTTTCATGCAGACATTCTTAATATGTCTAAAAATAAGCTGACTTTACAGGACTGCTCTGATAAAGAAACTTTTGAAGGTTGTTATAAATCATTATGAATGATGAAGGTCTTTTTCTTTCTTCTTTAGATTGTTTGGAAACCAACTTGGCGATCTTGGAGTGCAGACCCTGCTTAGTGGATTGGCTGAACTTCAAAATAAAAAAGCAGTGCTGCATGGAAACTCTGACCAGATCTGCTTCTCTCCAGTTAGCATTGTGATCAAAGAGTTAGACATAGGTGGAAATGGCTTTGGCAGTGATGGCCTGAGGGTGCTGGCCACATTCATGAGGTATCATTCCCACCTTCAGTATCTGGGCCTGGCACAGACATCATGTTCAGAGATTGAGGCTTGGACAGTCTTCTTTGAAAGCCTAAAAGTGAACACTTCACTGACACACATCATCTTAGATGAAAGCAGCCTTGGGGACAATGGTATCAAGTTGTTTTCTGAGGCACTGAGATCAAATGAGACCCTAAGGAAGGTGGACTTAGATAATAATGGTTTTGGTGAGGTTGGAGGACATTATCTCCTGGAGGCTCTCCGTTCTGGGGGAAAATGTTCCCTTGAGTACCTCAGCCTGGAGGGGAACTATATCAGCACCGCACTTATGGCCAACATACAGCAGGAGCTCAAATCTAACAGACCAGCTGCTCTGTAAATGGAGATGCATCCTCAATTAATTTCTGCTTTACAATTCAAACTGCAGGTGGGATGTAAATAAGACTGACATCTTTAGCACAGGAAAGAGGGGAGAAACTTTGTGGCCAGTATGTGGGTGGCTTCCAATAAATAAATAAAAAAAATGCTTTATTCAGTGATCCATCTACTTGGGAGTTTAAACAGTGGAGGCAAAACTTCAGAGAAATATTTGCTTGGGCTCTTGACCCGGTCTTTACACCACAAGCCAACAGATTCTCCCACTCACGTCTTTGAAGTTTGTGAATTGTCCGTGCATCTAATGGAAGGTGAGATGTTCTGGGTAATATAAGAGACAGAATTTATTGGATGACAAGTAAAATGATCTGTTCCTGGAGAGCAGAAATATAGTTATTGATAAGAATTTGCCTTAATAACTGAGACATTATTGAAAATTGTTGCAGTGGACTGTTATATCTATTAGGTTATAAAAAGCTGACTTTTCTGTTGCCTCTGGTTCAAAAGATAAGAACAGACCTCTATATCAGTTTCCATCCTACCAAAGGAAAGAATAAAAGTAAACTTGGGAATGTAGTGCCTGACCACAATGTCAAAAACGTTTGTCATTATGTAGACCTGATTGTAAATGTCATACTCTATTTATGCATGATGAAATTATGAACAAAGAAAAATTAACAATTAAATTTGATTACCTTTTTTGGATGTAACTTGCTTATAATACTTAGAGGTATTCTTTTTTCCCCATCTATGAACGTTTCACCCCCTGACCCACATCCACCAAAACTGATAGTAAAACAGTATTAAAGTGTTATTATTTGGGAAAATATTTACAATGTAAGTACTGAGAATTCATGGAGGAACAATTTGGAACCTTTTTTCCGATGATCACTATTCTGGGAGATTTCACCGTTAACTGAAACTAAATTCATGGGAATGGAAATTGTTCATGAGTATAGTTCATGAGCAAGGCAAGCTGGGCTCTTTTGGTGAAACCTAGAGTACAATGCCTTGATTCATAGACAACTAAATGAGTCTCAGACATTCACGTTACAGTGGAATGACATTGTTCCATCAACAAGGATTTTTGGATAAACCTAGATCAAAACTTTTCACAATAGAAATTTTTGCTGGAGGTTGTAGCTGTGTCAACAAGAAACATTAGCTTACCCTTTGTGTTCTGTCTGGTAGTTCATTTTCTCTTTATCTGCTGATAAGTATCATGTCAGGTCTCCTTCAAAGCTTCAGCTGAGCGATGGAAAAGCTTGAATCACTGATAAAGGCAGTTCCCTCAAAAAGCATAAAAGAAAAAGCACATCCATATATGTCTGAACATTTCTATAATAAGACTCATGTTTTGTGTTATTGCAGCCCTGCCCCTTGATTTGTGCAAAGAAAGGATTAATAGAAATTGTGGTCAAAGTGTGAATGTTCAGTCATATCAATGACTTCTAATGATTTGCAAAATGAACTTATAGCAGTGATACGGAAATAAAATCAAATTTACTGCTAAAGTATAAATAATCCAATTGACCTATCGGTAAGCCCCACCCCCCTTAGTTAATGTTGCTATATCAGACAAACAAACAGAATTGCTAACTGTCTTACAATGACTGCTGTCAGTGTGAAAACCCCAAGATGTTTTTGATAAATTTTGGACACAGGACGACCACCTCTCGTCAAGGAGCATTCAAGTGGGACTTAAATGCCATGGAGAAATATAAGATTTGTATCTAAATATGGTGGGTAACAAGACTAATTTTGAAGCAAAGGTTTACAGATCACAATGCAAGCAGGAGAAGCCTCATGTTCCAGTTGTTACGATCGCAGGTGATAACATCGAGGATCAACACTGTTCATGTATCACAGGGTAAGATTAAATTAATTTACATTCAACCAGTTTAATATGGGGAGGCACTGGAATGTAGACGTTCATTTTTGTGTTTTGACCTACACTGTGCATGACGTGAGATATGACAACCAGAAAATGAACATTTTCATCATTGGGATTTTGGTTGAATCCTTAGGGAACCCAGTTACTGTGCCCACATCATTGATAAATTAGCTAGGCTGGTCCATTGGCGCACATCTTATCACGTTTGAAATGGGCTGATGAACGTGGGGCACAGTACGGTAATTCAAAACATGAATACCCATCCTCTCAGGATACCTGGAATCAAGTGCCCCAGGTACAGTATATCATTTTACCATTTTTGTAGCATAAACCCCATCAAAACGATGAGAGTATCAGATCTTCCAATGTTTCTCTATGGCGCTGAAACCTAAAGTTTTTCCGAGTTCCCGTCCCCGTGCAACTGATACTCAACTGCCATTGGCTCATCTGCGTTCGAGGGGAGGGGCTTACTGATAGGTCAATTAATTACGTCAAGTCAAAAATGTTGTATTAATCTCACAAAATCCAGAAATTGTTTTTAAAAACCACTTTTAAAAGAAATGAAATAAGATCCCAACTTCTGAGGCATTCCTGAATTCTGATCCTAATGCCTTAACAATTAATCTGCTGTGAAGAGAAAAAGCCTTTTCTACTTCTGTGCCGAGAGACAGTACACTCTGCTCATCCATGGCCTTCATGGGTATGCAGCTTACGAAAAGGTTTTCATGGCATGAGACTCAAAAACAACATGAGAAACAAAATGTGCATTTGTTAAACAAAATCCTAGAAACCAAAAAGGTGAAGAGCAGGACAGAGATATTGTTGTTCCCTCATGGATCAATATATATAGTAAAAGCCTTAGGAGAACTGTATAGGATACAGAAAATATGTTGGCATTTTAAAACAAACTGTTTGTTTGAATCATTCCTCTCCATGGTAGTGAGGTTCATGAAAGTGGATCCACCCCTTTTCAATGGACAGTTGTCTGAAAGGCAAGTATAAATGCACGTCTTTGACAGTAACAACATACAGCAGAGATTTGGTGTGGTAGGTGTGTTTGTGCAGTTTCGGCTGGCAAGTGTTTTGTTTGCTAAATTCTGGGTCAGACAGCAGAGTCTCTGTTTGCTTCCTCTGAGTTTACTCAATGCTTTAGACCTGTCTGTCTGAAACATGTTATTCTCACAATTAGTGAAAAAAGAAATTAGTTTTCTACAAGAAATAAATAGCTACTGTCAGGCTCACAGAAGGTACAGACGAGATGGTAAGCTAATATAAAGTTTATTGCAGGATGGAATCACAGCCGGAGATAACAGGTAAGAATTAGATGATATGGAAACATGTAACAAGCTTAGCTGAATGAGTAATGTCCATTTCTTTCTTGCAGGTAGAAGGTGTGCAGTCACTCTGAGGATTCGACGGATCAAGAAGGATATGGAACAGGTAGGTAGCAGGTGGGTAGAAGGTGAGTCTGTGAGTCATGGAATGACGAGATCAGACAGTGACTGCAGGGAGAGTGAGTGTTTTATAGTCCATGCTGGTGATGGGACACAGGTGACGGTGATCATGATGAGGTGCAGGTGATGATGACCGGGAATGCTGGGAAGTGTAGTGAAGACACAGATGAAGGAGGTGAATGTGACATAACTCCCCCCTCCCACTAGGCGCGACCCGCGCCGTACAAGGCAGAACACGGGAGGGGGGGTGGGCATCCTGGAGTCCGTGACGGGAAGGTGGACCAGGTGCAACTGGACGGACCCCAGGATGGTCCAGGCGGAGCAGGATGAGGGCGTGGCCAGGGCGGAGCAGGATGAGGGCGTGGCCAGGGCGGAGCAGAACGTGGGCGTGGTGGTGAAGACCCTTCAGGTGACCATGGCGGTGCAGACCCTTCAGGTGGCCATGGCGGTGCAGACCCTTCAGGTGGCCATGGCGGTGCAGACCCTTCAGGTGGCCATGGCGGTGCAGACCCTTCAGGTGGCCATGGCGGTGCAGACCCTTCAGGTGGCCATGGCGGTGCAGACCCTTCAGGTGGCCATGGCGGTGCAGACCCTTCAGGCCTCCGTGGATCTTTGGCCGGCCACGGCGAAGGCGTATGGCGCCCCCCCAAAATTTTCTTGGGGAGGACAGGCTCATGATCGGGAACTGACTTGACATCAACGGGCACTTGGTCAACGGGTTCTGGGTCAACGGGTTCTGGGTCTGGGTCAACGGGCTCTGGCTCTGGCGCTGGGTCAACGGGCTCTGGCTCTGGCGCTGGGTCAACGGGCTCTGGCTCTGGCGCTGGGTCAACGGGCTCTGGCTCTGGCGCTGGGTCAACGGGCTCTGGCGCTGGCGCTGGGTCAACGGGCTCTGGCGCTGGCGCTGGGTCAACGGGCTCTGGCGCTGGCGCTGGGTCAACGGGCTCTGGCGCTGGGTCAACGGGCTCTGGCGCTGGCGCTGGGTCAACGGGCTCTGGCGCTGGGTTAACGGGCTCTGGCTCTGTGAAAAAGTCTATTTGATCAGCGCTGGCAGAGGCCAGCGGTGGGGGCTCTGTGCTGGATGGGACCAGCGGCGAAGGCTCAACTGGGCTGGACGGGACCAGCGGCGAAGGCTTGGTGCTGGATGGGACCAGCGGCGAAGGCTTGGTGCTGGATGGGACCAGCGGCGAAGTGGGCTTGGTGCTGGTAGGTTGTGTCCCGGGTCGGGAACCGACACTCTCCAGACACCGGATCACGGTCTCCCTCCAGCTGAGTCCGGTGGTGTCTGGAAGGTCGATCCGGTGGTGAAAGGTGGCCCCGAGCCGGAATAATGTACTCAACCGCTCGTCATCCTCATTACTGACGAGTGCTATGCGGATAAAGCCTGCAACAAATGAAGACAAACTTTGGCTCTCCTGAGCCAGGACGATAATTTTTACCCCATCGTCCATCTAGGGGCGGTCTGATCTTCTGTCAGGCTCACAGAATGTACAGACGAGATGGTAAGTTAATATAAAGTTTATTGCAGGATGGAATCACAGCCGGAGATAACAGGTAAGAATTAGATGATATGGAAACATGTAACAAGCTTAGCTGAATGAGTAATGTCCTTTCTTTCTTGCAGGTAGAAGGTGTGCAGTCACTCTGAGGTTTCGACGGATCCAGAAGGATATGGAACAGGTAGGTAGCAGGTAGGTAGAAGGTGAGTCTGTGAGTCATGGAATGACGAGATCAGACAGTGACTGCAGGGAGAGTGAGTGTTTTATAGTCCATGCTGGTGATGGGACACAGGTGACGGTGATCATGATGAGGTGCAGGTGCAGGTGATGATGACCGGGAATGCTGGGAAGTGTAGTGAAGACACAGATGAAGGAGGTGAATGTGACAGCTACTACATTTTTACACAATTTCCCAAATATTAGATTATGGTTGGTTATAAGCAGGGGTGGTTTCTTTATTAGGGTGACGCACTACCAAAGTGCGAAAGGAACATTTTCAATCACATTCGCATTCAACCACAGGGTTACGCTAGCCGTCACTGTTGTTTTGCCTCTGAATATAGATCAATATTGTCCTACAAACAATGTTCATATTACATATATGTTTGTTTTTATAGCCTTCAATATGAACATTGTTTGTAGGACAATATTGATCAGGATATGAAATAAAAAAATTCAAATTAAATACAGATTTTTTAAAATTCAAATATAATTATTTTTTAATACTGAGATTATACCATTCATCGCCATTTAGCCCCAAAATACAGATTTTTTGTATTATAACGAATTTTCCGTTTTTAGCTAAACAGTAATGGCATTTCTCGATGCCCCCATCTCCCAGGCCGGCCTCTTTGGTGACACTGTCGAGGACTTCGCCCAGCAGTTCTCGGCAGTACAGAAGCAGACTGAGACCATAAAACACATCCTGCCCTGGCGTGATAGCTCTGCCACCAGGCCGCCGCGGGCTGGTCCTCAGCCTGCTCGTTGCCGAAGGCATCCCCCAGCGGTGTTTATACCAGCTCTGGAACGACCGGAGTCATCCTGTCTGCCTTGTTGAACCCCCCGCAGAAAGGTGATGCAGCCCGTCTAGGCCACCTTTAAACCCTCAAAGTGTCCATCTATGCAGGCCTGAGACGGATGGCCCAGAGGTGGAGGGAGCTGCTCTGAACCAGGATATGTTAAACGCACCATTCCTTCCCCTGGAGGAGGGCCGGTGGATTATCTTCAGTTTTGTTTTATTTCTGTACCCACTTCCTTTATTTCCATACCCACTTTTTTAATTTCCTCAGCCTCTGTGCCATATTGGGCGTGCAATGGCAGTGATCGACACCCCGTTTCCTCACTCCCAGCAACCCCTTCCTTCACCATGGGCAGGGATCGGTTGTGCCTCTGGTGCCACTTGTATGAAGCAAGCTCCAGTTCAAAATGCTCAAACAGACAGGCATTCTCACGTGCATTCACCCCTTGGATTGGTTTGCAGTGATGGACCTGAAGGACGTGGACATTCATGTCTTGATTTTACCTCGACACAGACAGCTCCTACGTTTTGCTTTTGAGGGTTGAGCATATCAGTACAAGGTCCTCACCTTTGGGCAGTCCCTGTCTCCCTGCGTCTTTACCAAAATTGTGGAGGCCCTGCTCAGGGAGGTGGGCATTCGCGCCTTGATCTCGACACAGGAAGCTCTCCCCCTAAGACTCTGCGCATCAGGGCGGGACGGGACCTCGACTGCACTAGCATACTAATTGCCTGGAGTTTCTGGCAGTGCTGTTAGCCCTGTTACAGTTTCGGCTGTTGCTTTAGGGCAGGCATGTGTTGGTCCACATGGACAACACCACAACTGTTGCAGTGTAACTGCAAACTGTTTGCAGTTGTCTCGCTTGCAGCGCCATTGCCCTCTAACAGGGGTAAATAAGCACCTACTTGCTCTTCAGGGAAGTTCCCCACTTGGCGAATCATGAATCAAATTCCTCCCGCATCCTTCGGCAGTAAGATGCGGCGGAGGTGTCTGAAATCAGGCCCAGCACTCGTGTGCATTCCCGGCCGTTCAGCCCTTGTACTGGGCTAGATGCCCATATGCAGTAAATCCCCCTCTGTAATCCCAAATGTGTAGTGTCTACGACATAGTTTCCCTGACGGTAAACCCGTGTCTTTCCCAGGGCAGTTTTGCTCTGCCCTATCTCTGCATCGGTAGAAGCTCCTCCCTGGCTAAGCAGGACTTACCTCAGAGTAGGACTGGGACAATAAATCGATGTATTCGTGGATAGAGTTTAGTTTTTAACAGCAGATGGCACTGTAGGCTAGTCAAATGTTCACGAAGAAGAGCGATTGCCCATTCGGCTGTGTGCGAGATGAGTCCACATTATTGGTTACATGTACTTTCACCTCAGAATGCTGTTATGATGTGAAATTAATCTAAACACAGCAAACTGCGACAAACCTTGTAATTTGTTTCAACCTTTCCGAACTTTATGAAAGATTATTTTATGGAGGATTCAAGCAGTTTGTAAGGAATTGGAAGCAAGCAAAGTATGTCTGTTTCTAAAGCATGCAGCATCCTCTGCTGTTATAAACTAAGCTCAGAATCAATTGGAGAGAATCTTGATGCATACTGAAAATCTCAAAATTGATCCAGAATCATTTGAAGAATCGCGATGCATTGTCCCAGCCCTACCTCAGAGATCCTTCATATGTAGTAATGCCCCACGGCTCAGTCCATATGGGTATCCACCACATGTTGCCTACCTTTCGGCAGGGTGTGGCCTCCATAGCATTCCTCTTCATTGGACTAGGCAAGCTTCCCCAGCGTTAACACTGTTCATGGCTGAAAAACATGGGAATTGAGATCCGAAGCACTCTTCCCTGTGAAATGTCAAGAGAAGAGGAACAGCAGCTACAACAGTCCCCAGCCCCTTCCATCCCTTTGGTATGGAAGACTACTCTCCTTGGACTTACATAGGGTACTAGGTAGGTAACAACTGTGTGAGGGCAGTTGCCAAGAGGGCACACTACAAGCTTGCCAGCATCTGTGTCTCCGATACTCGTAACACAGTTCAGTGGCTGTGCCGATTTCCATAGGGACCCCAATACGTCAGTATCAACGTAACGTTGAATGTGACTGACTGAATGGTAACTAGGTTACTAATGTTATGTCCCTCCTTCCACAGCCCTGAACCACCGCTGAATGGCCCATTACAATCCCTGTCTCGGCTCATCAGCAAAACATGAATGAGAAGTGCATGCAGGCCGTATTTATACCCTTAAGTCCGGGTAGAATATTAAGCTTATTTATTCATTAATGCTAATCTTCTCCTCCAGTGAGCTGTTAACTTAAGATCTGACAAAATAATGATTCATTTATAAATCAGACACCAGCACTTCTATCATGAATCCAAGTATGCACCTAAGATTTTTAGTAAATAATTGATTACTTAATATTGTTCTGTTCCTCACAGAGCTATCCTCCTGACCGAGAATCTCAAGCACAAGTCATGGACCACTTTTATGGAGCTTTTTGACATTTTAGAGTTTTACAGCTCCAGTCCTCATTTCCTTTCTTTGTTTTGAAAATTCTTTAAAAATTCTCATTTTGTGTTTCACAGCCAAATGTCAATCAGAAATGAATGAAATGATGGTGGGAAAATAAAAAAGGTTAAAAATCAAACCTGTTCAAATCAAAGAGTCTACAGCACTGCATGCAAACTTTTTTCCACAGGCTCATAAGTAATTTATTTCACCGTATTTGGTCTCATAAATGCACAAAATTAAGCAATATGTGACCACAAACATCTGTCAAAATCCTCTGTGGACTGTATGAAGCAGCATATATTTCCTCAAAGTCTAAATGCTCCATTTTAGCACTTCCACTTTTGGTATGTCAATAAAATGCACAGGCCAATCTACTGACTAGTGGTTTCAGTTATGTGAACATTTTCGAGGTACTGTATGTGGTTTACTGCATATCACTGCAGCCAAATCCAAACAAGACACTTGTTGTTTGGGGCATGGTCAATGGCAAATCTTAACTGATGTCCAAACCAAAGCCAAGAAGTACTCTCCAACATGATTAAATACTCAGAGGCATGCTTTGCTGATACACAGTGTGTCAGGGTTGGTGTGCAGGTGACCGAAGACGAGGACACGGAATTACAAAGACAATAGGTTTTAATAACAAAAATGAAACTTTCCAAAATGAAACAAGAACAGAACTCCAGGGTTTCAGGGTTTACACACAACCACACATAGACGACGATCGACAAACACTGGGAGAAAACACAGGGCTTAATACACATGGAATGATTGAATAATTAACAGAACACAGGTGATGAAACTGAACACAAACGAGGAGCGGGAAAACTTAACAGGGCTAAACCAAAAACCACAAAGACAGGGGAAACCAAGATCACAAAAACAGAACTCAAACACATTGAATAGTTACAGTACCTCCCCCCTCCCCGAAGGCGCGATCTCGCGCCGTATAACATCCAAAGGGGTGGGAGGGTGGGCGCCCTGGAGGCTGACGAGGGCATAGTGCAGGTCCAGGAAGCCTCCAGGGCGGAGCAGGCTGTGGGCGTGGCCACGGCGGTGCAGGCTGTGGGCGTGGCCACGGCGGTGAGACCCCTTCGGGCGGCCACGGCGGTGAGACCCCTTCGGGCGGCCACGGCGGTGGTCCTTCGGACGCTCCCCACAGGCGAGGGCCTATGGCCCCCCCCAAAAAAATTAATGGGGAGAGTGACTGGAAAAGGGACAGGCTCTGGACAGGCTGGGCAGACGTGACGTGACAGACGGGGAATAGGCTCTGGGTCACGGGCTCTGGCTACTGGGTAACGGCTCTGCTCTGGGTCAACGGGCTCTGGCTCTGGGTCAACGGCTCGGCTCTGGTCAACGGCTCTGGCTTGGGTCAACGGGCTCTGGCTCTGGGTCAACGGGCTCTGGCTCTGGGTCAACGGGCTCTGGCTCTGGGTCAACGGGCTCTGGCTCTGGGTCAACGGGCTCTGGCTCTGGGTCAACGGGCTCTGGCTCTGGGTCAACGGGCTCTGGCTCTGGGTCAACGGGCTCTGTCTGGCAACGGCTCGGCTGGGTCAACGGGCTCTGGCTCTGGGTCAACGGGCTCTGCTCGGGTCAACGGCTCGGCTCTGGTCAACGGGCTCTGGCTCTGGGTCAACGGGCTCTGGCTCTGGGTCAACGGGCTCTGGCTCTGGGTCAACGGGCCTGCTGTCACGGGCTCTGGTCGGTCAACGGGCTCTGGCTCTGGGTCAACGGGCTCTGGCTCTGGGTCAACGGGCTCTGGCTCTGGGTCAACGGGCTCTGGCTCTGGGTCAACGGGCTCTGGCTCTGGGTCAACGGGCTCTGGCTCTGGGTCAACGGGCTCTGGCTCTGGGTCAACGGGCTCTGGCTCTGGGTCAACGGGCTCTGGCTCTGGGTCAACGGGCTCTGGCTCTGGGTCAACGGGCTCTGGCTCTGGGTCAACGGGCTCTGGCTCTGGGTCAACGGGCTCTGGCTCTGGGTCAACGGGCTCTGGCTCTGGGTCAACGGGCTCTGGCTCTGGGTCAACGGGCTCTGGCTCTGGGTCAACGGGCTCTGGTCTCTGGGTCAACGGGCTCTGGCTCTGGGTCAACGGGCTCTGGCTCTGGGTCAACGGGCTCTGGCTCTGGGTCAACGGGCTCTGGCTCTGGGTCAACGGGCTCTGGCTCTGGGTCAACGGGCTCTGGCTCTGGGTCAACGGGCTCTGGCTCTGGGTCAACGGGCTCTGGCTCTGGGTCAACGGGCTCTGGCTCTGGGTCAACGGGCTCTGGCTCTGGGTCAACGGGCTCTGGCTCTGGGTCAACGGGCTCTGGCTCTGGGTCAACGGGCTCTGGCTCTGGGTCAACGGGCTCTGGCTCTGGGTCAACGGGCTCTGGCTCTGGGTCAACGGGCTCTGGCTCTGGGTCAACGGGCTCTGGCTCTGGGTCACTAACGGGCTCTGGCTCTGGGTCAACGGGCTCTGGCTCTGGGTCAACGGGCTCTGGCTCTGGGTCAACGGGCTCTGGCTCTGGGTCAACGGGCTCTGGCTCTGGGTCAACGGGCTCTGGCTCTGGGTCAACGGGCTCTGGCTCTGGGTCAACGGGCTCTGGCTCTGGGTCAACGGGCTCTGGCTCTGGGTCAACGGGCTCTGGCTCTGGGTCAACGGGCTCTGGCTCTGGGTCAACGGGCTCTGGCTCTGGGTCAACGGGCTCTGGCTCTGGGTCAACGGGCTCTGGCTCTGGGTCAACGGGCTCTGGCTCTGGGTCAACGGGCTCTGGCTCTGGGTCAACGGGCTCTGGCTCTGGGTCAACGGGCTCTGGCTCTGGGTCAACGGGCTCTGGCTCTGGGTCAACGGGCTCTGGCTCTGGGTCAACGGGCTCTGGCTCTGGGTCAACGGGCTCTGGCTCTGGGTCAACGGGCTCTGGCTCTGGGTCAACGGGCTCTGGCTCTGGGTCAACGGGCTCTGGCTCTGGGTCAACGGGCTCTGCTTGGAGGCTCTGGCGGTCGCAACGGGCTCTGGCTCTGGGTCAACGGGCTCTGGCTCTGGGTCAACGGGCTCTGGCTCTGGGTCAACGGGCTCTGGCTCTGGGTCAACGGGCTCTGGCTCTGGGTCAACGGGCTCTGGCTCTGGGTCAACGGGCTCTGTGTTTGGAGTGGGGCTGGTAAGATCAACAATGGTGAAAGATGATCCACAGGATACCAGCACCCACTCCACATAGCCCTGGAAGTTCCCCCGAGGCCCATCCCCGGGCAGGCGTGCTCTGGTCTCTGGGTTGAGACCTGCCCGGAAGAACACACAGAGGCTGGTGTCATCATAATGCACATGGGGTACCAAGTCCAAATACCTCTGTGTGTGTGCCTCGAGGGACTGGTTCTCCTGGGAGAGAAGGAGGATCTCCACTGCTGCAAAATCCATTTTGGGGTCGATCATTCTGTCAGGGTTGGTGTGCAGGTGACCGAAGACGAGGACACGGAATTACAAAGACAATAGGTTTTAATAACAAAAATGAAACTTTCCAAAATGAAACAAGAACAGAACTCCAGGGTTTCAGGGTTTACACACAACCACACATAGACGACGATCGACAAACACTGGGAGAAAACACAGGGCTTAAATACACATGGAATGATTGAATAATTAACAGAACACAGGTGATGAAACTGAACACAAACGAGGAGCGGGAAAACTTAACAGGGCTAAACCAAAAACCACAAAGACAGGGGAAACCAAGATCACAAAAACAGAACTCAAACACATTGAATAGTTACACAGTGCTTGCACCACAACAAAACGAGTGAATATTCACTTCCATAAACCCAAGTGGGATCAATGGTATCCTGTATATTTACTGAGGAACCTATTGCAGTCTTTTCTGTAGACTCTAATGAGAATGTTTTTATATCAAATATGTATGTAGTAGCAATAGACAGGCACCTAATGAAGAGTGGAATTCAAATTAGATCCAACGTGGGTTTGGGTGAAGATAAGAGAGATGCGGTTTATCTGTGAGATTTATCAGCATGGTGTTACTGGCATGAGTTCAAGTAGCTGCTAACTCGGATTTCTGTTCTGTAATGGATTTCTTGAACTGTCTGGGTTTCGATAGAGTGGGCTTAATTTCTTTCCAGCAACCCATCATCTTATATGAAATTGAATTTCCTAGCAATGAATTTCAATTAGCTCCAGATCAATGTACTGGAAAAAATATTTGATGTTGTCAGCTGTTTGTTAGGATTGAGTTATGCCCGGGTGGGTAAGTAAATGATTGAAGATTGAAATAAATAAATGCGAAATGGCTGATAAACTTTACCTATTCACTGATTATAGCTGATCAACCATTACATTTCAAATCCAACTTATGAAAAATAAGTTTACATTTCAAATCTTTATTATCCAAGGTTTCCTAGGGTGATACTGATGTGAGCCACCAACAGAGTTACTTGAAATTTGAGCAATGACATGCCAAACAATCGTTACATTTACTACTACACTTGTTAGGCTGATGGAAAGCCAACCAAGAGGCAGAAAATAAAGTCAGGTTGATCTATGAAGTTGTTTACATGCTAAAAATGTTAAAATACTGACAGACTTTGCTTTGATGCACCCATGGAAAGATGAACGTTTCTTTCTGCAACAAAGTATGATCATCGATCTGCTGTAAGCCATTTTCTAAAATTTCTACTTTACATTTTATTAATTTGCTCCTGCTGTAGCTGCTTGATCTCTCTGTGAAATGTAATGGATCATTTTTGACAGACCACTGTAATGGATCATTTTAATTCAAATTTACAGTAATGAGAGGAACATGCATGTACGCATTAACGATTGTACTAGGAGGACTGTTGTAAAATGTAGTCAGAAATTGTGAATCATAAAAAGCGGTGGAAAGGAGGATTAAAATTATTTTATAATTTCTATGATCATTATAATACATGCCAAAGTACTTACCTAATACATTACCTGAACAACGTACTGTAACTCTTAAATACACCGAGTGCCCTCAATAAAATAAATCATCAATATCAATCAGCATCAGGTTTGTTTAGTAACATTAAGGTTAAACATAAGACAACTGAGACCCAAGTATAACAAAAAAAAAAAAGTGAAAAGGACATTTTTTGACTGGGTGGACTAAGCTGCTTGGATGTGATTTTTTAACTTTAATTCTGCTTTTAAATATCCCCATAGCTGTGAGAAATAACTGAATTTATGTTTTTAAATAGTAGCAGTTAAGTCATTTTAAACTGACCTCTTCATCAATTCTACATAGAGATAGAGATGTGTAAAAATTAGTACAATTAATGTTACTGTCAGTAACAGCACACATTTCTGAAGAAAGAGACTCAAAAGGAGGAATGACCTCACACTAACCCCATTTTCTGTTACTTTGGCCCAACATTACACCTTCTCGCAAGTAGGATCTATGCAAATACCTTACAGGCTCAGATGCCTTAAATGCCTCTTTGACAAATAGCCCCTTCATAGGCCCTTCTGATCCAGCTGACATCATAAGCTTCCAGTGTCCGTTAATCAGGTTAAGTAAATCTGTAAACAGGGGAAAAGATACATATTTGAAAGGTAGTAAGGGTTTGTGTAGGACAAATTTTTCTTGAGTGAAAATATATTGTGGATTGAAGAACAAAATGACTCGAAAAAAGACTCGTTCAAAATGAACAAATCTTTTTTCGAGTCATTTCGTTTGTTGAATGAATAAAATGACTCGGAAAAAGATTTGTTCATTTTGATGAACGAGTTCGAACAGGAGATTCACGAACGTGCATCTCAGGACAGAGCAAGGCCAGCATTTGTGCTAATAATAATTAAACTGTTTTATTTATTTTCGAAATGGCGCATCGTTTCGCTAGATAAGACCCTTATTCATCGTCTGGTATTGTTTAAAGTCCTTTGAAGCTGCACTGAAACTGTCATTTGGACCTTGAACCGTTTTGCCTACTATTGAAGTCCATTATATGGAGAAAAATCCTGGAATGTTTTCATCAAAATCATTAATTTCTTTTCGACTGAAGAAAGAAAGACATGGACATCTTGGATGACATGGGGGTGAGTAAATTATCAGCAAAAGTTTTTTAAAAAGTGAACTAATCCTTTAAAGGAACACTCCACCGTTTTTTTTTTTTCATATTAAACTAGGGTGACCAACTGTCCTGTTTTCCCAGGACATGTCCTGTTTTCATATAACAATATAACACATTTCTATCCATACAGAGGAGGCATAACCTACTTTAAATGTATTGAAATTAATAAGGTTTCTTTGAGTAAACTTCGAGTATCATTTGAGTAGGCCTATCTGTTTGCCGGGCCGAGTGTCCTGTTTTTTCAGGACAAAATATGGTCACCCTATATTAAACTATGTTATTCCCTTAACTAAGATGAGTTGATACATACCTCTCTCGTCTCAGTGCGTGCATGAATGAATGTGTGAGGAGGTGACCAGGCTGCCGCATCAGAAACATGCTGCAGGGGGCACCCCGCACCAAGGCTAAGGAAGATGCAACCCCCCTGGTAGAATGAGCCCTGATGCCTACTGACGAAGCTTGACCATATGCCTCATATGCAAGCCAAGTCACCTTTTTTTAAATAGCGCTTTTAGCATCAGTCAATAGCATCCCTCACCCAATGTGAAATTGTCTGTTTTGTGACGGCCGCCCCCTGTTACAGCCTACATGAAAAAAAGTATAGTTGCTCTGACTTACCCCACTGGTTAGTGTGGTGGACATAGGCCTGAAGAGCACGGACTGAACACAGTCTGGGAAGTTTCTCCTGATCTGGCATTGTGAACGGCGGAGGAAAGAAGGCCTCAAAAGTGACCGGATGTATATTTGAGAAACAAACCTTAGGCAGGTAGTCAGGATGAGGATGCAAAATTGCTTTCACCATTCCTGGGGCAAAGTCTATGCAGGATGGCCAGGCATACCTTGCAAATCCACAATTCTTTTCAAAGAAGTGATAGCCATAAGAAAAAACATCTTTTGAGTCAGAACCTTGTCAGACGCTGACTCTAGAGGTTCAAAGGGGTCTCTACCAGCCTCTCCAGGGCTATAGCTAAGTCCCATGAAGGGATTTTTGTTCTAACGGAGGCCTCAGTCGTCTGGCCCCATGAACGAAGCAGGCAAGTAGAGGATGCTTCCAGAGTGACACCCCGTCAATCAAGGCGTGGCAAGCTGATAAAGTGCCCACATAAAACCCTGAGAGTGGCGAGGCATGTGATAATTGTTCCTGCAGGAAGTCCAGAACTGAAACAATCTGGCAGTTATCCCTCCTTTCCACTATGGCACTGGGCAAGCCGTCGAGGAGAGAACCAGACTCTGTTTGGCCAACGTGGGGCTATCAGTAAGTTGGCGAACTCTGGCAAGGACCATGTATGCGACATTGGGTCCAGACCCAGGGAGGCTGGGTGACTCAGAGAGAAGTAGAGGGGACATTGCACTGTCTATTCAGAGGCGAAGATGTCAACCTCTGCATCGTGAAATCTTTCCCAGATTTGTTTCACTACCTCGGTGTGGAGTTTACATTCTCCCATTGGTATTCTCTGTCTGGACAGTAAATATGCTAACACCTTCAGATGTCCAGGGATAAAGACTGCTTTCAGTGACAGGAGCTTGTCCTGAGCCCAAAGCGCCATGGTGCGCAGTACAGCACCAGCCTGACCTGCCGCTTGAAACGCTTTCCCCACAATCGTTGAGGTGGTTATGCATGGCTTAGTAGAGAGTTGGTTTCTTTAATGATGATGCCGAACCTGGTGAGAGATAGCTTGCGAGCATCTCTTCGACCTGTGGCATTATCGAATACACCCGTGCCTTCGCACCCACGATTGTCGAATATGTTGATGTCAAAGGCGCAAAGACACAAAAAGTATATGGTTTCCCCCATTTCCCCCGTGAGGAATTACTCACGTTCACATGAGCATCAAGCGCTATGTCAGCATGTTGAGAAGTGTGGTGTGAGCTCGTTGTAAGGCTTGTGCAATAAATAATGCAGCAGCACAGAGTTTCAAAATTTGCTTACATCACACTTCAGTAAATGTAAAAGTGTTTACATTTAGTGTGCGTCAAGCATACTCATATGACTGTTAGGAAGCGATTGTATATAGTTTAAAATATATTACATTTTCACATACAGACTATTGCTTCACTTCAGAAGTGTCAATTTTTGGGCCACTCTCAATGACTTCCACTTCCACCACTCCCAGTGGTGTAAAATATTACATGTAATTAGTTACTGTTCTTAAGTATCTTTTAGGCTACTTTGTAGTATCAAAGATATTAGCAACTTTTGCTCTCTACTTGACTACATTTTTGAACAAGTATACAGTACTGTATGTACTCTTCACTCAAATACATTTGTGAAGAGTAACGCAATGGGCTCTATGCACGGCGGTATTTCCGGTGAAGGGTTTAGGATGCTCGATAACGTCCGCCGATCGTAGAGTCCAATGCAATACCAAGAATTTATATTGAATTTTATACTCCATGGTTATAATAAAGTAACGTTAGTCACAAAAACAGACAAAACAGACACCCCTCTTTGTGTTTATGCTTCTTTTTAAAATTATATTAAATAAACATAACTATATATAAAATTACATCTAAACATATGAAAGTTTCGTTTCAAAGACGGGAGGACAGTACATTTTGAAGACTCGGCCATAATCCCGTTTTCCTCGGTTTTCCTCCGCTTTAATCTCCCCAACCGGAAACGGAAGAGCATCCTTGCGTCAAATGCGTAACTTATGCGTGCATATAGCCTATTACTCGTTACATATTGCAAGGCACCTAAATTTTTCTTCAGCAGTTTATTGCTGCTATAAAGAAGCGATATTGCCATCTACAGGGCATTGGAGGTACTATAACTTGTGTTTCGCCCTTACTCACCCAAACTTGTCAACAAGGCTACTTTACTGAATGTGAGTGCATTAGCAGGTAGTTGCTTAATCGCAGGTGTTTCATACATGAGATGAGGCCGAAACCAGCACGTCCAGTGCAAGTAGGCTTTGACTATTTAATTTTACATAAAATTATTTTATTTATCCATTATATAGAAGAGACTTTTTTTGAAGGATATTGGTTTTCTTATGCCCTTTTTGAGCACTTGAGCTTAACTGAGACTTGAGAGTTAGCAGATGTTTAAGAGGCTGATGTGTCGATCTTGATGTATTGCAATATTTAGGTCTTTAGTTTTATTTTTGATTTTGGAAAATAAACTGGATCGCTCTCCTCACAAATCAACTGTTTCTTGGTTGTATTTTAGGTGTTAAGGACTAGGTCCTCTTTGAGCCTACGTTCAGTATGAGTAAAATACTTAAAGGAGCATTCCGGAAATTCTGAAATTTCTTTTCGTTACTGACACCAGTGGCCGTTAGAGAAACTGCAGCCAGTCTCATGCTCGTTCTCGGTGCGCACGCTCCCACGCTCGTTGGCTTTTTTTTTTTTTTTACTTACGAGGAGTTTCCGTGGGTGTCTGGATTGTGCTGGAGGCTGGTCGCTTCTTTCCATCCATTTGAAACACTACTGCTAGCGATTGCCACTGCTTACTAATGGCTGCCGGATGTAAGCCCAAGTAGACGAGGACGCGCGTGACGTCACATTTTGTGAATTTTCAAGCCAATTCGGACCCGACTCCTTCACACACAATTGAGCCTACAGGCTGATAGAGGCAACCGTGGTGGACAGACAAGGTCTCATTCTTTCTATTACATTATGGTTGGCTCATAAATGTACAAATGAAAACTCTATCTTTAAGATTTTTTTAAGTAAAAAGCTACACATAGCCCCTTTAAGTACTGTTAAAATCAGATACTCTAAGACTTTTACTCAAGTCGTATTGATATTGATGACTTGTAACTTGTAATGGAATAATTTTCGCTGTAAGGTATTTTTACTTTTACTCAAGTATGGTTCTCTTACGAGAGTATCTCTCGTACTGCGTAATATCTTACGCTACGGGGAAACACTCTTTCCTCGAGATATTGAAGCCAAAAATTATCCTTAATTTTTTAATCATGCAAAACGCTTTTGCAGCAGCAAGCAGACAAGGGCGAGACAGCTCGCGCGCCCATTGGCTGCCTCGCTGGAAAAGCTGCAGCCTATCGAGTGAGGCACTGCGTGACGTAATGACGAATGAGGACGCTTCGCGCTCATTTCGTCATGTCCCGCCAGTATAGGCGTGGTCTCGCCCTAAATATACCCCCTCGATAGCTGTATTTCCTCTGATTTTTCATTCTTCACGCGAAGCTCACGCATCGCGGGATCCAGAGTGAGAAGCCGCGCCGTTGACTTGTAGCCTTCTCAGCGGGACGTGCCATCTTCTGAAGTCGCTGGCCCAGCCGCCTTCAACTGCCGTACCTGCTGCGCTTTCCGGCGTACTATATCCTTTTACTCTGCTAAGTGTGTGTGTGTTTGCTTACGTGACGCAACACCCATTTCTACTGTTCTAAAAGAGCTGCGTCTTTTTAAAGATGCTTTCCTGTGGTTCTTGCCGAGCCCCACTCAGCGACGAGGACCGCCACGTCATCTGCGTGTCCTGCCTGGGTGAGGATCACGCGGCCACCGCGCTCGCTGACGGCGGATGCCATCATTGTAAACGCTTGCCTATGGTGACTCTGCGGACTCGCCTAGCGTCGTTCTCCGAGCCCGCATCCCAGCCCGCCGTGATGCCGCGCCGCAAGAAGCGCCGCGCCCTGCGCGCTCCCGAGCTATTTCCAGCCCGCCAAAGTTCGCCGGTTCGCCCGCCAGCTTCGCCGGCTTCGCTCGAGTCGCTCCCAGACGGACAGCGGCCGCCGTCTGCCGCCGCGTCCGCACTTGAGCTCGACAAACTTACCGGAGACGGCATTGAAACTGAGCCGATGCGTCCGCTCTCTCAAGCCGTGGATTACATCGGCCTGAATGGTGAGATACATTTGTGGCTAACGCTATCCGAGATGACGGAAGCTGAGCGCTCCGTGTTCCTCGACGTTCTCGCTCTGCTGGACGCCACCCCCCTCAGCGCGGGCCCCGGCCGAGGATTGAGATAAAGCCCGAGGTCTCAAGGCCTTCCTAGTCTCTCTAGGAAAGCGACGGTGTTCAGTTCCCGCTGCGGCCGGATTTTCACCAAAACTTCTCGCTCGTTCAGTTCCAAGCAATGTGACTGTTCCAGTGTATTTCGCAGTGAGCACGCTGGTTCCACAGCCCGCTTGCCTGCGCACAAAGGCCGTTTCTATGGCTACCCAGATAAATCCAATAAAGAGTGCATTTTCTGGTGTTCCGGCCACGGCCGATGGTGTTACGAGTGTTGTAAGAATGCCCACGTCCCAGTGCCCATTCCCACACCCAGACACAGCCCGCCACGGTGCAGGGCTAGCACAAATAAAACCAACTCATGTTGGTTGTGCAGAAAATGTAGTGAACGCGCCCATACAATGCCCGCTTACACTACACGATGCGTGTCCCTTGGTTTCTGTAAAAACGAAACTAACACACATTTAGTCGGCGCGAGCCGACAGTGTTCTCAGTGCAGTAAATGTGCCCGCTGTTCCATATTTTCCTCACTGACACGCCGAATCCCACGGGATTCACCCCCGCTCGCTTTCTATGCACAACCCGTCACAGAGAAGCTGAGCGCGGCCAGGCTGCCCGCTGTGATTAGCGCACACCTCGCACGCTGGGAACACAGCGTTGATTCAGTCGGCGCGAGCCGAGCATTTTCCGTGCAGAAAATGTGCCCGCTGTCTCGCGCCCGCATTTCTCACAGACACTCCGAATCTCACGGGATTCACCCCCGCTCGTCTTCTCTGCACAACCCGTCACAGAGAAGCTGAGCGCGCGCCAGGCTGCCGGCTATGATCAGCGCGCGCCTCGCACGCTGTATACACAGCAGTGATTTAGTCGCGCGAGCTGACAGTATTCTCAGTGTAGAAAATGTGCCGCATTTAGTAAATGTGCCCACATTCCCTCACACGCGCCGAATCCCACAGGATTCGCCCCGCTCGCTTTCTCTGCGCTTCCCGCCATAGAGAAGCTGAGCGCGGCCAGGCTGCCCGCTGTGATCAGCGCGCCCCCCGCCTCGAACGCTGTAAACACGGTGCTGTGTTCCCAGTACACAGGGGCTCTCGAGCCGCCGTCCTGCCGCGGCCAGAGCCCAGATTTCATTCTACCCCTAGCTATTCACGCAGATGCGTGGTCAAGGCTTCCCGGGGTATCAGAATGGGTGTTGAACACTATAACGAGAGGCTGTTCGCTACAGTTCGCTCGACGCCCCCGCCGTTATACGGCGCGAGTCGAAACTACGGTGTATAGCGAAGTGTTTCATCTACTTCGAGCCGAGATAGCGAAACTACTGAGAAAAAGGGGCTATAGAACCTCTATCTCAGGGCGAAGGGGGCTTATACAGCAGATATTTTCTGGTACCGAAAAAGATGGTGGGCTCAGACCCATTCTAGATCTGCGACTGCTGAACAGAACGCTCGGGAAGCGCCAGTTCAGAATGCTTACGACCAGGAAAATCCTCGCGCAAGTGCGCCAAGGAGACTGGTTCATGTCAATAGATCTGAAAGACGCCTATTTTCAAATACAAATAGCGTCCCATCAAAGGCGATTCTTGAGATTCGCCTTCGAGGGCCAGGCATATCAATACACAGTCCTGCCGTTCGGCCTGTCCGTAGCACCCCGTACGTTCACGTAGTGCATGGACGCGGCCCTCGCCCCCCCTGAGACTTCGGGGCATGCGAGTTTTGAACTACTTGGACGATTGGCTGACTCTAGCTCGTTCACGAACGGAGCTCATAGAACACAGGGCCGGATTACTCGAGCATCTCGAGGAGCTGGGCCTTACAGTCAATTGGGCGAAAAGCTCACTGCTCCCCAGTCGGAGAATTTCCTTCTGGGAACAGTGTTGGACTCGCTATCCATGACAGCACGCCTGTCACCGGAGCGCGGATTGAATATTCAGCACGTCACGAGATCCTTCCGCCACGGCTCTATAGTCCCGCTCAGAAGGTTTCAGAAAATGCTGGGTCTGATGGCCTCAGCAGCCTCCGTACTCCAGTTGGGCCTGCTCCGCATGCGCCCACTGCAGCTATGGCTAAAAGCACGAGTTCCCCCAGGGCGTGGACCGCGGGTCTATTTCGCCTCAGGGTCGACCTTCAGTGCGTTTCAGCTCTGAAACCGAGGAAAGTGACCGACTGGTATCAGTCAGGTGTGAGTCTGGGGATCGCCTCGGGTGTGAAGGTGGTGTCTACGGACGCCTCCACATCGGGGCGGGGAGCGCTGCTCGAGGGCAGACCACTAGCTGGCCTATGGTCAGTACGGGAGAAGCTCCTTCACATAAACTGCTTGGAATTAATGGCAGTCGACAAAGCGCTAAGGCGCTTCTGTCCCCAGATAATAGGCCACCACGTATTGGTCCGGTCGGACAACATGTCAGTGGTGGCGTACATAAATCGCCAGGGCGGCATCGGGTCCACACGCCTTTGCAGGCTGGCGGAACCCCTCTTGGTCTGGGCCCAGCGCAACCTCCTTTCTCTGAAAGCGGCGCACGTGCCTGGGCACCTGAATACGGGTCCAGACAAGCTGTCCAGAGACAACGTCCCGACAGGAGAATGGTCACTGCATCCACAGACGGTCCAGCTGCTGTGGGAAACGTTTGGCAGAGCGCAGGTGGACCTGTTCGCGTCCCGCGAGAACGCTCACTGCCCAGTATTCTTCTCGAAAAGCAGGGACGCGCTGGCCCATGCTTGACCCAGCGGTCCCCTGTATGCTTTTCCCCCTGTCTCGCTCCTGCCTCAGGTGTTGGAGCGGATCAGGGAAAATGGATGCCCAGTGCTGCTTGTAGCTCCGCTCTGGACGAACCAGGCTTGGTTTCCGGTCCTGATGCGGATGGCCAGCACTACCCCGTGGCCTGTACCGTTGAGGAGAGATCTCCTCTCTCAGGCGGAGGGCTCGATTTGGCATCCTCGCCCGGAACTGTGGTCCCTGCACGCATGGGCCATCAACGGGTACCCGCTAGCCTCCCGGAAGGAGTGCTAAACACGATCGCGCAGGCTAGAGCTCCGTCTACTAGACGGCTCTATGCCTCGAAATGGTCGGTGTTCTCTACTTGGTGTCGAGCCCGTGGCTGTTCACCTGTGGACTGCGGGGTTAAGGAAGTGCTTGCCTTCCTTCAGGAGCTGATGGATAAGGGAAGGACCCCATCCACGTTCAAAGTTTACGTGGCGGCCATAGCAACGTTTGCTAAACCGGTGTCTGGCCAGTCACTGGGGAAAAACGACTTAGTCGTGCGTTTCCTACGAGGAGCTCGGAGGTTAAACCCTCCCAGGCCCCCTTCAGTCCCGGCTTGGGACCTTTCCACGGTCTTGGAGGCCATGAAAGGCGCCCCGTTTGAGCCGATCCAGCTGTCGGACATGAAGCACCTGTCCCTTAAGACGGTGTTTTTATTGGCTCTCGCTTCAGTGAAGCGTGTAGGGGACTTGCAGGCACTTTCTGTAAGCGCGTCATGTCTGGAGTTTGGGCCTAACGACTCTAAGGTCGTACTCAAACCGAGGCACGGCTACGTGCCGAAATCCCTCAATACACCGTTTAGGGCCCAGGTAATTTCCCTGTCAGCCCTTCCGGTTCTCGATGAGGAGAGGGACGCGAGTCTCCTTTGCCCTGTCAGGGCGTTAAGGGCTTATGTGTCCCGCTCGGCTGAGTTCAGACAGACCGAGCAGCTTTTCGTGTTGTTTGGCGGCCGTTCTAAGGGACTCGCCGCTTCAAAACAGAGCCTATCCAGATGAATAGTGGATGCCATAGCGCTGGCTTACACTTCCAGGGGCCTGCGGTGCCCATTGGGTGTCAAAGCGCACTCCACGAGAGGCGTGGCCTCGTCGTGGGCATGGTATAGCGGGGTCTCCCTGCAGGATATCTGTACGGCTGCGGGCTGGGCCTCGCCGTCTACATTTATCAAGTACTATAACCTGGAGGTGCCCGCCTTACAAGCTAAGCTTTTGGCGGTCTGAACTTCGGGCTTATCGGCCGCCAATGCGGCTATGTGTACCCTTGCGGGTCGGTACCCCTACGGGACTTTTATGAAGGAGTGATGCTTCTAGCCTCTCCTCCTCTACTCTGTGTGAGTTGTGGTGATTGTGCACTAGATGTGCCCCGGGCTTGGCCCCGGGACTCTGGTGTTGGATCCCTGTCCGCACGGCGTTTTGCATGGGGTCCCCATAGCGTAAGATATTATGCAGTACGAGAGATACTCTCGTAAGAGAACGTACTCGGTTACTAACGTAACCTCGGTTCTCTCTAGAGAGGGAACGAGTACTGCGTATCTTGCCGTGCTTGGACTATGCTCTGGTTCGCTTCGGCGTACAAAATCAGAGGAAATACAGCTATCGAGGGGGTATATTTAGGGCGAGACCACGCCTATACTGGCGGGACATGACGAAATGAGCGCGAAGCGTCCTCATTCGTCATTACGTCACGCAGTGCCTCACTCGATAGGCTGCAGCTTTTCCAGCGAGGCAGCCAATGGGCGCGCGAGCTGTCTCGCCCTTGTCTGCTTGCTGCTGCAAAAGCGTTTTGCATGATTAAAAAATTAAGGATAATTTTTGGCTTCAATATCTCGAGGAAAGAGTGTTTCCCCGTAGCGTAAGATATTACGCAGTACTCGTTCCCTCTCTAGAGAGAACCGAGGTTACGTTAGTAACCGAGTACGTTTTCAGGTACTGTACTCTTTACACCTCTGCTATCTAATTGCATTATATGAACTAACGGAGATGGATAACTTTTTCTAAAAATGTTCATATGTGCTTTAGCCTGGTTAAAACCAGACCCTTCTCAGTTTGAAACTGAGTTAGGGTCTGGCAAAGCTCTTTAGACAAATCATTTCCAAAGGGGTGTCACCAACGGACGTTCCTCAAATGCCTCTTGGCGCAATTGGATAGACCTAAAACCAATCAGAGCGATGAAGGAGATGACGTATGCAGAGGGCTCTCGCTAAGACCAACCCATTAGTTTAGTATTGACCAACGGGGCTCGTTGTTATGGGAAGGAGGAGGCGGAAACCAGCGAACATTCACACATTTTAACAACAAAATAAAACAAATACAAAGTCCCTCACGGTCGACTGACTCCACACATAATAAAACAAAAACATCAAATAAAATTCAGGCCTGTCCTCTCTCGATCTTCACCGTCGTCGCTCCTCCTTTTATGCTTCCGCTCCTCCGTGCGAGAGATCACTTCCGGTGCTTTCCGGAAAAGAACGAAGCGCTCGCGACCTCTCAGATCACTTGGACGTGGCTGTGTTTACAAGAGGTAAAAACTATATAAATACTGTTCGTTTTCTCACAAAAACCACCCGTTTCGTGTCTTAGGTCATCAATGTGTACTTACGTTTACGAGTCATTAAATCATATTTAATTTGGACTTCTCTGTGTATGCTTTTTAAGGTGGACCCCTATTGCCTGCATTATATGACTGACAGACAAGAACGGGTTGACCTAAAAATATCAAAATTGAAAATACTGTGGCCACAAAGACACCTACATCTTGGATGCCCTTGAGGTAAGCTAAAACATACCAAAAATTAATTTCAAAGTGAACTATCCCTTTAACTTGTGCAGTGATTGGTGGGAACAAACATACACTATTAAAAATCTTTAAGATTAAGTGACAAATAATATTTTAAAACAATTTTGAATTTGAACAAGAAAAAATGAAACACTACTATATTATCTTTAGCAAATGTGATTAAAAAATAAAAATAAAAAAAGAAACGAGAACGAGAACGAGAACGAGAGAGACTGTTAGGACATCTCACGACTCGCGAGTTGAGGCAAAGAACGTATATTTACAAGAAGTGAAAGCCAATAGAACGTTCCTTTGCAACACCAGCGCCCAGCAGCAGTGCTACGCAGCAGCCACTCGGCAGTCATATTATACATATATTTAGTCCAGTGCAGAGGTCATTTTTAAGGTGCAGAGGACACTATAAGTGACCGCGCCGGCGCCTTCATGGATTATATTGTCTGCTATATTTGCTTATTTATTAAATCCAGGCAATTGGTTGATTAATTTAAATTTTTAATTAAGATACAATTTATACAAAAACGAAATTCTACCAAAAAGAAGAGGTACACATAACGTTACATACAAAAATAAATTATCAATGAAATAAATAAATTCAGCAAATAAATTGTAGCCTACTAAAATGTAAATGTTGGACAACAAATATATAACAGCACTAGAATAGCTTTACAGTAAACTTATATCGTATATTAATGACCGTTAAAGCAAGACTATGTAAACAAAAACACAGCCACTGTACAAAAGTGGCAATTATAGGATAACGTACACAGCAAAATGTTCTATAAGATAATCAGGTTTGTAGCATCCAGGGATTAAAAAGTACAAAATATATTTCAGGCCTAGTGGAGTTGGTAACTAATAATAGTAGTAAATGTGTAAAGTTGCATAAAATGGAAATACTCAATAATGCAAGAAAAAACTACCTCACAAAACTTCAAAAACTTCAAAAATCTGTGCTGCTGTCCATCAACTTCAGTTGGAATCTTCACTCCAAAATGGCGGTCGCGCTACCGAAGCGCTGTTACCAAAAAAGCATCAGAGTTTCGCCCTCTTGTACTTCTATACTTTTTGGTTGAGGTCAGTTGAACTTGAACAACGTCATGGCGAACACAGTGAATTCTATCGTGTCATTAAAATAAATACCATTCAGCCCGGCCGTCGTAGTAATCAGCATACATTGAGCAGGAGCAAGTAGCAACAGGAACAACAAGATCTAGGAGGGCCTTGGGAAAGAAGACAAGCAGAGGCTGTCTAAAGGGGTATTTATTGCTGAACATTTTAATACTCGAGTTTTGGAAAATGTCACTTTGTTTTTACAATTAGTTTAGGAAAGGATGGTAGTCCTTTGTATATTTCCATTCGAATACCAACACAATCTTTATCCTTCACGCATAGCCTACACGTCAACGATTCCAGTCAACAATATTTTTTGTCGCCACCTAGTGAAATCTTTAACAAAATAAACTATCTGAGTGGATTGAAAATACATTTACTGGTGTCACACACACACACACACACACACACCACACACACACACACACACACACACACACACACACACACACACACACACACACACACACACACACACACACACACACACACACACACACACACACACACCACACACACACACACATCATCGCTGTCGGACGTTTCCAACATCTGGACCTGGCTCCGCCTTGATGCAATGACTGACGGGGCATGGCGGGGACACGATCGACTTTGCTACATTTATTGTAATGAAAATGCAAACGCAAGTGTCTTACCTGTGAGTGTAAATGCAATTAAGAAAAATAACATTTAAATGATCATTTTGCCACAATCTTTGCTTCAACATGTTAAACACATCTGATAATATATCTACATTTTCATTTTGCAACTTATAAAACTTTAAAATATATGTTTAAATTATATGTTAAAACTAGTGTAGGAAATAGCAAATGTTAATTTTATTATTGGATTTCAATTATAAATTTGCTCCAAACGTTGCTACAAACATATTTCAAAAAACGGTGGCATGTTCCTTTAAACTCACGAATCCCTGCAGTTTCATCACTAACACCAATCTTGGGAATCCTGATGTAATGTAATATATAATGCACTTCATGTTGTTGATAACAAAGAATGGAATATATTTTCACACTCTTTGTATTCTTATATCAATATGGTACAATAACTATTCAAATCAATGTGATAAATGAGTTAGGTCACAAGCAATCTAAAAATAATCAAAAGTAGTCCGATTATATTACCTTACATGTAATGTTAAATTTTAATGTTTAATGTAATGTAATGTAATCTAAAGTAGTCCCATTATTTTAATGTTAACATCAACAATTCTTGCCATGCCATTTGAAATCAATTTGTTGTGGGTGAGGGTAATAATAAATAAGAGTAAGTGTACAATCAGGTTTACAGTTTTTCTCATTTGCTAAGGCTCACTAAATGAAACTGGGATCCGTTTGATCTTCATCATCGTATTATTACCACAGCAGAAGTCTTCTCTTGCAAATGCTTTAACACTTTTTCATTTGTTTCACACATTTTTCACACCCTTTTTCAAAACAGTTACCACAGATCTCATTGAAAGACCCCAAACTCTATTGGATTCACTGTGTTGAACAAAAGGAAAACATCTATAAACAGCTGATAGAAAGTACTTGCATAATTATAAATCTCTATGCAGTTGTGTGAAACTCATTTGCACAACTCTTCAATCAGCAATCAGTCCTCATCCATCTATAAAAGATGCCACCTCTATGTTGCTATTTGCAAGCATGGATCAAAGAGGCCATAGGCACGGAAGGAGAGGAAGAGGCCATGGCAGAGGGGCCAGAGGAAGAGGAGTTTGTATGCGTGGTGGAGGAGCTGCAGCAGCAAGAGGACAAAATCGAGCTGACGTTTCAAATGAAATTTGAAAACATGAAATTTTCAAATGAAAAACAATTATTGACCATGTCATCAATCATAGCTTGTCCTTTAGAGAGGCTGGACAAAGGGTCCAGCCCATTCTGAGTCGGAGCACTGTGGCATCTATTGTCAGGCTTTTTCAGAATGGACAGGTAATTGACAGTGTTACTGTAATGTATACCACTATTTCAGCTTTACTGTATTGCCCTGTTAGCAGAACAAACTGTGTATACAGTAATGCAGATCTTTTATCAATCCCAGTTATGTGACTGTCATATAGTAATGTAAATTTTGACATGCTTTTTGCTTTTACTTTATAGAATCCACAGAATATATATATATATATAATTATTTTTTTAAAGGTATTTCCACCCATAAGTTTCATTTGGTAGCTTTTCTTTTCCAGTATCCATTTGAGTTTGTAAAGTATCATTTCATATTGATGGCTGTATTTTGTATTTTGTTCTCCATTGTGTAATGATTGATTGAAAGAATAAATTAATTTGACCACAAGTTGTGTTTTTTGATGGAAATATTTGCTTATGTTACATGTTTTTAATGTTTTGTGAGTGTTAGAGCATTTTGCTAACAAAATTAGTCATTTTGGCCATTGAGCTTTAGTTCCCTTATCCTAGGGAACTCGAGCTGCGTCATCGCTGTGGGAACGCCCCTGCGTTGTGCGTCATGAAGCACATATCGAATCAGCCCAATGGAGAGATGGAACGTCATAGGCGGGTGACGTCATCGACCAGGAAACTAAAGCACCCCAAACAACACAAGCACATCAGCTTCTGTGCCTTCAGTCGCGCTATATGTGAATCTGTCCCTGTGTGAAATATTGTCTGTCCTTACATACTCTGCACCACACAAACAATTTATATATGTATATATATATATATAAGAGAGATATTGGCGAACGAACAGCAGTTTTAGAAAGTGTGTCCCTCCCTGCTCGCGTTATTTAACGAGTGGGGATACACACGTTCTTTGTGTTGTTTGTTTGGGAGTGCAGCATGCCCAATCTTCTCTCGAGGGAGCTGATTGTGAGCATTGCGAGCGTCTGCTGTTAAGGACGCTCCGCTCCCGCCAAGCGCTCTTCGAGGAGGGCGGCTTGGTGCGCGCTCCCCGCGGTTCGGGTCCCGCTTCTGCTGAGGCAAAGCGGCGGCGCTTATCGTGGGGATCGCAGTTGGATCTATCAGCGGGGTTAGAGACGGGCTCTGCCTTATCTCTGCCTTTACCTGTTAGATCCAGTGTCTCAGCCCCGGGTCGGAAGCACGCTCTGCGGTTTCTTTCGCCCGGGCTGATCACAGTACTGCAACTTTCTAGTTATAAAAAACTGACGAGATAAAAATAGCAGTATTGATGAGGGAGTTGTGAGATTCGCCACCTTATACTCCCAAAAGCAAAGAGCTCATGGAGGTTCTCACTCGAGCTGTATCAAAATCATTA
This sequence comes from Chrosomus eos, assembly GCA_036326025.1. Classification (NCBI taxonomy): domain Eukaryota; kingdom Metazoa; phylum Chordata; class Actinopteri; order Cypriniformes; family Leuciscidae; genus Chrosomus; species Chrosomus eos. The sequence continues at coordinate 18,552,803 of CM070820.1, read as the reverse complement.
AACATTGAGTGGCCAGTGGTTAGGAGTCTGTTATTAATCTAAGTTAGATGAAACATTTCTCCCTTCCCATGTGCAATCTCCACGCCGGTGCTTGCCCTTTTTTTCTATGATCTGTATACTGAGGTTCAAGATTATGGAAGAAGCCGGCTTCTAATAGACTAAGAATATTTATCATATTCTGATTTAGGCTTTTTGAAAATAAAAGGCGGTGCTTGCCGCGGGTAGTAGAGACGCTTGCGAGCTATCTCTCTTCCCAGGCTGCATTGTCATTTAAAGCACCGGCATACTTTTCAAGCCATTGTGAAACATTTCGGCTTTATAAAGTGTTTTCGGCGGCAGGTCAGGCTGCGTCGTGTCTGCACTGTCTATATTGCAGGCATACCGGGCTGATTTGCTAAAGGACGTGAACGTGAGTGAGGAGGCAGTACTGACGTGGTTCGAGAACTGCGTCAGGTTGCCGATTTATGGTAAAATTAATTTTTCCAACATGAAAGAGAAAGAAAAAGTTTTCTTCTAATCTTGATGTTCCTCTCTCTCGGGGTTATTCAGTGACTTAGTTAATACTGTCATTAATAATTTCAGGAAGAAAATAGCAGGCAGCAGCTTTTAAAAGGTTTCTTCCACTAAAACTTCACGTCCCCGGGGCTGCTGGCGGGTGCAGCCCCGGCCGTCTACGAGCTCATTGCATAGGCGCAGCAAAGCAGAGTATTGTGTCTCGCACTCCCCCTACTGGTCAGTGGGACCAGACGCAATACTCACAGCCAAAAGCTTTAAAAAATAAATAAATAAAGAACAATAGAACTGATTTGAGGACAGTTATATTGGCTATGTTGAGGGCGGTCCCCACCGAGGGAGAAAGGTGTTCACCTCTTTCTACGGTGCCCATTCTTCCTCTGTGCCCTCAGGGGCCCGTTCTGCCAACCCCGCCTTCATGCCGGGGCGCAGACGGTCCCAGCGAGCGCTTTCCCGAGGGATGCTCGCTCCCTCTGACTCTGAGGGTGGTCCCCACATAGGGAGAAAGGTGTTCACCTCTTTCTACGGTGCCCATTCTTCCTCTGTGCCCTCAGGGGCCCGTTCTGCCAACCCCGCCTTCATGCCGGGGCGCAGACGGTCCCAGCGAGCGCTTTCCCGAGGGACGCTCGCTCCCTCTGACTCTGAGGGTGGTCCCCACATAGGGAGAAAGGTGTTCACCTCTTTCTACGGTGCCCATTCTTCCTCTGTGCCCTCAGGGGCCCGTTCTGCCAACCCCGCCTTCATGCCGGGGCGCAGACGGTCCCAGCGAGCGCTTTCCCGAGGGACGCTCGCTCCCTCTGAGGAGGGTCTCAGAGCAGTCAAACCAGTTGTTCCCTGCCGGTGCACCGTTACAGGGCGCTGTGTTTGCCGCTCAAATTACACCAGAGGCCAGTCTCGAGAGACTGGTACGCTTAGAAGGGGTTCTGCCCATAGTGTGGGCCCCGAGCAGACTCTGGTAATGGAACAAGAGGTGAAAACGCTCCTTCAAAAGGGGGCTATAGAACGGGTTCCTCCTCCCAGTTTGGAGCTAGGTTATTACAGCCGATATTTCATCGTTCCAAAGAAGGATGGGGGGGTTGTGTCCAACTTTAGATTTGCGCCTATAAAATCGCTCGGTAGGGGAGTTCAGTTCAAGATGCTCACTATCAAGCAGGTCGTGTCACAAATCAGGCCCGAGGGCTGGTTTGTCACGATAGATCTAAAGGACGCTTATTTCCACATTTCCATCCTTCCACAACACAGGACGTTCCTGAGGTTTGCCTTCGGGGGCGAGGCATTCCAATATAGGGTTCTTCCGTTTGGTCTAGCTAGTAAAGCTAGGCCAGCTACTCACTGTAAAGCAGTTTCAGTAACTGTTGGGTTTGATGGCAACAGTGTCCAACGCTATACCTTGGCCTGTTGTACATGAGACCGCTACGGTGATGGTTCAGGACCAAGGGATTCTCCCCGAGGGGAAATCCACTCCGCACGATCAAAGTCACGCGGCGCTGCCTTCGTGCTCTGGTCTTGTGGAAGGAACTTGGTTCCTATCCAAAGATTCTGTGCTGGGGGGCTCTTTGTCGTCTCGTAACGCTAACGACGGATGCTTCCCTCACAGGGTGGAGGGCGGTCATGAGTGGTCGTCCAGCCCAAGGTCTGTAGCAGGACCATTATCTATCATGGCATATAAATTGTCTAGAGATATTGGCAGTGTTTCAGGTTCTGAATCACTCCCTAGCAGACCTGAGAGGTCATCACGTGTTAGTTCAGTCTGACAACACGTCGATGGTCTCTTATATATATATATATCATCAGGGTGGCCTGCGGTCACGCCGGCTTTACAAGTTGGCCCGTCAGGTCCTCCTGTGGTCCCTAGGGAAGTTACTATCACTGAGAGCAATGTATATTCCGGGGTATTTGTATGTGGTAGCAGTCTCCCTGTCGAGGCAGGGGCCTAGGTCGGGGGAATGGAGACTCCACCCCCGAGGTGGTGGAGCTCCTTTGGTTGAGTTTCGGTCACGCCGAGGCGGACCTATTCGCTTCCACGGAGATATTGCACTATCGTCTGTGGTTCTCCATCATTCGTCCAGCCCCTCTGGGGTTGGACGTTATGGTGCAGCCGTGGCCGAGGGCACGTCTGCACGCTTTTCCCCCGATTGCTCTGCTACCAGGGGTTCTGGAGAGGGTTTGCCGGGACGGGGTCAGCCTACTATTAGTAGCCCCGTTCTGGACAGCCCGAGTATGGTTTGCGGACCTGATTTCTCTCCTGGACGGCTCTCCTTTGGAGCTAGCTTCCGGTCAGGAGGGGTCTACACTCTCAGGCGGGCGATATTTCTCCCCCGCCCGGAGTTATGGAAACTGTGGGCTTGGCTTCCGAGGGGGCCCAGCTCTTAGATTCCGGTCTCTCAACCGAGGTTGTTGAGACCATCTTTCACTCCAGAGCTCCATCCACGAGGAGGCTATATGCTTTGAAGTGAAATCTTTTCACTTCTTGGTGTGGAGAACACCTGCAGGACCCAGTTAACTGCCCAGTGGGTGCAGTGCTGGAGTTCCTGCAGGAGCGCTTCTCCGCAGGGTTATCCCCCTCCACACTAAAGGTGTATGTGGCGGCACTAGCTGCTTACCATGTCCCTTTCAGTGGAGTTTCTCTTGGGAGACACCCGCTTATAACTCGTTTCCTTCGTGGCACTTTGAGGCTGAGGCCAGCAGTTCGCACGAGGGTGCTTTCCTGGGATCTGGACATTGTATTAGAAGGTCTTTCCCTAGCTCCTTTTGAACCTATCGAAGAAGTTCCTGAGAAATTTCTCACTTTTAAAACTATCTTTTTTCTTGCTATCTCCTCTCTAAAAAGGTTCGGAGATTTGCAGGCTCTGTCGGTTTACCCTCGTGCCTGGAATTTTCGCCTGGTATGGTTAAGGCTTTTCTGTATCCTAGACCAGGTTACGTTCCCAAGGTCCCTACTAATGTTGTTAGACCTACAGTTCTGCAGGCTTTCTGTCCTCCTCCATTTCAGTCGTCAGACCAGGAGAAACTTAATTTACTCTGCCCTGTTAGGGCGTTAGACGCTTATGTCCACAGAGCTGCCCTGTGGAGGAAATCAGAACAACCATTTGTGTGTTTTTGGGCCACCCAGGAAAGGGTGTCCCGCGTCTAAGCAAAGAAGGAGCAAGTGGGTGGTCAAAGCTATCTCACTTGCTTATGAGTCAGCTGGTCAGCCTTCACCTTTGGCTGTACGAGCGCACTCTACTAGGAGTATGGCTGCTTCTAAAGCTCTATTGTCAGGAGTGTCCCTAAGTGATGTTTGTGACGCGGCTGGATGGTCTTCACCGCTTACTTTTATTAAGTTCTATGATCTAGACTTAATTTCTATCCCTGGGGCACAGGTGCTCTCGTCCTCTGTGCGCTAGTTCTCACATGACGGTCACTTGCTCCTATGGCGACGTGGGTATTCGCGTTCCCACAGCGATGACGCAGCTCGAGTTCCCTAGGATAAGGGAACGTCTCGGTTACGTATGTAACCCTAGTTCCCTGAGTAGGGAACGAGACGCTGCGTCGTTCTGCCATACTCCCGGCACTCCCGTTAGCGCTTCCTTCAGGCTTATCAGAAGCTGATGTGCTTGTGTTGTTTGGGGTGCTTTATAGTTTCCTGGTCGATGACGTCACCCGCCTATGACGTTCCATCTCTCCATTGGGCTGATTCGAAATGTGCTTCTTGACGCACAACGCAGGGGCGTTCCCACAGCGATGACGCAGCGTCTCGTTCCCTACTCAGGGAACTAGGGTTACATACGTAACCGAGACGTTTTATCCTATGTGTTAACTGTTTTGAAAATGTGATGTCAGAGTGGGCAAATGTGTTTAAGCAATCGAGAAAAACTGTAAACAAATAAATTCTTAAAGGCTTTAAATCCCACAAACTTTTAATGCTTTTACAGCTTTCTTTTTTAAAGAGTCTAATAATACTGCTGTGTGCAGCCTTATACTTAAGGCTGGGATATTTATGAGCAATCTTGCATTAAATGTGAAATTTGGTCAAAACAAAAGTAAATAAATTAAATTAAATAAGAGCACTTTTCATTCTCTTAAGAATATTTAGTGAAGCCCACTATATTATGTGTGTGTGTGTGTGTGTGTGTGTGTGTGTGTGTGTGTGTGTGGTGTGTGTGTGTGTGTGTGTGTGTGTGTGTGTGTGTGTGTGTGTGTGTGTGTGTGTGTGTGTGTGGATTAACTCACTTTCATGCTGATTTGGGCATTTGCTCTTCTTATTGGGCATGTGTGTGTGTGTGTGTGTGTGTGTGTGTGTGTGTGTGTGTGTGTGTGTGTGTGTGTGTGTGTGTGTTGTGTGTGTGTGTGTGTGTGTTGTGTGTTGTGTGTGTGTGTGTGTGTGTGTGTGTGTGTGTGTGTTGTGTGTGTATGTGTGTGTGTGTGTAGCTACATATATTGGCTTCATTTCTTTCTTTTTTCCCTTTTTTTTGACGAAAGCGAAAATAAACGCTTGGAAAGCGTGTGTTTGGAAAGACACACCTTCCATTGATTCCCTTCTAGTTTCCAGAGCGAAGTGTTTCTTCCTCAGAAGACAGTTGAGGGCGACAGAGGGAAATATGCTTCCAGTGTCTCAAATCTTCAGCATGCCTACTAAGTACTTGAGATTCGGCGACTTGACTAAACGCTTGTACTTCACCTCAGCAAACGATGTCTGTGATTCTTTGGACTTAACTTTCTAGTTTTCAGCATAATCGGATCTATTACTGTCAGATGGATAAGTCTGCATTGCGCCTCGCAGGTTTCTCTCTTTGGAAATCACTATATTTGTCAATTGGGAAAGACTACGGCATTTAGTGTTGTAGGCTAATACAGGGGTGCATTAAGACATTCAGCAGTTATTAAGGGACTTTGTGATATGGAAGTAAATCAGCAACTCTGTCATGTCTTGACTGCAGCAAACACTCCCGAGGAAGAATGAAGTAAGCGCGATGGAGCCGGACAATGCCCCGAACTCCAGACTCAAAGCAGCTGGAGTCGGGGGGTGAGTAACGTCATGACAATAGATAGATAGATTTCACACAAACGTTAAATGGGTAATAAATTATCCTGTTGGCTGTCAGCTCCGTTACATATGGTAGAATGAGTTCGCGAAGGGAGGTCCGTTATGATGTCCATTCTGGAGTTTTGGGAAACTTGATGAATGAATGGGACACAGAAAACTTGTTAAACTTTGTGGAACAGCATTATCAGAACTAGAAGTAAATAATTGTTTTGAGCAAAATATACCTATTTGTTTTAGATTAACTTATTTTTACTGATTTAATGACTTAATTGCTTTAAATTGTGTTTGTAACCAGCGGTTACTTTGAGTTTAGGAGTTATTTAGATTGCTTATTTTGTTGTGTCCTGCTCAGCTGTTTTGTAGCTATTTAATTAGGCTACTTAGTATTTCAAATTGTTTTCCAGTAAAATATCTAAAATCAAACAAGAACGGATCGATTGAGAAGCAAAATTGCGGAACACACTTTTTTTTCAGTGAATGGCTGTGGAATTAAAAAAGAAATGTAATAAATGTTTACCTCGTTTGGCAAACTTTATTTTTCTTTATTTTAAGCAAAGATATCTGACAGCATTTTGTGATTCATAATTAAGACAAATGGCAAGTGTTTAGTTCTTGTGGCTATGACAGAAAATGCTGACTAAAGTAAAACTACAATATTTGGTCACAAATGGCATTCCCACATCCACAGTGTCAGCACATGGGGTCAGAACAATAATATATAACTCAACACCAGAATGAAGGAGGAGTCCTAAGATGTCATGTAAATCCACCTTTTCTTATTGTCCTAGAATCAACCATTTTTGCTGTGCAGCAAACACTCATTATAAATTCCTCAATATATGGACCCCATGAAGGAAATCTGCACTCGTCAATCCATTCAATCCATCCCAATTCACTTTTTTCATGTTTCTTGGGTGATAGATCAATTTTAATAATTTTTTGAAAAATCAACTCATGTTGGATCTGCACTAACCTAAATATTGAATTATGAATTATAGTCAATGAGTGAATTGAATCATTGACCATAATTCAATGCACTCTTTTTAGTGTATCGGTTTTTGATTGATTTAAGAGCTCCTAGAATGAAGCTCTCAGAATTTCCTCGCCTTGGCAAACTGAGAGGAAACACTCACTTTCTATATGGAGCATCGCAAATTTTTGGTATCCAGGCAGATGATAAGCTTTGACTGCCTACTGAGCAGAAACAGCTGTTAAGGCTTTACAGTAAATACTGCTGCTGCTGCCAAGAGTTACTGGGTCTACAGGCAGATGGAGCGCTGCTTTTGGACACTGACTAGACTGATAATTTAGATGGATGTGGTGATGCTTTAGTGTAGAATGGAACAATGTGATCCCAACACTTTATTTTCTTTCAGTAGCGGAGAGATAAAAACACCTGTGGCAAAGAGTTTTTGGTTCTTTGGTTTAACCTTTCCAGGGTTTTAAATAACTCTCTCAGAGGCCTTGTTGTTTTCTCAGAGTTGCAATAATCTCATTGTCATTTGAGAGATTGGACACATAACGCCTTTGAAAACAGATTTCTAGTCAGTATGCATGTGGGAAATAAATGTTTGAACTTTATTAAACTCTTAGGATATACGCTACCATTCAAAAGTTTTGGGTCAGTGAGATTTTCTTTTTAAATGTAAAAAAAAAAAAAAAAGAATAATATTTTTATTCAGCAATGATGCATTAAAGGGGACCTATTATGCAAAATTCACTTTTACTTGGTGTTTGAACATAAATGTGTGTCAGCAGTGTGTGTACGCAACCACATAATGGTAAAAATCCAACCACTCATTTTTATGAATCCCCATAATTCATAAGCAGTGTCTCAGAATAAGCCCTTTTCAGTTTCTATGCAATGTGATGTCAGGCCCCGCCCACAACTGCTGATGGACTCTGCCTTATTAGCATAGACCCCGCTCTAAGTGAGCTGTACACAGTCTGTACACGAGGAGATGTTTATTTAACAGCATTTAACAGCAGCATCCAAGTAACAAATGTATTCTTATTAAAGTAACACCAAGTAACTTTTCCTCTTCGGTCACCCTACTGGTTGGAAACGAAATTGTCCATTGCCGCTGTCGTAAATAATTTAGCCTACCGTCCCACGCACGCTCGCTGTTTATCCATCAACGGCTTTAGAATGAACGATGTCCACAGACAAGGTAGAGTATGTTACATGATTTCATGAAAGGATGATGTATTGCGACATCAGAAACGAAGAAAAACGAAATAATGACTATTGTAGCGCTTGACGTAAAGCAGTCGAATTTTGTAGTTCTTTTTGTGGTCGGGTTCCTACCCGAACCCCGAAGTTACGTAGTGCCAGTAAAAGCGATAGAGACCCCGTCTGGCTATGGCAGAAGTGCCTTTCACCCTGTTACGACTTGATGAACCACTGATAAGATTTTGGAAACATTATTTTAAGGTAAACAATGTTACATAGTGTTGCTTTAAAGCTTCTAAAGTTAATTCAATCAAGAGCAGTGAGTGATTTTCTGTTTTTCTTTTGTTGTTTGATTCATATTTACATCATATATAGCAGAAGTATATTACACTGCTTCCATTTTAATACACAGATCTAATATACACATGCAATTTCTTTACTTGCTGTGTACATTCACAGATATAACTTTATGTTTATGAGAACTCTGTGTGTTTTTTACATAACCACGATAGAGATGATAATTAAAACCAAACAGATGTTTTAGTTTTTGGCAGAGTAATCCAATGCCTGAGCGATACAGGCTTCACCTTCCCCTGGAAAGCGGGGTGGGGAGCAGCAGCTCATTTGCATTTAAAGATAAATGCACGAAAACAGCATATTCTTTCTATCCATTAAAGCTACACTGTGTAACTTTTTTAGTTTATTCTTAGCTAAAACACTGTTCTTTCAAAAATATATGTGCTCATTAATGTAAATTTACTTCGTTCAAGTAAAAGTATTCTTGTAAGTATATAATATGCCATTGAAAATACATATGGGTAAGGGGTTCTAATGTCGGTCGCCATGTTGCCCCTCCATCTTGAAAGTACATTAGCCAAAGAGGGACATACCCCGTTAATTCAAGCTTCGCCTTTCACGTTTTAACACTCGATGGCACTGTGTCGAATATGGACGAGGTCGAACTGGAAGCCATGTTAATCTTGGACTACATTGGCCACCGTTGGAGTTAAAACGAAATCGGAATTAAGAAGAACAGAAACTAATATTCACTGGATGGTCATATACCTTTTCACCGCTAGATGGGGGTAAAAATCACACAGTGTAGCTTTAAAGAATCCTAAAATGCATCAATTTTCACAAAACAATATTTAGCAGCTCAACTGTTCTCAACATTGATAATAATAAGAAATGTTTCTTGAACACCAAATTTGCATATTAGAATAATTTCTGAAGGATCATCTGACACTTAAACTGCAATAATGATGCTGAAAATTCAGCTTTGCAATTACATTACATTTGAAAATATATTTGAACAGAAAACTGTTATTTTAAATGTTCACGTTATTGCTGTTTTTATTGTATTTTGATGCAGCCTTGGTGATTGATCCTAAGATTTCTTTAAAAAATAATATTAATAAACAAACTTTTGAATGGTATTGTACTGTATAAACAGTTTTATTTAAATTCATTGTCTGGAGTAGTTCTTCTGTGATTTAAAATTGTAAATAAGGCATAACAATAATATTGGCAGAAAGATTACTGGAAATTAATTAATTTTACTAAGTTGTATCTACTGTTGATAATAATGCATTGTAAAATCTCAAATCAATTTCAACTAAATGTTGATTTGGTCAGTTTGTAACTGTAATTCATGTTTTTTTTTAACAGGAGAGCTGTCTTTCTCTGCATGGTTCTGTACTGTACATGCTGTCTAAGGTTTTCACAAGCACAGTCTGCAGGTAAGTGATTTTCATTCATAGATTATTTAAAACCTGTATATTTTCGAACACTGATCAGCATCCAAACTATGCTTTTGTTCACTTTCACCATGGTATTGACATCTGTGTCATAACCCTTTACGTTACATGAGCACATGGGTTCATTGAAGTCCAAAGACCTCACACTGCCTTGCAATAAAGTTTGAGGATACTTGACAGGACTTGGATAAATAGACCTCTAATGTTACAACCCATTGGAGTTTTCCATGAGTCAGAGGTGAAAGGGGCTACAGGTACTTTGTTTTTAAGAAGCAGTGTGCTCCGTATTTGCCAGTGTTAACAATATGCTGATGATATATAGAGCAGCCTTTGATCAACAACATATGACTGGTCTGAGTCTGTTTATTTTTCTATAGTAAATCAGAAGCCATTGCTTCTGTGATTCTATATGCTTTGCGTTTGATTCCAACCTCATTTGAATGGCATTGTGCCTGATTGGATGTCACTGACTGAGTCTGCTTTCTGGAAATGTTGTTTTTAATATTGGACAGATCCTGTATTTACTTCTAGCATAAATAATGCTGGTAGTCTATTCCTGCAATATACAACTGTCAATTAAATTGAGGTATTGTGCTTTGTAGAGATTCATTGACATTACAGCGCTGACCTATGCATGACATAAAGAACTAGCACTTTTTAAGATGTTAATATGTACATGTTTGTTTCAGTCAAGTGGTGTAAACTTGTGGTGATTCTCATTCATGGTGTGTCTAGATTTCCCACATCTGCTTTGACCAGATTTAATGTGGTGGGTGGTTCGTAACATCTGTCATATTCAGTCTAACTCACTCATGTGCATATAACATGTGGTGCTTCTGTGTGTCAGACATTAATGAAATGCAACAGCCATCATGTTTTAAACAAGTCATGAAAGGTGCCTTTGTTCTTGAGTGTATGTTTGATGTTTTTACCATATGTGAAACAGTCCATATAGCACATTCTCCCTCTGCTGGCTGAGATTTATCCAGGTATCCACTGCATGACTTATGATCAAGTCATCTTTGTGAGCCATTGCTGGATAGTTTCTGGAATTCTTCTCTAGCCTTTGCTCTTATCTTAAAGCATGATTTCCTGGGTATGAGATTCAACTTTCCACTGACGTTTCATTCTGACATCACGTCCTGTTGCCCTTGAAATTATGGTAGATTTTTTACATGTGATCTACACACTTTACTGTCGCATTTCAAATGCATCTACTGACTTAAACTATTAGATGAGAAGGGAACTGAACTGAGCTGGACGATGACATCACTGTTATCTACAGCTGCTTTATAGCTGAATTGAACTCATTTCATAAAGCACTAAATAAATAAAGGTGGCTTGACTTGAACATTGGACACTAACATGGAACATTAGTGTCTGTAACAGGGCCCTTACTGTTTTTTACATACTTTTACATTGCGTTCTGACTATGGCTGCCCCCTAATAGTCGACTAAACATTAGTCGACAAGAAGAGGCTTAGTCGACCAAATTTTAATTATTAAGTTAGTCGCAAAACAAAGGAAGTGGCGAAGTTACGCAGTCTGTAATGGACAGATCGTTAACACTGCTGGTCCATGTAGTAATTATGTCGGGCTGGAAATCCAAACACTTGACTTTCATTCATTGACCTCAAACATGGTTTATCATTTGAAACATGTACATAGTAGCATAACGTTAGCCACTTTACATAGCTGCTTGCTCAAACGTTAAGCTAGATTAATGTGCGCTATTATTAGGTGCATATCCAAGTGTTCGCGCTGAGTGTGGAAGATAAATTAGTACCCGCACTTACTGTACTGCATACTAAATTTAAGGTGCATTTCTCTCTAAATGCGCATCCACTATACTGTGGTGATGATGAGTCGGTGTGGTCAACTTTACCTTGAAGAGTTATTGGAATACTTCACTAGCTGTTGCTTTACACTATTTTTAGTGGTAAGCATGATTTCCAGGCTATGGCATTCCACTTTCCACTGACATTTCATTCAGACATCGTTTATCTTTTCAGCCGACACAGACTCAGAAATCACTAGTTTATTAATAAGTTGTTAAAATGTTCAGGCAGTCTCCTTGCTGTTTTTTTCCAACACATTTATAATCAAGCTTTTATATATATATATATAAAATGAATATCATAAGCGTCAAATTAGTCGACTAATAGCTTAAATGAGTGACTACTAGTCAACTAGAAAAATCTTTAGTCGAGGGCAGCCGGCCAGTCCTGACCAAAGAGGCTTAATATAACGAGAATGGAAGATTATAGTGTCCCTCTGCATTGCATTTGTTTAAGACGTTCCAGAAGTACATAATTGTGAAATTTGTTTGTTCATGGACACCCAGTTCTGCAGGCCTTTTTTTTTTAAAGTAACACCAAGTAAATTTTCCTCTTCGGTCGCCCTACTGGTTGGAAACGAAATTGTCCATTGCCGCTGTCGTAAATAATTTAGCCTACCGTCGCACGCACGCTCGCTGTTTATGGTAAATGGACTGCATTTATATAGCGCTTTCACAGACCCAATGGCCACCAAAGCGCTTTACATTTTGCCTCACATTCACCCATTCACTCACTCATTTATACACCGACGGGCGCTCGCTGTTTACCCAGCACCGGCTTTAGAATGAACGATGTCCACAGACAAGGTAGAGTATGTTACATGATTTCATGAAAGGATGATGTATTGCGACATCAGAAACGAAGAGAAACGAAATAATGACTATTGTAGCGCTTGACGTAAAGCAGTCGAATTTTGTAGTTCTTTTTTGTGCACGGGTTCCTACCCGAACCCCGAAGTTACATAGTGCCAGTAAAAGCGATACAGACCACGTCAGGCTATGGCAGACGTGCATTTAACTTATTTTAAGTCGATGTACCATCACAACGGTCTTGGAAATATATTATGAAGGTTGAAAAACTACATAGTGTTACTTTAAGCCATACCAGTCGCCAGCTAGAAAACATGTGACGTGAGGTGTAGCCAAGTATGGTGTCCCCCATATCGGGAATTTGTGCTCTGCATTTTACCCATCCAAGTACACACACACAGCAGTGAGTATTAAAGGGATAGTTCACCCAAAAATGAAAATTCTGTCGGTAATTACTCACCCTCATGTCGTTCCAACCCCATAAGACCTTCGTTCATCTTCGGAACACAAATTAAGATATTTTTGATTAAATCTGAAAGCTGGATCACTCCTCCATAGGCTTCTAAGGGATTGAAACTTGACAGCCCCAAAAAGTTATTAAAGAAATCATTAAAAGAGTCCAAGTGACTAAAGTGGCTAGATCTTAAGTTTATCGAGCTATGAGAATACTTTTTGAGCGCAAAAAAACAACAAAAATAGCGACTTTATTCAAGTATTCTCTTTGGGCCTGGAGATTTCACGTAGTGTTTATTGTGCAACGCTTTTGGTTGAACGTCACACGCATCACACACATGACCAGCGTCAGCCAATAGTGAGTCTACATGTGACGTTCAACCAAATGCGTTGCACAATAACACTACGTGAAATCTCCAGGCCCAAAGAGAATACTTGAATAAAGTCGCTATTTTTGTTGTTTTTTTGCGCTCAAAAAGTATTCTCATAGCTCGATAAACTTAAGATCTAGCCACTTTAGTCACTTGGACTCTTTTAATGATTTCACGTAGTGTTATTGTGCAACGCTTTTGGTTGAACGTCACACGCATCACACACATGACCAGCGTCAGCCAATAGTGAGTCTACATGTGACGTAGAACCTAGAAGTGCTGCGCAGTTACACTACGTCAACAGCTTAGGAGAAAGACATAGAAGAGAAGAGTTGGTTGAATAAAGTCGTTATTTTTGTGTTTTTTTGCATGCAAAAAGTATTCTCGTCATTTTATAAACTTAAGATTGAGCATTGTAGTCACTTGGACTCTTTTAACGATTTCTTTAATAACTTTTCGGGGCTGTCAAGTTTCAATCCCTTAGAAGCCTATGGAGGAGTGATCGAGCTCTCAGATTTAATCACAAATATCTTAATTTGTGTTCCGAAGATGAACGAAGGTCTTACGGGGTTGGAACGACATGAGGGTGAGTAATTACTGACAGAATTTTCATTTTTGGGTGAACTATCCCTTTAAACACACACACCGCGAACACACACCTGAAGCAGTGGGCAGCCATTTTTGCTGTGGCGCCCAGGGAGTGATTTGGGGTTATGTGCCTTGCTCAAGGGCACCTCAATGAGAGTCGAAGAAAGCGCGTTTTTAAAAAAAAAAAGTGTAAGATGTAATGACAATACAGCAATGGCTTGATGTGGCAAGATCAATTGTGTCAACTGGTCCTAAACTCGCTCACACTGGCCCTAGGTCAGTGGGTCATGCTTATCGCTGAGCCCTGCTTTAAAGAAGTTTATTTCATGCTGTTTCAGACTCCTTACTGTGATTTGTGAGTAGAACAAGACGATGTTCATCATGCGTTCTGTTGAGGTGCATCGCGGGAGTCTTGTTTTTGTTCGAGTTTTATGTCAGGAATTCATGTGATTTATGTGAAATTATTCACATCATTAATTTTCTAAATTCAGAGCAGTTGTTTTCCTGCTGTTTGTCAGGAGATGGTCTGTCTCCTCTTTCTGACATGCTTGATAATAAAGTGGCCATTATGTTAGTAAATCTGTTTAGATTTGCTTACAATACTACTGCAGACATTGTGCTTGGGGGGGGGGTCCATGCGCATTATTCCATTTACATGTGCTTTTCATTTAGTGCTCATTGGGTTGTTGAGCTGGATTTTCTTTAGTCGGGATGTGTTTGGGTTAGATTTGGTTTTGGAATGCATACACTCATTTGTTTTTATTCTAAACTCATTACTGGCTGTTCAGAAGTGACAGCCCTAAGATTGATGGCATTGACTGTTTCTTTTGCCACATTATCCATCATATCTACTTGCTAGCAAAGGGATCACATGAGGCATTGTTGCTATTTGTCATAGCAGTTGTTCCCTTTCGAAGGGAACTCAACAATACGTCATCGACGCTTTGGGGAAACGCCTTAGGCGTGACAGGTGTCTGAAATCACAATCAAATCACGGCAATCACATTGACCGGCGACAGCCCGTTAATCATTATTGTGAATGATTAACGTGCGACCTGGAAGCATATAAGGGCGCCTTGCAAACATGACAAATCATCTTTTCGTCTTCAGGGACTGTCTGTTTGAAACGCAACTCAAAGAAACGGTAGTAAATGAAACCTGCAGTGAAGGCTGATTATTTTTAGTAGTGTGCAGACCCGTGCCCAAGGTTTTTGTCGCCGGGTGACACACAAGCTGTGCGTTTTCTGCCTGGGTAAGAGCATACACGGGAGGTTCTCGAGGGAGCCTCCTGTGCAAACTGTCAGCGTTTTTCTATGAAAACGCTCCGCTCTCGTCTGACCCTCTTCTCGAGTGAAGAGCTCTGCATTTGGACTTCGTGGTTCAGGTCCCACTCGTGCTGAGGCAGAGCGGCGGCTTGCATCATGGGGGTCCCAGATGGAGCTATGACGAGGGCGGGCTGCTGGTCGAACGAAAAAAAAAAAAAAAAAACATTTTTTAATCACTGTTCCCGCAGCTGGTGCTCTTCAGGACGGGCAGGAGATGGCTGAGGTTTTTAATCAGGTAAATCCTGAACCCTCTCAGCCACCCTGCCCTTTGTATGCAGAGCTGGTGGATGTTATGGGGCGCGCTGCCTGCAGGCTGCAGCTTCATGGCGGCGCGCTAGAGGAGAGACCGCTTGCAGCATGCTCGACGATCAGTTTCTCCCCGGCCATAAACCACCAGCTCAGGTGAGCCTTCCATTCCTTCCTGACCTGCATACTGAGGTCGAAGGGGCATGGAAGAACCCATACTCGGCTCGTATTCACCAACATCAGCGGGCTAGTTTCGCTGATGTTGAGTGGATCAGAGAGTGTGGGTATGTGTCGATGCCGCCCGTAGACGAGACGTTTGCGAACTCATGTCCGGGCAGGCGTCGACACTGAGAGCTCCGACCCTGCCATCCAAACCACTGAAAACACAACTCGTTTGAATGGCAGAGCATACACGGCAGCAGGTCAGGCCGGTGCTATACCAGGCCGACCTGCGGGGGGATCTCCATCGCTGAGATCCACATCCACGCCCAGGCAGGTGGGTGGACTTGGCCCTTCACGGTCTGAGGACCATAGGCAGGGCCAGCGAGCCAGCATCACCTCTCATGCGCCCCCTCTCGGAAAGAGGGGCAGGACGCAGAAGAAGTGTGACTCCCACATCAGGAGAGATTTGAGGGAGGTTGTCCAGCACAAACACATATTGCGTCGGTGATGGATAACCTCCCCGGTGAGTCATGAAATGCCCTCTCCTCTCTCCGACTCCCCAGCGTTCTTCACATCAGGCCTGGGGGCGCGCCTATGATGAGAACTACGTTCTGTTGGCACGCCTAGGCTTAGGCAGTGAGAACGCCTCTTTCAGGCTTGTAAAGTGGTGGACCCCAGGTTTGTATAGAACTGTCTGGTGAGTCTTCACTCCGCACGCCGCAGGTGAGCCGTTTGGTCTTTTAGGGATCATTTTTTGTAAATTAAAATTCTGAAATGTATCTCTCTACAGACCTCGTTCCCTGTATAGAGCTATGGGGTCATGTCAACGTAATAAGGTAAGATGAGTTTTTCTGGATTATTAGGGCCCTGAAGTTCCCCTTTAGGTGGCTAGAACGATTCTAGAAGCTCCAGTGGTTTGGGCTTCTCTTTTGTATTTATATTTATATATATGTAATGGCCAGTTGGCTGTTAGCCACCTCAGGGTAGAGTAGTTGGTCTCTCTTTCTTAGAGTTAATTGAAGTTTGACTGACGCTAGAACTTCAGATAGATCTTAGTCCGGTCCAACAATTGGGACCGTCTGACTTCTTTCCTGAGTACATCGCCCCCCTGAGCTCTGTCTTGGCAGTGGGCTGAGCGATTCTGCAGCCCTTGTTCGGAATAATAATAACAATTTTTTCTGCGAGGCTGTGGCTCCTCCGAGTCCTCAGGTAGATCTATGCTTACAGGCTGGCCCTTACCAGGGCCGCCTCAGTAGCTGGCCTAGGCTGTGCCAGGGATTTTAGAGGCGTTCTGCTAAAATTAGCATTTTTTTTTTTTCCTCTGGCCCTTCACTTTGTGAATGTAGGTTTCTAGCATCCCTGTTTAACAGCCTCCTCCCTTGGGAGTCGTTAGGCCAAGGCCCGCCCCCTTCTCTGCATTCGGGGGTGACTAAAGTAATGCAGCGTGGTGCAGAGGATGGTTTATAAAGACATGGTAGGCCTCAACAGGCCTCCGTGGTATATATGTCTTTATTGAGCAGGGTTAGGCCGTCTTTCGTTTCACGAAGAAGACTGGTTCTCTTGCCCGACCCTGTTGTGCAGAACTGGCCTACAGTTTTAGGCCGCCAGTTTAGGCTTTACTCACCTCGCTGAGCTACTGCTCGAGCGTTGGGTTGTAGGTGGTTGGCTTTCATTTAAGCCCCACTCCCCTAGGTTGGGCACAGATACATTTCTGTCACCCCTAGAGCCGCTGGCAGGCCCGCACCCTGGTAACCTCAGGGTGAGGTGTGAGTGTTCCCCTGTGATACAGGGTAGGTCTGAGCACGTCACTCCCAGTTCTGTTTCATCCTACCTCGCACCACTATGGCTCGGGTCGAGTATGAAGTAAGACTTCACTTCTTCTTTGGTAGACGAAGTATGCTCCCCTGAAGCCAGAGCATTGCCCTGAGCTGACGCCCATGCATAGATGGTAGGCCCCTCACTAACTGGGGCCTCCATTGAGGCAGAGTGGCATACGTTGTACTCCCCTTGTTCTAAGGGTGCTAGCTCTCTCGCTGAGTACACTGCCGTGGGCAATGTGATTAGGCACCATGATGCTGTAGGCACTGTGTAAACAGCTTATCTGCCAACTAAGGCTGTGCCATCAGGTAGTAGGCCCCAGCAGGCCTCCTTGACTGGGCAGCCCCCGTAAGGGCACTGTAGGCTAACCTATTTCTAATCGAGGTTGGCCTTGGTGGTTCGGCAGTTGACTCACCGACAGGTAGCAGGCCTTAATCAGGCCTCCTTAGGAGGTGAGTCTCAATGTTGTGGGACATACTTTATAGCCGCTACCAGGTAGCTAGCCGTATTAGGCCTCCTGTGTGTGGGCCCAATAGTTATGTTGGTGTAGTATGTTCCCAACTTTGTCTCTTCGTAGCAGAATGTACTTGCTATCAGCTAGTGGCCCAACCAGGCCTCCCTGATAGGCGAGTCCCCAGCTGGCTGGCCCTGTAAGGCCGCCTCAGTATGATCAGATCAGGTAGTAGGCCTCACCAGGTCTCCCTGAAGTTGAATTCCCATATTATGGTTTCCAGGTAGAAGGCCTCACCAGGCCTCCCTGAAGAAGAATTCCCACATACTGCAGTTATCAGGTAGAAGGCCTCACCAGGCCTCCCTGAAGGTGAGCTCCCACATTTCCTGTGGTTATCAGGTAGTAGGCCTCACAGGCCTCCTTGATGGTGAGCTCCCACATTCCCTGTGGTTATCAGGTAGTAGGCCTCACCAGGCCTCCCTGAAGTTGAATTCCCATATTATGGTTTCCAGGTAGAAGGCCTCACCAGGCCTCCCTGAAGGAGATTTCCCACATACTGCGGTTATCAGGTAGAAGGCCTCACCAGGCCTCCCTGAAGGTGAGCTCCCACATTTCCTGTGGTTATCAGGTAGTAGGCCTCACAGGCCTCCTTGATGGTGAGCTCCCACATTTACTGTGGTTATCAGGTAGTAGGCCTCACCAGGCCTCCCTGAAGGAGAATTCCCACATGCTGTGGTTTCCAGGTAGAAGGCTTCGACAGGCCTCCCTGAAGGAGAATTCCCACATACTGCGGTTATCAGGTAGAAGGCCTCACCAGGCCTCCCTGAAGGTGAGCTCCCACATTTCCTGTGGTTATCAGGTAGTAGGCCTCACCAGGCCTCCCTGAAAGAGAATTCCCACATTCTGTGGTTTCCAGGTAGAAGGCTTCAACAGGCCTCCCTGAAGGAGAATTCCCACGTACTATGGTTTCCAGGTGGAAGGCCTCACCAGGCCTCCCTGAAGCTACCACATGCTGTGATTTTCAGGTAGTAGGTCCCTCCAGGCCTCCCTGAAGGAAAGCTGACCACTTGCTGTGATTTTTAGGTAGTAGGCCCCTCCAGGCCTCCCTAAAGGTGAGCTCCCACATTTTTTGTGGTTATCTGGTAGTAGGCCGCCCCAGGCCTCCTTGAAGGTGAGCTCCCACATTCACTGTGGTTATCAGGTAGCAGGCCTCACCAGGCCTCCCTGTGAGTTTTTCCTAGCAGTGCTGGGTTCAGGAAGCTAGTGGCCTCTTGCTATCAGTTCAGCTGGTCTTAGCAGACAGCTGCTGAAGGCGAGCTTGAGCCCTGGCTCATCTAAGTGTTCATTCTCTGCTACTGGTTCCCTCCCGGAACCTCCTCCTGCCTACAGCCTGGTTTTTGCCTACCAGGCGGTCCTTGTGCTCCCTTCACCGAGGGTCGCTATGAGCATGCGGCCTCCTGAGTCTGGTCAGACGGTTGTAGGCCTCTCTTGAGGCCTCCCAGTTAGATCAGCCCTTAGGCCTTCACAGGCCTCCTCAGTGTTCTGAAACCAGACACTGAGTTGATCCGTGGATCGAGTAGAGAAACTCCCCTCGCTAGCAAGGGTTGGAAAGCGCTATGCTTAGTCATACTCTCCGGGATATCCCGTCTCTGAGATCCGGGCCGAGTGGTTCACTGCCAGCTTCGCAGTCCCTTGGGTTGGATGCCATTCTTAAGGCAATTGTCCAGAGGCTCTGTCTTCAGACAGACAGGAAGTGGCCAGACTAGTGTCTATATTCTGACGCCAGGTCAGGCCGTCCTGGTGGTTTTTCGGGGTGAGTACTTTCCCCTGAACAGTGATTGGCTGGGGTTCCTTCGGGTTCCCTAGCCACATTCCCTAGAAGGGACCCCTTCTAATTGGAAGCTGTGGTTCCAGGCCCGGAGCCAGCCCAGGTAACCATGTTTATGGAGATTTTTCCTGTGAGGCTGTAGCTTGGGCTATGACCGGAGGGAATGCTGTCACTGACAGCCCAGTGTGACCTGAGGGTGAGTGGTTCTAGCGTTTCATTTGAAGTTGCTAGTTCTGACAGTTGTCACTGCCCTTGGGCATGCACTCCCCTCAGCATGGCGGATTGGGTATTTCGTTCCCCAAAGCGTCGATGACGTATTGTTGAGTTCCCTTCGAAAGGGAACGTCTCAGGTTACGACTGTAACCTATGTTCCCTGAGAACGGGAACGAGACAATACGTCTCCCTGCCATGCCTCGGGGCTCGCCTACCGTACAGTCCCTTCAGACGATAAGGTGATTTGTCATGTTTGCAAGGCGCCCTTATATGCTTCCAGGTCGCACGTTAATCATTCACAATAATGATTCACGGGCTGTCGCCGGTCAATGTGATTGCCGTGATTTGATTGTGATTTCAGACACCTGTCACGCCTAAGGCGTTTCCCCAAAGCGTCGATGACATATTGTCTCGTTCCCGTTCTCAGGGAACATAGGTTACAGTCGTAACCTGAGACGTTTTACAGCCAAAGAAAAAAAATGTATGTATAGTCAATGTTATTGTCTTGATTTCCAGTAAAATTATAATTTTGCAAAAGTAGCACAATTGTTATAAAACTTCATAGATGTACATTTTTCTTACCCCAGTGCTTAAATCAAAAATGAAAACAAATAGTTAGGCTCATGCTTATAATATTGCCAGTAAAAATATACATAAAAGAAGGGCTTGTTATCTTTTGCTTAAGTAAGTTTACCTTGTTTTTCTTTATTGGGAAACAAGACAAAAATACAGATTTAGAAGAATGAATCTATAGTATATATATATTATGTAATTTTTTTTGCCATCTTATACCCAAATCGACATATAAACTGGAATGCTTCAGGCAATGTGCTTGTGGTTTTGTAAATCTTACAGGGATTTTTGAGATGCACTCCCACTCACTTCACTTGACCTAATTTATTGCAGACCTCTAACGATCTAATGAATTTATAGTACAGTTGATGAATCTGTAAAACATAAGCCCACACAGTGTTATTTTTCTACTTACAATATCGGCAGAGTATTTAATGGAAAAATGAAGCATTGCCCCAAATGAAACATTACATTTTCCGCATATGGTCTTCACATGCTTTTGTTAATGATCTGTTCCTATAATGAGCTCAGTGTCTCAATGTGTGAGAAACAGCTGCAAGCCTTCAGTCGACCGCGACGAGATCCGTTTTGATCTAAATGCTTTTTTTGTGTCACAGTACATATACAGTAGGTATATTAATTATTCCTGCAATTATTTGTGTTTTTCTTTTTTGTAGATGTGGACGTGCTACAAAGACTGGGATTGGTTGGGAGAAGACCACCTGGGACACGCTCCACACCTCAAGGTGTCATCCCCTTCAAATCAGGAGTCATCCTAACCCAGAGGGCGAGAATTGATATCCCAGTGAGCTCTGTCGTCCCTCTATCACTGGGCTCTGCATTCACTCTCATCCTTAGTGTATGTTCGCATCGCATAAACAATGCTTTCCTCTTCACTTTTGTGACAAAGAGGAAAAGACTGCAACTAGGGGTGCAGTTTATCCCTGGGAAGATCTTAGTTTACTTAGGCCAAAAGAACACTGTAAATTTTGATTATGATGTTCACAATGGCCAGTGGCACAACCTGGCTTTGGACATCCAAGCCCAAGGGGTTACGTTATATACTTCTTGTGGGAAGACAAGTATGCATGCAGATTTGCATTTTAAAAATGAAGAAACGCTGGATCCAGAGGGCTCCTTTCGCTTGGGAAAAATGAGCCAGAACTCTGTGCAGTTTGAAGGAGCCATCTGCCAGTTTGATATTCATCCCTCTGCTAAGGCAGCTCACAATTATTGTAAGTACATTAAAAAACAGTGCAGGGAAGCTGACACTTATCGGCCTAACCTCCCTCCTCTTTTACCACTATTACCCCAGGACTCCAATATATCTGTCACCATTCAGACCCCAAACATTGTAACAGAGATAAATCACATACATGTTAGCTCTAATTTTTCACTAACGCAAGACAAGATACACAATCATGAAACCTCACAAGGCCTGAACATGTCTACTTTAATAACATCTCAGTCTGTACAAAGCACAGTGCCACCAATGATAGCCCGGGCCACATTACAGCCCCCCCTACAGGTCACAGCACAAACTGCCATGGCCATCTTTGGGAGTAGGACATCACAAATATCTCCAAAGCCAACTCAACAAAGCAACCCCAGGAAGAACCTTGTAAGGGCTACTATAAGGCCACAGATATTAAAAGAGGACAGGATTGCTGACACTGCCGGACCAACATCCCAACAGAAGAACAAATTGGATATCCAGACCCCTGCCGAAACACACCCTAAAACTTCTAGCACATTCCCAGTGTCAGAGATTACAACATTAGCATCACGCAGACCTCTACAAAAGGATACCTCCTTTTTCAGAACCAAATCCACCTCTTTTGAGCCTGTCACCCCTGCGGCCACAGATGGTTTCCAAACCTTTGACTTTGAACCAACCCAATACTCCCTCTTGGCAGAGTCACCTGGACTGAAAGGAGAACCTGGACCACCGGTAGGATGTTCTTTAATATTTTTTGTTGCCATGCTTTTTGTATTTTTCACATTTGTATGGATTGAAATTAGAAAGGTCTTAAAGGGTTAGTTCACCCAAAAATAAAAATTCTGTCAGTAATTACTCACCCTCTTGTCGTTCCAACCCCGTAAGACCTTCGTTCATCTTCGGAACACAAATTAAGATATTTTTGATTAAATCTGAGAGCTGGATCACTCCTCCATAGGCTTCTAAGGGTTTGAAACTTGACAGCCCCGAAAAGTTATTAAAGAAATCGTTAAAATAGCCCAAGTGACTACAGTGCTCAATCTTAAGTTTATCAAGCGACGAGAATATTTTTTGTGCGCATAAAAAACAAAAATAACGACTTTATTCAACCATCTCTTCTCTTCCATGTCTTTCTCCTAAGCTGTTGACGTAGTGTAACAGCGCAGCGCTTCTGTGTTATACGTCACACATAGGCTCACTATTGGCCGACGCTGGTCATGTGTGTGATGCGCGTGACGTTCAACCAGAAGCGTTGCGCAATAACACTACGTGAAATCTCCAGGCCCAAAGAGAATACTTGAATAAAGTCTGCCAAATCAAATGAAAGTCATGTAGTCACTAACTCACAGGCATGTGGTCAAAACAACTTGCAGAAAAATGCAAGAAAACTTGCACAAACTAAACTTATAGAGATGACCCTGCACACCCTTATGAATGTGTGTAATGGTCAGGGTCAGTGAGTCTCTTAAAATATCCCAAAATTTGATATTTTTTGGCACGGTTAGTTCAGGTTGTAAAAAAATACTTCAAGTAATTTGTCTGTCAAGCTAGCAAAATTATCCATTTATTTGACCGTAAAATGTTATTATTGCAGGATTTTCCTTTTATGATTTCCACTGAAGGTGGGGATTTGCTTGCTGAAATTCTCAAAGCTAAGTCAGGATACAGAACCATAACAACAAGGTTGAAACCTTTTTCTTTCGTTTTTAAACAGTGTCTTATGGTGGCCAGATGGCAAGTGCTGCTTTGTTTATTTTGAAGAATGGTAAAATGTGAATTATTGGCTATGGCCATGTGTGTGTGTGTGTGTGTGTGTGTGTGTGTGTGTGTGTGTGTGTGTGTGTGTGTGTGTGTGTGTGTGTGTGTGTGTGTGTGTGTGTGTGTGTGTGTGTGTGTGTGTGTGTGTGTGTGTGTGTGTGTGTGTGTGTGTGTGTGTGTGTATTGGCCTTGTCATCTGCCTTCATATGTTATATTTAACTCTTTCCTCACCAGCGTTTTAGAAAGAAGTTGCCAGCCAGCGACAGCATTTTTGATCATTTTCACAAAAGTTTCATGACCTCTAGAATATTTTTTTGTAAATGCAATATAGCAAAAGAAAGAAGACACCCTCTGCATTTAATCAGAAACAACTTGTTTTATTCTTGCTTAATGCAACTTATCAACACTTGAATGTGTGTAAGTTTCTTTAAAAAAGCAACATTTTCAGCAAAAAGCTGAGAAAATCTAATTTTAAATTTGGACTCTGAAACAGATTTAGTAGTACGATGATCAAAACATAGATGAAGTAGATCGAGTCCATCAACACCAACAAAGCTTGCAGTCCTATTCATCGTCCTGGGTCGACATTTCATTTGGTAACGTTAGGCAGTTTTGATTTCTATGCTGTTTAATGTTGATGAATGCATTGTTTTACATATGCATCTGCTTATATAACAGTGAAAACACGGAAAGACGGAAAATTCAATCAATGGGTGGGAAGCGTTGTTTCATACAGTAAATGATGGAATTTCCGTCAATGGCGGGGAAAAGTGCTGACTGTAGTAGCATTGCATTAATATGGATTTTTTGTCAGTTGTTTTCCATTACTTCTTGAGGAGTTCAATACATAACATACCACACACTACAAAACTACATCTTTTACCAGTTAAACAACTTCTCTGGGTGCAAACTGCTGGATGAAGGCTGGAAAATGGTGTCATCATTGTTGCCTTTGAGTTTTTGGTGGTCTTGGTCTTAAGCCTAGTTTTTAAAATCCTTTGAAAGGGCATTACAGGCCGGCAATGTGTAATGCTTACACACTTTTTCCTTGTTGTTAAATAATGAGGTCACAAGCCAGCGGGTGAGAGGACACACACTGCAAAAAAAAAAAAAAAAAACGTAATCAGCAATGTGTCTTGTTTTCCGCTAAACATCCTTGAAACTTAAAAGCAAAAAAAATTCACTTGAGAAGCAAAATTGTGCAAATTATGGGACTTCTTATGGGATATCTTGAATTATTGTTCTTTAACCTATTGTCATATCTTTATATTATTACTTTAAAACTAAACCTTACTAAATATTTGCATTTGTTTGTCAAGTAAATGTTTCTTGGTTCACGAATGTTATTGTACTGGAAAACTAGACAAAAATGCTTATTAAAAATACATATTTTTGCAGTTCAGCCTAATAAAAGCTACACAAACTCTTTTATGTACAGTATTATCGTTTACATTAGTTTTAGATTACCACAAATCCAGTCAGTGTTGGGAAAACAGTAAATCATTGGGAATTTGTGTTTGAGTGGAAAGATTCTTTTTGGTAGGATGAATAATAATAATGTTATTTAGTAATAGAAATAATGTCCTTTAGGTGACAACCTGGAGGAAGGTTATTTTTTAAATGAAGGTTGCACTGTGATTGGATGAGAATCAATCAATCAATCAATCTTGTAACAGACTTACAACTATAAGTCTTCCTAAGTTTCCATTTCTTGTGCATAATATTTTTACAGACTTGGGTGGGAGCAGAATTGTGCTCTACTGAAAGTGAGATGATATTTGCTATAAAGTCTGCCGGCCTCATCCAGCACTATTATGCATTATGGTGCTGTATATACTGTACAGTCACAGTGAAGTTCTGATCTCTTTTCCAACAACAAACAACAACCAGATGTGCTGTTCAGTATGGCTGTCACACAGATAGCACTGCGCATTTTCGGGAGATATCGCCTTTAGCACTTACTATAAAAGGTCTTGTTTCCTCCTTTTCTAATCTTTTCATTCCTTCTTGGAGGCAGAGAGAGAAAGAGAGATTGCTTTTATTCAGGAAATTTGCCACGTGGAAGAGAGAGTAGGGGGCTCAAATGGGCTCTTCTGTCTTTCTTTCTCTCTGGAAATCAAAATTACCATATTAATGTCATTCATATCAAGCAGACACTGTGTGCACAATGTCTCTTGGTTTATTATGCTTGATCTTACTCCATAAAAGCTCATTTTACTTGTGCAAGGAAGTTTATTGCATAAAAACTAAAGGCAGAGTCAATGCAGTTCATGTTTATTAAAAGTAGTTTTTAAAGTAGATTTCTTAAAAACATTAATAGTGCACACCTTTGAATAATCTGTTATTAGTGAGTGTTGCTTTCAAAATGATTAGAAACAGGAAGCCTGCAATTAAACATTGTGGAGTTGAACAGCATCGCTCAGTATGAGTAGATCTTGCCAGGTCTGCAGGTGTTACAAAACATTGCCAGGAATTGTCTCATATAATTTATTTGTAAGCAGTGATTTTTATTAGTTCAAAGTTGCCATCAGATGTGTATTAAACTTAGATTGCTGCTGACACATTTTTCACTAACACAATGCAAATTCCAAAGCAGATTGCAGGTAAATTATATAAAAAATAACATGGATGATTGTTCTCCATTGACATTGCCAGATTTTTGTGAACTTGATAGAAAGAGAATATAATAATATAGCAACTAAATGTTTTTTGGCTTAATAGGCCCTTTTCACATGACGTCTCGCAACTTCTGTTTTGTGTATTCTTACTTGCGTCAGTATAGTGAAAGTGGAATGCTAGCGACACTTGAATGGATTACAACCAATATTTATATATCTGTCACTGCCACAAATACAGTTAGAGGATGACTGCAGCCGCCTACTTTCATTTACATTCAAGCCAGGCGTTTGGCAGATCTCAAATGAACTTACCGTTTGGTGAGATTTGCCGCTTGAAATTGAGGAAAAAGATGAAAATGGAGCAATGAAATCACACACTATCTGCTTCCCATAGTGACTCTTACTGTATGTGTTTGCTGTCTTTATTGCAGATGAAGTTGGTTAGATGTATTTGTCAGCATTTGTCAAATAAAAGGATGTTTTAGGTGTTTAATAGGAACAGAAAGACTTTTCATTCAATAAGTTATGTAATTCAGCACCTGTATGTTCAAGAATGAAGGTCAACATAATAAGCTTATATGCAGTGGTGTAAAGAGTACCTAAAGCACTTGAGTAAAAGTACAGATATCTTACAGCAAAAATGAATCCATTACAAGTTACAAGTCACCAAATTTTCTTCAAAAAGGTCTCTTCAATATAACAAATTAATGGATAAGTAATGAAATAGTCAAAGCCTACTTGCACTTGATATGCAGGTTTTGGCCCCATGACTTGCTGCAGTCATGTCCTCGTCTCAAATATGAAGCACCTGCTATTCACAGCTAATGCACTCGCATTCACATAATGTATAAACTTGTTAACTAATTTGGATGAGTAAAGAGTAAAGATATAGTACATTCATTGCCCTGTGGATCACTTCTTTAGTATCAGAAATAAACTGCTGCAGAAAAGGTTAGGTGCCATGCAAAATGTAACGAGTAACTGCATTACTCATCTCAAATGTATTGGTGTACTTATTCACAGAGCCGGACAGTAACGGAGTACATTTACTTGAGTACAGTACTTAAGTACAATTTTGAGGGATCTGTACTTTACTCGAGTATCATTTTTGGGGAGTACTCATTACTTTACTGAAGTACATTTGAGAGGCAAATATTGTACTCTTTACTCCAATACATTTCTATCCATAACCGTAAGTACCGTGAGTAAAAAAAAAAAGGAAAAAAGAAAAATCTCGGACACCCTCAATTTGTTGTTTCCCTCTCAAACGTGATTGGATTGTGCAGGTGCCACTGATTGGGACAGCCTATCAGCAATCACCTTCAGCTTTCCGCCAAAACTCAACTCCATGGTCAGATTTAGATAAGAGACGAAACCAGGGCTGAAACAATGGATGAAGACGCAGCAGGTCCATCCCGGGAGCGATATTTTTTTTCACAGGATGGTAGGGGAAGACTCATGAATATTCATTAGGGAACTCATCCCTGATTGGTCTGATGACCTACCCCTAATCCCGCCCCTAAACCTACCTGTCACTGGGGTTAAGACCAAGATTGAACCCCGCCCCTAAACCTACCCGTCACTGGGGTTACAACCAATCAGGGATGAGTTCCCTAATGAATATTCACGGGTCTTCCCCTACCATCCTGGGAAAAAAAAATATCACATCCCGGGAATGTGCCGACCCATGGCCCGGCTGGCCCCGCCTCGCCAGACTATTTCAATTTTCTGCAATGTTAAATAAAGCAACATGGTAAAAATATGAAAATTACTTGATTTTACTTTCAATTCCTTTTACATTCTCCAAGGTATTAATATTATCATAACTCCATGTAGGACGTTTCTGTACATAAATGTAAGCACTGTGGCAGTAGTAATGCAATATTTAGAAAATTTACTCTTGTACTCTTGATACTCAAGTACTTTTAAAACCAAGTACTTCAGTACTTTTACTTAAGTAGACATCTGACTGAAGTACTTTTACTTGTACTTGAGTAAAATTTAGCAAGGGGTATCTGTACTTTTACTCAAGTAATGAAACAGTGTACTCTGTCCGCCTCTGCTTATTCAAAAATTTTGTCAAGTAGAGAGTAAAAGTTGCTAATATTTTTGATACTTTAGTATAACTAAAAAGTAGCCAAAACGATACTTAAGTACAGTAACTATTTATTTACTCAAATTCTTACACTACTCCTTAGATGTTATTAAGTATGAAAGTCTACTTTTATAAAGTCTACTTTAATGTTAGTGCATTCTCTACTGGCCAGATGCACATGAATTGCTGGATCATTATATCAGACTTGTATGTGCTTTTTTCCTATCTCCCCTGACTAAGTGAAAGGAAAACACTGACCTCTTAAATGCAAGCTCAGTTGATTCATGTGTGTAATTGATTTAAAGCTAGATGATGTGCAAAATTAACAAGGGCGCCTATGACTGAAACCATTTGTCATGTGCCAGTAAAACGAGCCAGAAAGTGCAGCAGTATGGACAATCTTTTGAAAACAACAGCAGTCCAGTTTTGATTTATTTGAAAAATAACTTCAGTTTAGACGTTTAAAAAAAAATCCTCTGTGTTCTATACCTGTTTTCAACCTAAAACGTTTTACAGTTTTTTTCAATCGCTTTGCCACATTTTTCGAAGCAGTCTTAACATTCTCTAAACTGTAAGTTCATTGTCACAACTGTTTGCTGCTGGAACATCAGAACTTAATCGCATCTCTGCAAAACGTAGTAACTCATCCAAAACATTTAAATCATGTTTCAAAACCTAGTTATTTGTGTCAGTAAATTGGCCAATGCCACCAAAATAAAGTCTTTGTCACCGTGTGAGCCACACTGGTCAAAATGTTTAGATCCTTTTACACCATGGAAATATATACAAATTTCATATTTTTTTCTACTTTTTTGTTGACTCTAACTGCTTTACAAGGATCTCACAAGTTTTGTCTGTATACATACAGATTCAGAAAGTAGGTAAAAAGTTATTTGGAAAAATCAACACTGCAGTATAGAAAAAGAAAATGAACATTTGTATTTTTGCAGCAATGTGTTACTGTACATGTCAACTAAAAATTCTCAGATGCTTGTTGATTTGTACACATTCTATTATGTAGTTCTCTAACACATACAGTACATATCTTAGTTACAGTACATATCTTCCTATTGTTCTTCCATGACAAGAATTTTTCATTTACATGTAACTCTTTTCCAGAAAAAAGTGTACTGTAGTAAAAATACAAATGTATTTATACAGTACGGATGTTGCTGCTACTGTTCAGAGTTGTGATGTTCCTCCATTTTCACAAGTAGTGGTGACTGTGCTGTCAGCAAACTCCATATTGTTTCCAAACTTGATTGGCTGATTGATAAGATTGGGATTCCTATTTCATTAAAGGCAGGCCATTTGCCAATTTAGCAAACATTACACAATTCTGTCATTAATATTTATGGAATATATCACGCTGACAGATTTTGATCACTGAATGGATCATTTAGCATGTGCACGCTCGCACAATGAAATAATGATTAGAAGTTGTGAAGAGTTTGACAATGAATCAACTCATCAGTTTTGATCAACAAGCCAGGTGCATTTAGTCATTGTGCAAATTGTTACTCTTTTGCACACGTGCCAAAACACATGCAATTTGCTTAAATCAATAAGAAATTCAAATCTGATGTGAATAAGAAACTAACTGTTCAGAGATCTGAACTTACTGTTGTGAGAAAAAAAATCCAATTTGAGAACTGAAACAAAGCGATTGAGAAAAACTGTAAAATATTCAACTTCAGCATTTTTTCTCCTCTCTTCAATTACATTTTTTTTAAACAACCACTAAAACACTATATACTTGCAAGTTTAAGTGTCTAACTCTCAAAGTATCTTAAAAAATTGACTAGAGTTCACTGCCTCCATCCAATAGGGGGATTACTACCTTGTTTGAGAGTTCATTCAATGTCAGCAGGAAGATATTTCAAACTAAATGACCCTTTTTGTCACGATTTCCCTCCCTCCTTCTCTTTCAGGGACCTACAGGACCTCCTGGCAAGCCAGGATTACCAGGAAAGAGAGGGCCAAGGGTAAGCCTGTTAAAATCCTTCACTTATTTTCTCATGTCTTTGTTGCCGAGTCCAAGCTTAGGAGATCTCTATGTTTTTACTTCATCCAAGTCAACCTAATATTTCCCTGCATGCTACATTAAGTAATTTTGTTTGCCAAAGCTGCATTAAAAGGTGATGAAATTGGCATTTGGCGTGACTCACACTGGCAGTTTTTATCATCGACCACACTACCATGGTCCAGTTTCAATCACACTCCAATTGTTACTCAAGGACACTGGAACAACATGTTCTTTTTGTCTGGTGTTAGAAGGGGTAACAACATTGTAAAGTAAATTAGCATTTTAGAAATGCATCTGATGTAAATATTGCAAACATATTATGCCATTCATTATTGAGGTGTGTGGGGCAAATGGTGCTTCCATTTATTTATGGTCGAGGAAGGCGAGTTCCAATTAAACCCCAATTATCCATATGTTTAATTGGAAGGCGAGTTCCAATTAAACCCCAATTATCCATATGTTTTGAATAAAACCAAGGTCAACTACATTTCTGATGGCCTGCACTCAAAAATAGATTTGTAAAATCCAGTTTCTGTACAATACATTTTTTAAATTGTAAATTATTTTAAATTGTTTTCTTAGTCCATTTGCATTGAGACTATATGAATACTTTTGACTGGCCATAATCAGATGTATGCAAATTCACATCCAGACCAACACAGACATATTGAAAATTTAAGCACTAAATAAAAAAAAGTTATTTCCATATTTCTTGTTGCATATATTTAAATGTATTTAAAATCTTTAATCAAATTATTAGTTCACTATTACTACACATTTTTGTTGTTGTTGTTAAGGCTTCATTTTATTTTATGAAAAGTTTTCCTCCATTTATTTAATCTCATTGAAGTATTTCTTTGTTACAAACTGATAGTTTGTCGCCAGGGTGAGTAAGTACCTTGTAGAAATGACTTTTTGCTCAGTAAGATTGTAATCAAGAGTGGAAGAAAGAGTGAGACAATGAGATATCAGTTAGTCAGTGATTCAAAGAGACTTCCCTTGGTGGAAGTCTAGATGTTTTGTGTGTGAGATACCTGCCCTGGCCTATGAGACTGCCCTTTAGAGAGGCCCCTGAGGGCTGGACTGTGGGAAACCAATCTGTTGAGCTAAAGAAAGGGCTCTTTGTAGCAGTCTTATTAAAAGCATTTAAATCCTCACCGGTGCTCACCGGCTCTTAAGCTTTCCAGAGTGCCTGGTCAAGAGCATTGGGATCCTACACCATCAGTCAGTGCCGTAAGGATATTTCACGTAACTCCTAATATAAAAAAAAAATAATGGATGATATTTGTTTTGTAATATTAAAGTTTTTTAATTTCTGTAATGTTTGTTATTTGTCAGTTTTCATTCAAAGCAATTCATATGCATGATACAATTTGTTACATGGGAAAAGACATTCAGCTTTGGTTACAGAAGTGCAAGCCAAAATTCGCTGCATTTAGACGATCAATGCGAAGATTAAACGGGTCATGGACACATCAGAGCAAACTGGACATTGCAATGCAGTGAGCTACAATGGACGCTTCAATACATACAGCATCATCATGCACCAATTTATAATATTTACTTTCATGTATCCAGTGTAAGAGGCCTCAAATATTAAAAAAAAAAATGCGATCAGTTCCATACGTTAGATGGGCTTATTATAAGCAAAATGCTTGCATTTGCTCTACATAGTGTTAGTCTCGGTTGCTTATTCATAACACTTAGCAACACATCAAAATTGATTTCTAATATGTTGGACCTATATTGAAAGTACCTTTTGGGACATCACTTCACAGAAACCCGTATAAGATGTATTTGTGATGTATTCGTGATGATTGAGTTGGGGCAGTTGTGACACATGAATGGGCGTTTGCTTGGTTGTTTGAATATATGCTTTATTTTTGTAATACCGCTAGGTGCCACTAGTTTTGCAGAAATTACATACTACACCTTTAACCTGTTAACTGTCATCCCCCTTTTTAAGCATAGATACGATTAAAACTCATGAATGCTTTTGGAATACAGACATTAGGTTGGTCTTACTTTAAAGCATATAGTTGTCATATAATATTACCCTAAGACTGAAAACAAAACAAGACAGAAACTAAACATGAACATGTCATAAATCCCCCTCCCCGGAAAGCACATCCTCGCTCTGCAAAACATCTCTCATAGGGAGAGAGAGTGGGGGCTCTGGAGGAGGACACGGAACAGGCTAGGGACTGAGACTAGGGAGAAGATGAAGGTGGGTGGAGCCAAGGCGGAGATGGAAGGAACCAGAGCAGAGACAAGAGGAGCAGGATAATGACCACGAGCACAGACATGAAGGTCCACAGTGGAGCCGATGCAGGGAGGAGCCATGGTGGATCCTTGGAGGAGAGGCCGAGTGGAACCAGCGAGACGACTGACTGAGGTGGAGCTGGTGGGGATGGAGACCATGGCCGACCAAGATCAGCCGAAGAGCCAGGGTGGCGGCCACAGTGGAGCTTCAGATCGGCATGACCGATTGGCAGGCTTGGCAGACCGGGGCAGAGATGTTGTGAGTGAGGACAATGGAGAAACTGGGGGGAAGGAGGAGTACAACGGAGCCAGAGGTGTGGATGGTCGAGGCGCGGCTGCTGACTCGAATGTCTGAGGTGGAGCCAGAGCGACAATGGACAAAGGTGGAGCCAGAGGGACAGGTTAGCCTGATGGAGCCTGAGTGATTCATTACCATTTCATGGTGGAGCCGAGGGAGCATTGAGCCAAGGTGAAGCCAATGGGTCGGAGGGCAAAATTGGAGTCTGAGGCTTGGAGACTTGAGGTGGAGCCAAGGGATCCACATGCCAAGGCGGAGCTGATGACTGGAAGGCCCCAGGTGGATCCGTGCAGCTGAGTGGAACCACTGGAGGAGCTAAAGGGAGACAGCGGAGATGAGGCCGATGAACTGGATGGCTTTGACTGTGGAGGAGGGAGGCTGGGCAGGACCATCCACAACGAAGGAGACTTGGCGCTGGGCTTAACTAACGATGACTTTGATGATTTGGAACTGGATGGGACCAGTGGTGATTGTAGCATAGCAAAAACCTCCTCCTCCAGCTCATTACACAATACTTAATTCACCCAGCATTGTTTATGTACCTTAGCAGCATGAGTGTGTGCAGAGCTGCAATCACAACGAACTCCACCAATTATACCTTGACGATGGATGCTGTTACACACATACCTGGACCAATTCCAAACTTGCCTTGAGCTCCAGGACGAAAACAACCTCTGGCGATCGCTCTTGACTTCTTTGTGGCAAATCTCAAAGCAAATCTCAGGCAAATGGTGACAGTGAAAACTGAAAACAAAACAATACAGAAACTAAACATGACAGTGTCAGTGATAGTGATAGTTAACAGGCTATTAGGGGTGCAACGGTTCAAATAGCTCACTGTTTGGTTAGTATCACGGTTTTAGGGTCAAGGTTTCCGTATGGTTCGGTATGTGCTATGTTCAGGGAAAAAAAGACTACTGTCAAAAAAAAATAAGAACAAATAATCTAACCACAAGCAAAAGCACAAATAAATACAAAAGAGCAAATATACTAATACAATAAACTATGCTTTTCAGGTAGGTCTAACATTAGTTTTCAGATACAGAAATTGAATAAAACAATTAAATGCAAAATAACATTGTTTGTTTGACTGTATAAATTAAAGATTAATCCTTATTAAAGTTACAAAAGCTATTCAATTCAGAGCTGATTCAGTAGGCCTACACTGACATTGTGAGTTGTCTTTCTTGACTGTATAAGTTCACTTAAGGCATAACAGTATTATGTCTGCTAGGATAGCCTACTCATCAAGATGGACATACTTTTTGTGTGAATTTGTCCATTCAAGTGCAAGACTTGAAAGAGAATTAATGTAAAAGTAATGCAAAAGTACTAACTTGCTGCCCATAAAAAGCAGAAGTGTGACATAATTAGTTGCTTTTTATAATAGTATAACTTTGAAAAGTCAAGTTCCCAAAGACTGCTCAAGAATTGTTGAATGGTAAAGAACATCTGCTGGCTAAAAAAATATATAAATGTGAAGGTCAGAGGTCATGAACAAATCCATGTTAGTGAATTCCACTCTTTCACATCTTTAATTCATTATACTGTACTAGCATTATACTAGCAAATTAAACTGTCCTCTGAGAACAATCTAAAACATTTATTCGCAGTGTCTTATACCATCTGAAAAGGTTTGTTCTGTGTTAGCTTTTCTTCTAAACTTAGTCAGCCTAATTTAATTAGTCTGGTGCATTGTCACTTCCTTATTGTCACATGCACTTTTTTGAAAACAAACAAAGCAATTTTCCACAATTCCACAATCCATACTACTTTAGTGACTACACCAAGTATGGTAGTGTTTATGTAGTAATTCATCCCTCAGGTCTCTCACAACTGCACTGCAAACCATTCCCTTCTGTGTCACCATGTGCTGGGTCATGTGATCTGTAAGGGTTGTCTGGTGTGAATCAATGCCTCATAGATGACAGACATGAGTGTTGGACATACTCTATCAACACAGTAAAATTCTCTGACGTACAATTTGTCTCTGTCGTTGCCACTGCTAAAGCTGTCTTAGATCAGATTCTTTACAATGCCAACCCTTCAAAGTTCACTTTAAACATAGCTTAACTTGGTCAAGAGGCCAGATCAGACAAATATATTCTCTCAAGTGCACTTGTAAACATTAGCAGGGGCCATCTTTGAGCCAGGTCAGGGAGCTTTGCCATAAGTCAGCTATTCTCAAATAGATGAGGCGGAAAGTGACAACCACCACGCGCGTCTTCCCACACAATTGCCTGTTGGAGAGCTGAAAGTGAGCAAGAGAGATTAACCAATATGTAACTTGATAGGCTTTCTTGATACTCCTCTCTCAATCTCCTCTGATCACAACGGCCACATGTTCAGAACCCGACCAAACATAAAAAACGAGGTGGAAATCTGTACATGAGCTTCTTGTAAGTATCTCCATATGGCCAGTTTGTGTGCACTCAGCAGGAAGGGCAATGAATAAGAGCCCCACTCATGACTAACCCCAAGTGGATCATACATAAATAATAGCGCCGACTTGACAAGTAGACTTAGCATTACCTCTCGGCTCTTGCTAAGTCTTTGAATTTCACCGTTGCATGTTATTTGCTCTACAATATAACTTCACTGATGGTTGTCAGCTATCACTCAAAAATATTTAGGCGTAAATTTAAGATTTATATGTTTGAATTGCATATAAAAGTTCCATCCATTTGGATTACACAGTTTTAACATAGAAATATAATGCATATTTGTCATTCTTCAATAAAACAAGTAATATTTAAAAGTACAAATGAACTGAATGTGTTTCAAATACACTATAACCAGATTTGTTATTTATTTATCATCAATAAATCCCATTTCCTTCTTTTTAACTAATTGAATATTCCTTGTAATTTATCAAATGATAATTACGTAAATGAATATAAATTAAAGTTATAACTATATACAGTATACAGACATGAAATGTAGTCGAGCACACTTTCTGCATTTTAAAGAGCTGATTGAGGTGTCTAGACCACAGCGGTGGATATTTATCAGATTGTAGTCTGCTGCATCCTCCACAACACCCTTGAGATATGAATGCATCATGCTAATTTCTTTCAGCACATTTTGTGCTTTACATGATTTGCTTTTGCCTTTGGTGAATTGTGTGCTAAAACAATGCAGAAATCCGGAGCAAATAAACATCAGCAAGCACAAACCAATTTCCCCACTGTTTTATTTTTGCATTATTATGGCCTTTAGTTTCAGTTAGCACGTCTTATCCTCCGACGTAACGGCATCTGTATTGTGGCTTTTCCAGTTTGTTGTTTAAGATCACTTCCATTTTGCCTACTTTGCTAGCAGAGCGTGTAAATCAGTGTCTAGGGAGCTTTCTTGCACTCTTTCTCTACTCAAGCCCCCTGTTCGCTGCTGGAAAGTCAGCTAATGAAGAAAAGCATGTCCATATGTTATATGCCAAAAGCATATGCCAGACCTTTTAAAACACAACACTTTCTTGTTAAGTGGAGGGCAATTTTCCGAATGTGTGCCTTGGGCAAACTGGGCTACTTGCGTATAGTACTTATCACGAGGGCCAGAATAATAAAAAAAATGTATGATATATTTAAATATTTCTCCATTCCCTTGGACTTGGACTAAGCTGCTCCCCTTTAGATTCCGACAGGGTTAGTTAAGGGACTAAAGTAAACGTTCTGATTCTTGTTTAAAACACACAGTGTTTGAGCTGAAGGTGGAGGGCTGAGAGTTCTTGAACTCCTGAATGGTCTGCTGATTTATTGCCCTGACATAATGTGATTTTTATTTCATTCTTTACGACTTTCTGTCTGAAATGTATAAAGGCACCCAAGTGCACCACACATTGTTTTTTGAGGAATTTACAGAACTTCCACTCTGGAGTCACCTTTTTATTTTTACTGTACTGAAGTCAAAGTCAATTATTAAAAAACGTGTTTTTTAATGCATTGTTATTTTAAAAATATTTAAATTAAATTCTAATTTATATCTATAGTAAATAATGTTCTTCTTGAGCAGTTTCAACTGCATGATTATATCAGAGAAATATATCGCTAACCTAAATGAAACCAGATTCTGCCCCTGTTTATACAACCACTGGCACGGGGATGCAATTTTACCTCATCTGTTAAAAAAAGAATAAATTAATTCATCCTTCAATTGAAGCCCGGGAGTTTTAGAGAAGATACATTTTGATAAAAAGGTGTCACCACATAGAGGGGAAAAAAACTTTTAAGGCTTCCAAACTAAATATCTGACAATATAATTTCCGCTAAGGAAAAAGTTGTTTGATGACAGATGAGTTGTGACAGATGTTTTCTTTAATAGGCGGTTGTCTTTGATTTAATTAGCTTGTGTAGCTTAGATCAGAGAGGGTCAAATTATCGTTTTACAATGTCATTTAAAAATGACATTGTCAAGTTGCAATTCCTAACTGGGCAGTTACTCATTTTAACTGCCAAAGTCAATTTCAACTCACATTGACACTTTATGAGTGTTAATTTGAGACCCTGATAACAGCGATTGAATGTGATGGTCATGTGCATGTAAAACAGTCCACTACATGAGTATTCATTTCACTGACTCTTCACTTTTTTATGCCCCTCTCCTTTTAATTATAGTCTGTTTACTGGCTATTTCTTTTGGCAAAACGAAAAACAGTAATATGGGTCAAGGCCTGTGACCCAGCTTAAGTGTCCGGCAGTGATTTCACAGTAACTATAGAGAAGAAAGCACACAAATACAAGTGAACATGTGTTGTTTTGTAGGGTCCCCTTGGTCCGCATGGAAACCCAGGCCGTCCAGGGTCCCCCGGGCCCAAGGTATGTACCACTGAATACAGTATTGTGTTTGGAAATATGGGACCAATTCCTTGTTTAATTTAGTTTAATTTTGCATTTTGTTTTGCATTTTGTTTTGTTTTGTTTTGTTTTTTGCAAAGCAACAAATTGATCAGTTTGTTTTGACATACCATAAAAAAGCTGTTCTTGTAAAATGCAAATCTTGTAATTATTAGTGAATTCCACAAACTTAAAGGGATACTCTACTGGTTTTTCATATTAAACTATGTTAATCCCTTAACTAAGACGAGTTGATACATACCTCTCTCGTCTCTTACATACCTCTAAATCGCTGTCTTGCGGCGAAACTTTGTTTGAACTTATCTCAGCCCTGTTCATTCAATAGGATCCAAGCAGAGAAGCGACCAAACACCTCCACGTTTTCCCTATTTAAATAGAGTTACTAGAGTAGTGTAACTCGACCAAGAACGGTGACACAAAATAAAACGTTGCGCTTTTCTAAGCGTGTAAAATGGATAGCTATATTGTATGGCGGAATACCATATAGCAAGTGCTTGGGAGCACTTCGACTCGGCACAGTAATATCATCTCTCGTGAAAAATCCGCTCCCGTTGAAATGAGAGCTATGGTATTCCGCCATACAATATAGTTTCCATTTTACACGCTTAGAAAAGCGCAACGTTTTATTTTGTGTCAATAACGTTCGAGTGTCGCTTCTCTGCTTAGATCCTATTGAATGAACAGGGCTGAGATAAGTTCTAACAAAGTTTTGCCGCAAGACAGCGATTTAGTGGACGCACTGAGACGAGAGAGGTAGCCTATGTATGAACTCGTCTTAGTTAATATGAAACTTAGTTTAATATGAAAAACCAGTAGAGCATCCCTTTAAAGAAGCTCATTAAGCATAGGGGTTGAAAAATTAAACTGAAACACCTGGTTTTCCACTGTAATAATTTATCAGTATGGTGTAGGACCTGTTTTTGCAGCCAATACAGCATCAATTTGTCTTGGGAATGACAGATACAAGTCAAGAGAACAATGTTTGACCCATTACAGTATGTGCACATGGTCCTCCAGAATGGTTCGGTAGTCCTTGGCAGTGTTGCGCCCATCAAGCACAGTAGGGAATGCCATGATATTGCTGCCCAAACCATCACTGATCCATCCCCGTGCCTCACTCTGGGCATTCAACCGTCCATGTGCTAAGCCTTTTTAAGTCTTCTTCACACTGTAACTCCCACGGATGTGGGAAAGACAGTGAAGGTGGACTCATCAGAGAACAATGCATGCTTCACATTTTTGCACTGATTTACACTGTTGTCACCAATGAAACCAACATTTAGCACTGGCACGAGTGACCAAAGGTTAGGCTATGGCAGCCCGACCATGAATATTGGCTCTGTGGAGCTCCTTACGAACAGTTTTGGTGGTAACAGGTGTTCGAGGTGCGCGTTTAATTCTGCAGTGATTTGGGCAGCTGTGGTTTTATGTTTTTTGGATACAATCTGGGTTAGTACATGGACATCCCTTTCAGACAGCTTTCTCTTGCGTTGACAGTTACTACTTATCCTACGTAGTGGTATGCTGGCATTGCCCTGAATACTGTAACACTCTTGATACACCTTAAAGGCTTGCTGTCCTGGTCACAGTAAGCCAGCAAGACATGTAGCAACAATTTGACCTCTTTTGAACTCTGATATATGTCCCATTATGTAGTGGATTGCAATATATTATGTGCAGCTGTGCTACTGCTCTGCTAATACAACCTTCACACTCTGCTCTTACTGATGGAATGTAAAATCAGTGAAGATTGATTACCAGGCTGTGCAAATATAGGCGTTAAAGCTCCAACACTATATTGGCCAGTGTTTCAGTTTCCTTTTCCAACCTCTATACATAAGCTTTGATCTACTCAATGGCTTCAATTTATGAGCCATATGTGCTTTAAGTAGCACTTTAATAAGTGACTGTTTTTTTTTTACAACAGTGATATCACAAGGTAGTTTATGTATTATTTTATAATACCTAGAAAGACCGAAACAAAAACAAATAAAACATACTACCACTGTACTACAATAAAAATATGGCTACTTTGGGACCCAAGAGAAAACCAGTAACTATTCCATCTACATTTAGCAGTTGTAAATTAAAAGAGAAACAATAAAATCATGAGTACCTGAATTCTGATGAACACTGGCAAGAAATATAGGATGATGTATGAGGTTGACGACATTATTGGACCTGTTTATTTCCATTCATGTTTTTCACAGTCGTTCATTTTACCATCTGGCTGCTTGTGGCAGGCTTACGATAGACCAGGAGAACAAAGATCTTTTTTAGCCATATGAAGGCTGGCCCAAGTTAAAATTTCCCTCTTTTGTTATTACTGCCAAATGGGACAAAGATGAGACAAAAATGACAGAATGAGACCCACAGAATTAACACTTAGTTGCAGTATATTTGTTGTGGGATTCCAAGCAAGCGTTTCTCTCTGAAATAGCAGTAAATTTGTCATTCATTGAGCAGCAATTCATCAAATTATGTATAAGAGTTTGATAACTGGCATATATCCAGACACATGGTGTAGACAAGCACGCTTTTGGCTTGAGAGCCGAGGTGTCTGAATCGCAGTGTTGGAATGATGTTGTACAGTCTCTGCAAAGTATTGGTCTCCTGAGTCTTCCACAACCAAATTCAAAACTGATTCGTATAAGAGTGTAATGACTGTTCATCAGAATTCAGCTACTCACGCTTTTATTGTTTCTCTTTTAATTTACAACAGCTAAATGTAGATGGGAGAGTTACTGTTACTGGTACAGATTTCATGGGCATGTTTACACTGTTACTTGATTTTCATATTTTGTAAAACAGTTGCAAAAAAATTACGGAAGCATTGAAAAAAAAAAAACTGTATTCATTGCAAAATTATCCTACTAGAGAACAATATCTATTGACAGTTATAGATGTGTTTAAAACACAGCCATAAAGCATGGCTTCATCCCATTGCCTGAAAAGGCAAAAGAATGTGGTGTGTGAACCCCAGTGTCATTGCAGAGACTTACTGTAAACTTATTCTTCAAGTGTTCATGGGTCACTCTCTTGTGTAAACAACACTCCTTTCCTTTGCGAGCCTTCATTACTCTTATCCATAGACTATATAGAAAAATTGGAATCCTGTTACAGTCTTCTGTTTGGAATGGGTTCCAAACAGGGGTCACAGTAACTCCCCAGTAACCTCCTCATTTCCTGTGTGATGTATACTTTATTTACAATTGGCAAAACAAGGGTGAGTGGTGTTTCAATGTAGGCAGTTTGCAAAGCCTTTTAAAACAACACTCTCTGTTTAACATTTATGAAAGCTTTGGTTAATCTAAACACACCTCTTTGTAATATTTTACATTTTTTCCACAAGTAGTAGTTTGGATCCCTCATACATATTCTATGTTGGTTGTTGTTAGTTGTATTAGTTGTTTGTCCTCTGTGCATTACAGGGAAAAAAGGGAGACCCTGGAAT
This sequence comes from Chrosomus eos, assembly GCA_036326025.1. Classification (NCBI taxonomy): domain Eukaryota; kingdom Metazoa; phylum Chordata; class Actinopteri; order Cypriniformes; family Leuciscidae; genus Chrosomus; species Chrosomus eos. The sequence continues at coordinate 18,512,079 of CM070820.1, read as the reverse complement.
TTCACCTGGCAGAGCACCAAATGGAATAAAGGTATGTGATACCATATCCCTCATTATTCTTTATTTAAACATTTTATTTATTACAAGTATTGTTAATAATGTTCATCATAATGTTCTTTAGCTTATGTACATGTTAAAGTGGTTGCAAAAATATATTGTGTTGTTTGCAAACATTTTTCAGTATAATATGTATGTTTATGCTCTCATTCCTTGAGAAATGGGACAGAACCTTAATTCTGCTATTTTTTTCTGAAATGTTTTTATCCTTTATTCTCTGATAAATAGAAAGTTCATTAGAACAGCATTTATTTGTACCTTTTGTAACATTCAAAATATTATTTACTGTCACATATGATCAATTTAATGCATCCTTTACTAAATGAAAGTATTATTTCATTTCCAGAGAAAATCATACTGACCCTAAACTTTTGAAAAGTAGTGTGCAGTATCTATGTGTTTATGTCCTGACAGATGGAATATGTTAATAAGAACAATGTTCCTCTTTTATAAGTTTTCACAACTGTATTTTTAAATGTCAACTTTGAATATTTATAAAATAAATGTATGAAATCAGCCAATATGAAAGTCAGTCTTCATCGTGAAGGTTCTCTTTCTTTATTTCACCTTCTCAAGACAAGAACGCAGAGTTAGTGTGAGAAAATGGAATAAGAATGAGATTACACCCTAATATATGTTTTAGTTTTTAAAAATGTTAAGTTTTGTAGCCTGTTCTGTCCCAGTACTCAAGAATCATTAAGCAAACAAGCATCATGAATTGTGTGGTGTCTCTGAATATGTTAACATTGCCAAGTGTACCATACCAGAATAATTTTCAGCGTCCTTCTTTATAGGGGGATCCTGGGATATTAGGGCTACCCGGACTACCTGGTCAAGCTGGTCGGAAGGTAAGAGCATTCTTTGATTCATCTACTATAGGGAGACTCCACCAAGGTCACGTCACAGAACGGATCCAAGAGTAGTTCCCAACCCAGATGTTTGGAATTGTTCAGCACACTTAATTTGCAACAGCAAATCATTATGTTTTCCAGGAAACATTATTGCTTTATCAGCCAATGCTTAAAGTAATCCCTCACATGAAATCATATCACGGCATATTCTGGATGGAAGTACATCAGTCCAACTCAGTAAATGCGAAACAGGTTCTCGAACTGTGAACTAAAATCAGTTGTGTGAAATCCCACTGGAAAAGGTTCTTGTAGAAAAATCCCCCCTGCTTTTCTGGAGAGAAAACCCAATTTGTTTCAGACATGTCCAGCTGACCTTGATGTCCTCTAACACTGTGTGAATGGGATAGCCAGCGCATGACCTCATTGTATTCCAATTTCAAGGGATGTCTGTGGAACATTCCTTGTAAAATACTGTGGTTTACCTCCATGTAGTATGTGTATTTTATTTTAAAATGAGCTTTACTGAACAGGACCAAATAGGTGTCATTATAGCGCAGCAAAAGAGGTAAATGGATACCAAATCAAATTAACCGACAGCACTTTGGCCAGGGCAGAAGGCCTGCTTCAAAACACTCATATTTCCAGTGAACATATACACAGTCTACACCGCTCAGTCTACACCGGTGAAATGAAGTTGACTCTGCCAGGTCCCCTTACTGACACTTTCAGCCATTCTGCTACAATCTGTCTAATGCCAAATTGCAAAGACATCCATACTCACTTACTCCAAATGGGAAAATGTGCTATTAAGCTTTTAATAAACTTTCACCAATGAGGCAGAATGACATTTTCTATTGGGTTTAAGAATTTGGCATACAGTACACTGGCATGATTCTAAGAAGTAATTGAATGTTCTGTTGAGTTGCACATGCAGTCAAACAACACACACAAAGAGACCCATACATGCACATCATATTACATCAGCAGCATATATTCAGAATCAATGGCGTTTAAATGTGTTTGTTTGAACGTTTGGATCAAAACTGCTCTCTGAAACATTGTAAAATAATGGAATTACCTGGCATTTTCTCTGCCTCCATGTGTTTCCAATCACACAGCCAAAGAAAAAAATTAAAAGCTGGTGGAAAATAGTTACAGACACTACTTGTGCTGAATTACTGCTGGCAGCAAACCAGAAAGTTATTCCATCCATGGGTCTTGGCCAAAGACAAAATCTTGTAACAATAAAACAAATGAAAAAAAAGTAAGACTCAAATGTACTGTAAAGTAACACATGTACAGTTAGTAGCACTGACACATTTGGTCATATGAGCAGGTGACAATCGGTCGGTTTTGAGTTATGCTTTTAATTCCAAAGTAGTGAGCGATGTACAGTCTTTCAGTCCTTTCAAACTAGGGATCAGCAGATGTGGACTCTGGCACATCTGGACAGTGTGTTGTAATAGGACAAGCGTAGGCTACTAACGTCTGTTTGGAGATTGTGCTGCTCCACCCCTTCTATTTCTCACTGAGGTTCACTGGGACCCTGTTGGCAATGGTCGTTTATACACTGTATTTGTCATTTGGTGTGTGCGACTATTTCATAGACCCAAGCTGTGAACGGTGAACCGCTGCACGCCGTGTATATGTTAGACATTTTTTTCTATGATGTGTCCTGAAATGATTTCTGTAGAGCTAACTCCACTTCATTCGTCATTACATGCTCCAGATTCTTTTCTACTTACTCATATTCCCACACTCAGCTGCTCTATGCTCAGTTGCCCTTACTTATCAAAGTTCTCAGACATTTTTGAACCAGTTTTTGTTTTTGAAGCAAAGCATCAAAGGCAAGCATCGCTATGACTATTGCTCCTAATCGGGTATTAATCGGATAACTCCTTACCCTACATATTAAACTGGTAACACTTTACAATAAGGGCCCAGTAGTTACTTTAGTTAATGCATCAGCTACCATTAACTAACAATGAACAATGCATTTGTTCCCATATTAACTGATCTTTTTTAATGTTAGTTCATTCTTACTCATGTTAGCTCAGGTCCATTCAAAATTTTAACAAACACAACTTTTGACTTTAGTAAGGTATTATTAAATGTTGAAATTAACATTAACTAAGATGAATACATGCTATAGAAGTTTTAATAATTGTTAGTTCATGTTAACTGATATAGTTAATGTTAACAAATGGAACCTCATTGTAAAGTGTCACCATTAAACGTTTTTGCTAAAAAAGTGAATGGCCTCAAATTGTGTGGCTTTTGAGAAGAGGTGAGCAAATACTTTTCTTTGTGATCAGATTCACCGATTTTGCTTGCTGGACTATAAAACAGGCAAAAATTATTATTTTTTTGGTATTTTCCCATATTCTTTGGTCTGGTTTGTTGGCTTTGAAGCTGGTCAGGCTGGGATTTCATCTATATAAACTGAAGACAAGTTTAGTCTGATTTTGAGGCTGGTTTGTGGTGTCTCTTTTAAGCATTAAACACCTTAGCAGCTGCATGGCAACACCCTAGCAACCATCCACAAAATCCTAGCATTATGTTTTGCAAAATAACCTTTGTACGGGCAAACCACTTGCATTTATGAAATTGTAAAAATATTGACATTAAGGCCAATAAGAAGCCTGGGACTAAAAACACCTGGCTCTTGTTCTGAAAATGGGTAAACCGTAATTAAACCCATACAGTACTGGAGACAAGAAGACCTGCTAACCATGTGCTGTCATTATGTGGCATGGTTTAAGCTAAAAACCTTGCAGAATTGAAAGGAAATTAGCCTTAGGAATTGGGTGAAAATAAATCTCAGACAGGGATAAGACTGCTATAAAACAGTTAACATCACATTCTCTGAGCTAAAAATTGAGTTATTTTTCTTTCCTTTTTTAAATGGGCTTTTGAACACGCCATTCCCTGCCACCTGTCTGGGCAATAGGAATATGTTCGTTCAACATCAACAATCTCAAGACTTTCAACCACATCTGTTACCGAATATCAGTCCCATAGATGTCCTTGTTTGTAATAGCATATTTATATTAAGCTTTATTCTTTGCTAATCCCTGTCACAGATTTACTGAATGAGAGAAAAAGGGACGGCTTCTGCAGGGAAAAAAATACTTTTGCTTTTACTCAGCTAGAGGTGAATGACCATTTGGGAGCAAGACTGTCCTTTGGCATCGACTGTGAAATGGAACTAGAACAAGCTGCGTTTTTTGGAATTGGAGGCATCCATTCATAGTTACCTGGAAGAGAATCTGTGTCTGCAATAGTTTCAAAAAAAGACACTCTCGGGTCAAGAGAGGGAAAAAAACTTGATCTTTTTTTCTGTAGCTAAGGTTTACATAAGAAAAATAGTACAAAACAGTCAAAAGGAGACAGATATTACAGACTATGTTGGGCTATGTTTTTTTTTTGACCAAAATTAGAACTGTCAGATGTTTCTAGAGATGAAAATATATCAAGTCTAAATTAAGTAAGTGCTAAGCTATCTTGGATCATTTAGTTGCGCTCGATATCAACAGCAATCACAAGAAGTTAGTGCTTACATTTATGAACCTGTTTCCCAGTGGGGAAATTTAAAAAAAAGTGCTGCTGAGATATTGTATTAAGTCTGTCTGATACTCAATTTTACCTCTTTTGGGCTTTGTAATTTTTTGTTGGCTGCATGAAATCGGATTTTTACAAATCAAATTTGCATGTGTCTTGATCTCTGATTATTAGATTTCAGGCCATTTGGAATTCGGCATGTCATGCATAATGTGCCATACAGCTGTGCCCACATTCACTATGTTTACTCACTCACTGAACTACTGTACATGGCATTCATTATGTAGTAAATTGTGAATAAATGAGGGAAACAGAAACAGATCATACAAAACTATTGGTGATATAGGGTAAATGTATAGTGGTGATAGTGTAACAGGTGTAATGGTGTTTTACATGCCTCTAACCAGATGAAAATGTAAACATGATGACATGAAATACATGGACAAAAAAGTGCAAACATAGAAGGGAGACTTTATCTTCTAAAGATCCACCACATGCATACACCATCATACATGTGCTCAGGCTCGAAATAATTGCTTCCTTTTATTACTATCTCTTTAGCTCACACATCTGGGATTTATTTGTTCTCTATTTATGCATGGCACCAGCGTAAGCACCAATGGCAAGACACATTCCTTTATTCATGGCGATGGAGACTGGTCCTGCTTCCTTCTCTGACTCTTTAGTTCTACGCTAGGGACTTCCCTATCCTTTATGTAATCTATTTCCATAGTTTAGGGGGAGGAAGGGCATTGTTCATTGTCCGCTGCAGCAGAGCACTCAGTTCCAGTGTGGAGATCACAAGCCCGTGTGTATGCATTTAACCTGTCTTTGATCGCTTGTGCCAGCCTATGATTTGTTTTGTTTACTTTGAAGAGTCCTTACTAATTAGGTTTCTGTGAGCAGCGTTTTGTAAAGAGATTTGCTCCAGCAGGCACAGATAAACACAGAAAACTGTTGATGGAACATTTGGCAGACTTGGCACTGTCACAGAAGCTGTGGATGGAACATTTGCTCTTAATCACATACAGTAGCCTCAAAATGTATTTGGATACTGAAACCACATTTAAAAATGTATTAATGTTATCGCATTATGTAAGAAACTAATTGGTATGTATTACTTTTTTAAAGAAAGATAAAAAAAACTTTTGTTAGGTTTTGAATTGTTTAATAAAATAATAGATCATAATAGCACTAATTAGGATACATGTTAAACCTGTGTGAACCTTAGGGGAACTGACTTCATAGAACTACTAAAAAGACCATGACATTTGGAAAAGATCATGAAAAGCTCTGGCATTATTTGTTTGCAAAATATTTATAGAATTTTGTTTCTAATATAATTGAATTCATGCATTTTATATGTCCAAACTGCTTTTGGGAACACTGTAAATATCGTATATATACGTATTATATATGTATATATTAACACTTCTATTCAAAGGTTTGGGGTCTGTAAGATTTTTTAAATGGTTTTGAAAGAAGTCTCTTATGTTCAGCAATTGGGTAGCATATTTAAAAAAAAAAGTAAAAACTGTAATATTGTGAAATATTATTACAATTTAAAATAACAGTTCCCTTTCAAGGTAACTTCTACGCTGCGTCAGCTGCTGACGCTATGGTGAGGTACCCTCGCGGAACCCGGTGTCTGAGGCACATGCACAAGCACGGCATACAATGGCCGATACAGTGCTATGATGTTGCAAGGTACACCTCAGCATATAAGAAGGGCACCTGAGAACACGTCGCCCAGGGCAGGACTTAGGGGGCTCCTGGGTTTGTGGTTACATTTGAGCCTTATACCTACACTACAAATGACCTCAAGAACATCATGTGGAGTAGCAAAAAATACACAAAAATGTAAATATTCTTGAGGTTCATAGAACAATTAAAATACAGGATCTGCTCTCTCTCAGTTGAGAGAAGATCAAAACCCTGAAATAACACTGAGCAATAAAGCCATAAATAATATTATAAAAATGTATTGTCATATCTGTGTTAGATTCTTAAATTCAATGAATAAATTAAATCTGAATAAAAATACACTGTATGTCTACAATCAAATGAAATCACTATCAACATAATCCATGCATAGAATTTGCATAAATTATATTAAGAGATTAAATACATATAATTAGATAATTACATTTTTCATGTAGGCTAGAAATATTAAATGATTGGAAAAATTAAATGACGATAATAGGCTACTATGAAATTAAATTAAACCCGCCAGGTGGTGGCAAATGGGTGAGTTGAATCCTTAAATCAACAGATTCATACTTTATTTATAGCCTAATTGAATCATTTAGGCTACTAATCTGAGGAACAAAACACTGATGCTAGGAGACGCAGCGGTTCTGCTGTTTGTTCTATTTTTTTAGCCGCTTTTTGTAGTTGTATTTTTTACTTGATCTTGGGTACTTGAGTGACGTAAACACAAAATTAAAAAAAAATATCTGATCATCCTCCATAACGCAGTCACACTTTACATCTCATAGCATCTGTTAACTCTTAAGGTGATGATACACAGGGCAACTTTTTGAGCAATGTTGCTGGGCAATCTTGCTGGGTGATTGTTGCTTAGGCACTTTCCCATTTAAAATGGGCAATACATTTCTATCTGGATAATTTAGATCGGTCGTGGGCCCTGTGTCTCATATGGTTGCCTGTTGACGGCAACATTGCCCAGCAACATTGCTCAAAAAGTTGCCCTGTGTATCATCACCTTTATATTTCCAGGGCAACGACTGACACATTTGTATTACATTCCAAAGAGCTCCGTTATCAGCGCCACAGTGGAAAATTAAACCATATCCGTACTGGCTGGGACGGATCAGCACCAAATAGAATGGTTAAGCAAAGAGAGCAGCGGTTTGGCCAGACGGTGGAAAAGTGGCTTTTGATGGAGCAAAATGGCAATGAGACGGGAGATAGCGCTCAAAACTCTTTAGATCGCAAAATTTTGTGGAACATTAATATAAATGGTCATCCTCTGTAAAGAAGTAAGGCGTGAACATAACTCTCTTTTAAGGCGTGAACATAACTCTCTTTTGGACTGAAGCCTTAATAGAGCTGTTTAAAGTAGCCACGTGATCACAAATTAATCAGAGCAGATGCGATTCAATAAGTGTATCCTTCTTCTATGTGAAATAATTATAAATACCAGTTTTATGCAGTTTGACTATGGCCTTGATCGCAGTCGGAAACTGTTAGCTCCTGCTGGCCCGTTTATAGCCCTTGCGCGTACTGGCTCGACACTGGAAATGTGGCTAATAATTTCTGACTGGCATACGTTAACTGTACAAATCAAACAAACATAAACGGGGCCTCCTACAGGGCTGGGTCCATAGGCTGCATCCCAGTCAAGCCCAATGGTAAGTCCCAGGGACGTGCACAGACATTTTGAGGGGCAGGGGCTCAAGTGAAAAAAAGGGCACTTCTCATAATTACATTTTTTTTAACAAAAAAGTATATATATATTAACACAACTTAATATACAACTTAATACTTTTTAGAAAAAATAATTAAAACCTCAAACTCCTCAAACTCACGCAATTGTTTCACGCATGACTGTCATCATCAAATAAAACCTTCAAAATTCACAATTAGATGGAGTTTGTTTTAAACCTACTATCCTCCATCTGTTTGCATCTGTAGCAGGGGTGTCACTAGGATTTTCATTTTAGGGGGGCTAAGCCCCCAATGAGGGTATGATTTTTTTTATAATTTTTTATATATATATATATATATATATATATATATATATATTTTTATATATTATATATATATATATATATATATATATATATATATATATATATATATAAAGGTAACACCAGTTTAGGATTTAATGCTCACTATTAACCAGTTTCATTACCATGCAAAGGCAGGGTTTTATAATAACTGTGGTCCCAAATGTTTAAGCAGGGAAGGGGGTTCGGGGTTTCCCCGAGAAAATTTTGATTTCTCTAATCTATTATGTGCATTTTAAGATGTTTTGAAGGCCAAAAAATTGGATAACAGCTTTAAAACCATGTCAGTGGGCAGCTGATTATTTTTCTCTTTTTATTTTTTTCTCTGATATGTGCATTTCAAGACGTTTGAAGACCAAAATAGAAATATAAATAGGTTTACGCCGCCTTCACACTGGCAGTTGAAATCAGCTCCGTAATACGCAATACGCTCCCAGCGGCCGTCGTACTACACCGTGAAAAGCGTCGGAAGCGAGTAGAACAAAAATGGCGGAGAGGTTAGAAAGGTTGATTCTGTCAGAATGTACAATTCTGTATGATCTCTCTGATGAGGGTTATAGAGGCATAAATAGAAAGGCTGCTGCGTGGAGGAAAGTTGCTCAGGACGTTGACATGTCAGGTCGGATATAAATGTGATTATAGCCTACATTTTAATTGTATTAACTGCCATAATAACGTTCTAAAATCATGAAAATAAAACAATGACATGACAACTTATCGTTATAAAATCATTATTTATTGTATTAAAAGTTAAGAATTCAGGTTTGTTTATCAGTACCATAGCAACGCATAACTTCCGCTGGAATTGTCAGATAGGAACCGTCCGTAGCTTTTCGCAAGAGTTCAATTTTTTGAACGCATCCGGATGACCAACGGACACGATTTTCTTCGCACCGCACTCGTTCGGACCCGTTACGGACCCATTCGCATGCGGTCTGCGAATCTCCATAGGAAATGAATGACTTCCGGTCGTTTCGCTGCCGTATCGGAGCTGATTTCAACTGCCAGTATGAAGGCGGCGTTGCATGTCAGTGGGCAGTAGATTATTTGTCAATACCTGCTCGTCTCCTCATCTCCATCACTCTTTCTTTTTTTCCTCAGTCTCTTCCTCCCTTTCTCTTCCCCTCCTAAAGCTGAGCTTTTTTAATTTACTAAAGGCTACAATTTGTATTATATTCTCAATATGTAGCTACACATTCATTATTAATCTTGTGCCTAACATGATGAAAACGGCTTTGTTAATGTTTCTTGTCCCGTCACAATGACAGTAGGCTAAACTAATTATTACATTACATGAGTCACGTTACATAGGCCTATTTTCAGTTCAAAATGGCGAAATTAGACAACTATATTAGTTTGCCTGATTATTTTTTGTCATTCGTTTAACATTTACGACCTAAAAAAAAAATCAAATATGAAATGTTAAGTTTAGCTACTTACATCGTATCTCGCACTTGACCGTACGCGTCGAGTCGCACTGTTAAAATTTGCGCGCAGCAGCGTCTGTGAACATAAAGCCCGCCTACTTTGATTTGATTGGTCATCTCAAATATTCTGACATTGACGAGCAGTGACAGACCAATGAGGCTCAGATGAACACACACACACACACGTCCTCTGCTTCTGACGTGCTCTCTGCTCGGCCGCTGCGGATTAAGATGAAGAACGCGCCGAATCTGATAATAACAAGACTGAAGCGAACACGAATTTGTGTAGCCTACATACATTAATCACACATTTTTAGGGGGGCTAGGCAGAAGTTGGGCCTAGCGACGACCAACAGTAATATTATTTTTTTAAAAATTAAAAAAAGCACCCCAGAATAAAGGGCACTTTCTCTCCAGGAATAAAAAGGGCAGGTGCTCAAGCCCCCTTTGATGTCTATGTGTGCACGTGCCTGGTAAGTCCGGCCTTGGCATCGCCTGAGAACTGCTTCTTTGTCTTTAGGAAGAAGTATCTTTGTAGAAGTGCTGTGTGAAGATAGCAGTGTGTGAAGAAATTCTAGAAGGTAAGCAGAATAATGGCAAGCAGAAAATTCAAGTGTCGTGGATCTTCCTCCTAGTCAGATAAAGCTGACCTCCTTGATGCCCCTGTCTCGCCATCAGGGCTGTTTGGCACTGCCACTGAGACAGTGGTGGACCGGTTTAGAGAGGCGAGAACGCAAGTGGCTCCTTTTGGGTTGTATATCCCTCACCAGGTCCAGGCCCCTCCTAAAGCCCCGTTCACAGCTACACGCAGCGACAAAGAGACACAATCCCATTCATTTATTTTAATGGAGCGACAGTGACTGTTGGCGACAAAATGTGGGCGTGTCAAGTGGCGTTGAGAAGTTTCAACTTTATGCAAATGAGAAGCGATTTTCGCGAGCGACAACCAATAGGAATGAAGTCAGTAGAGTGCACGTGATCCGTCTGCTGTTCTGTGGTGTCGTGTAAAGATGGAGGAGAAGTTGATTTTAGCAGTTAGCAATTTCCTTATTGCTCTGTGTACATACAGAGACACATTTAAAAAAACTGGAAAAACTTGTCTGGGATTGTGGGCATATCAAGTAAATTTTGACTAAACTGCATGCAATATGGTCTGGTCTACCTATTACAGTACAGTGTGTATTCTAATAACTTACCGTGTTCTGCTAAACAGTAGTAATAAAAACTGTACTATTTAACAATTGAATAGTCCCAACTTAGCTGATGTTGTGCAGTGCAGAGGCTTCTCCGTCACCAACATGGGAAACCGTCCTCGTTGTCCTCCACAGGAAGTTGTGTAGAACACAGGTGGCCTTTACACAGGTTTCTGCATTGGAAGGACTGACGCCAATAACACGCCGGTACAATCGCCACTGTGCTGCGAGTATACCAAACGCATTTTCCACAGTCAGTCTTGCCTGCGAAAGCCTGTAGTTAAACACCCTGTGTCTACTGGGAAGGGTGGTACCTGGGAAGGGTCTCATGAGGTCTCTACAGAGAGGGATGGCTTCATCTGCCACTAAGACGTATTGCTGGGGCCCCAGGTGCTCTTCTCCTGGCAGCAGCGTGTCCTCAGGTAAGCCAAGGGTGACACGGCGAAGAGCATTACCGAAAGGACTATTTGCCCACCATCCCACCATCACTGGTTTTTCCATAACTGCCAACATATATGATATGGAAGCAGTATTTGGCATCTACAACTGCCAAAAGGACAATAGAGTATGTCCCTTTGTTGTTGTAGAAAAGTGACCCAGAATTGTTGGGAGCCTGGATCACTACATGCTTCCCATTAATAGATCCTACAGTTTATAATAGATCCTACATATGTAAAACATATTGAGCTATTTAAAAAAATACTAAATTCAACATATAAGAAACAGCTGTTTAAGAGTAAAAAGAAAAATGTTTAATGATATAGGCTATGTATATGATAAACATGTTGAACTGTAAAAACACGCACATGGCAGGTAATTCTATGTATGACACAATGTTAATTATATCCAAATTAAATGTGATGTATAATACCCTTTAAATCATACCAGGTTCGGTAGATGCATATATATATATATATATATATATATATATATATATATATATATATATATATATATATATATATATATATATTATATATATATATATATATATATATATATATATATATATATACACACACACACACACACACATATATATAGGGTTTCATGCAGGTGTTACAATTAGTTTATAAAGTTTATGTTTATAAAGGGTTTCTATTGGTTTAAGACTTGTAATGTTTGCTTGGGACCAACTTGTGAAACAGTGTGATATGTGAGAAAAAATCATGGCATGCATAAAAAGTTTGGCCGCCTCTGTGGTTAGATATGGCCTTATGTGTCTAAAGTTAGCCAGATTATATCTGATGGTATTAGCCACCTTTTTAACATGCTTTTTAAAAGTTAAGTTAGAATCTAAAATAATGCGAAGGTATTTAAATTCAGACACAACCATAAGTTTTTCTCCTTCAATAAAAACCTCAGCCTCCTGTGCACCTATGGATTTCTTGGAAAAGAAAGTACAGACTGTTTTATTAATGTTAAGATGCAAATCTGACATTTTTAGCCAGTCAGAAACATAGACCAGTGCTTCAGTTAAAGGACACCTATTATGGCATTTAAAATGTTCCTAATATTGTTCTGGGAGTCCCCAACAACAGTTTTACATGCATGCAATGACATAAAACACTTTTGTTGTCTTATAATTTGCATTTATTTGTACCTGATTTGCTCACCGACTCCCAAATGATTCGTTCAACGACTAATTTTTCCAAACCCCTCCTTTACGTGACGCTAACCGCGCGGTGATTGGTCAGATGACCCAGTCAGTTATTGTTTGCGTTTGCGTCAGTTATTGTTTGCGTTATCATAAACATATTGATAAAGCACGGCAGTATTACAAGGTATTGCTCTATTCTTTATGACAACTCCAATAACAACGACAAAAATACATTGGAGACCTAGAAGCTGCGCTGAGCGTAACTTACACAACACACACAAATACTTATTGAGCATGCTGCTACAAAACACATACAAGCAACAATTATTAATAATACTTACAGGTTGTGATTCGGAGGAGGAAGCCGATCCAAATAAAACTGGTACTGAACCTTCCTTCAGTATCAACCGGCTCGCGAATCCACACTTGAAAGCATTTATGTTTGTAAAGCTATCGTCATTAAAATGACGCGAACAGAGCACAAGGTTCGGGCTATACTTGTGTGGTATAGTTGTAAATATAAACTCTAGCCACTGATTCTTCACATGCTTGTCCCTGGGCAGTGAAAAAAAGGTCGCTTTTGATTTGCACTTCAGAACACAGCGTCTTGTTGTCGACATGATTTTCATGGTTTTGAAGTTTCCCTAGCGTTTACGAGCGCAATAAGTGGGCGTATCTTATTCAAATAACGTGTCAAGTTGATGTCATCTAAATAGAGAAAAAGCATCGTTCGTCTATCGATTCATATCAGCGACTCCAGGGGCGTAGGAGTAATTTTGAACCTGGGAGGGACAGTAAATGCTAGGGGGGTCCAGGGGCATGCCCAACCCCCCCCGGGAGATTTTTTTTTTTTTTGAAAAATAAACCATTAAATGCCACTTTCTGGAGAGTTTTGTGGAAAGAAATTGAGAAATTGAGTCTTAAATGATATGTGAAAAAGTGCAAGGTTAAGAGCATATACTGTAAGGGGGTTTACAGTCAAAGACCCAGAACCAGATATGAAGAATGAAGACCCGGAGTCAGAATTATAAAAAATTAAAGAAAAGTTATACTGAAGATAGTTTGCAGTTTCATCAGCAGAAGTCAGCTTCAATACTCACACAGGAGTTTGTAGGCCGCCCCGCTTACAGTTACAAAGATCACAGCAGTTATACCATTTTCAAGGTCTAAGCTACGTCATTGCTTACAGGTTGAATGGTTCTCATTGGCTTAGAAATAGATAAACACAGTAATTTTCCACACATATACAGATAGACGGAAGCATATCTCCATCGATTATGCAGATGACACATTCGGACACTGAAGTTAGGCACGTCATGACCTTCCAGGTCGCAGATTTGGGTTTGATGAGCGCCAGCATGTCTCGAACAACAATTCACTCAATCTCCAATAATGCCAGTGGTTCTGTAACCAAGAAGACTAACACACACACCGACACACAGCTTTTCCAAGGTTGGATTTAGCCAGGCTCAAACTATAAACATGAGAGTCATCTCAAAACATCAAGATAATGCGTTCTTTCTCTTAACTTTAGTCTAACTGGAAAGTAAGGCTTTAACAAAGAAATGGTCCCTTAAACTATAGGTTTTAACACGTTGAAGATCTTTCTCAAACACAAAACAAGTCCCTATTTCATTTCTGGAAGCTGGGATAAATAAGCAAGCACTTTTACTGCATTCAGATATCAGTCGACTCTCACTTTTGAGAGACAATAACTTTTTTTACGGTGAACTTTCATATATAAAACTTTGCAGGATGTTTTTGTTCACTTAGATATATGTTACACACTACATGCAAGGAAATTTTCAAAATAGGTGCCCTTTAATTTAGCTGCAGCCTGTTGTTTGTTTTTGGTATGCAAATAAAAAACTGTATCATCTGCATACATTTGTATATTAACAGATCGACAGACTGAAGGTAATCGTTAATGTACGGCTAAACAAGATGGGGCCAAATACTGACCCATGAGGTACACCAATATTACAGTCGAGGTATAAAGAATAAGAATTACCGATACGTACGCTCTGTTTCCTGTTAGATAAGTAGGACTCCATCCATTTCATGGCCTCATCTGACAAATTATATATAGATAATTTTGACAATAGTGTCAGGTGATTCACAGTGTCAAAAGCTTTCTTAAGGTCCAGAAACACTGCACCTACTATACCACCCTCATCTAGTTTTGACTTGATGTTTTCAAGGAGAAAACAATTAGCTGTCTCTGTAGAGTGATTTGTGCGAAATCCAAATTGCATTGGGTGTAAAGGGGTGTGGCCCAGGTTTAGATGGGTTTTCAGCTGTTCTGCTACCCATTTTTCTGTTACCTTGGATATCACTAAGGATAAGCCCGGATGTTACCATGTGAATATTTAACTTGAATTTTTCAATCTGAATTTGAGCAGTCTAGTTTTCCGATCTGAATTTGAGCAGTCTAATTTTTCGATCTGAATTTGAGCAGTCGAATTTGAGATCTGAATTTGAGCAATCAAATTTGATCAACCTAAATCTATTTTATCTGAAGTTCTGTAAGTTGATTTTTTTTTTTATCTGAATTTGTGAGCATTGAAAAATATTCATCGAAATTCAAGTTTTTAAAATGGAAATCAAGAATTTTCATAGGCCTATTTAAATTTCAGAGGTAAATTCTAAACAAATAAATTCAGATACATGGTTTCCAAAGTAAAATAATTTCAAAGGGGTGAATTCAGAGCAAATAAATTCAGATACATTTTTTTCAAAATAAAATATTTCAAAACTAAGCATTCAGTGGCTGTTAAATTTCAAATAGTCTCTTATTTGCTTCCATACCTGTCCAGCCTGAAGTACTGCTGGAACCGGACTTCATCCAGCTGCAGTTCCTGCACCAGCCAGTGCTGACTCCGAGCCCGAATGGTTCCGTGAACCCAGACAGACCGGCGTTTGCGCTTTCGCCACAGATATGTAGCCGCAATGGCAATAAGCACACATTGTTCCTCGTTCATTGTTCACATATTAAACACTTTATGCACTTTATGCACACTAGGAGGGTGACCTGCTAATGACGTTTATAGCCAACAAGTAGTGGGAACGCCCACTAGCGACATGAATCTCTGTCGCTGGCGACATGCAGCTACAAAATCGCTGGGGTTAAGTTGTCTACGCCCTTTCCTGGTGGCCTTTCTTCGAGTGTCTCCCCTCCCCTCAGCTGTTGTGGCTATTAGTAGGGCTGGGGCATCTAAATGGAGGTTGGACCCACTCCTCACCCAAAATGTGAGCTGTAATTCTTACTGTGTCTGAAAAGAGAAGGCTGTTTTGGTTGCAAGACTCACTCACCCACTTTAGTACTAGTTTGCATACTTGCATAGTGTAGTTGGTGTGGCATTCCCATAGCATTCCCATTGGTGTGGCATTCCTGATGCAGCATAGAAGTTCCGTCAAAAGAATAAAGGACCTCTAGGGTTACCCTGCATTGCTCTGCCATGCATCGGTCATTACAATACGAATCTGATTACGTGTTCTCAGGCACCTTTCTTATACGCTGGAGCGCATCTTGCAAAATTTTCGCCCTTCCTCTGCCATTTTATGGTGTGTTTGTACCAGTTCCTCAGACACTGGGTTCCGTGAGGGTGCATCCCCATAGCGTCAGCAGCTGTCGCAGCGTCTCTTTCTATTTCTCAGGGAACTGGGGTTACATAAACAATTCTACTTGAATATATTTTAAAATGCAGAATTTTCAGCAGCCATTACTCCATTTGGAGCTCAAGGAACATTTCTTTTGTGATTAATTTTTTTTCAGGATTCGTTGATGAATTGCGAGGAATTCAAAAGAACAGCATTTATTTAAAATAAAAATCTTTTGTAACACTTTTACTCAGTTCAATGCGTTCTTGTGTCACGGTCATATGTTTTGTGTTCTAGGACCACAGCATGCACAGACCTCTGCTGGGTTGCAGGGGTGAAATTGCTTTCCTTGATGCACCGCAATACGACCGAAAGGGCATTTTAATATTGCCGATTAAAGGGGCAGGGGCTCACATGTAATATTGTGTAGCTGTGTATTATCTCTAATGTGTGTGTGTGTGAGTAATACTCACAATGTACATCTTATTTCAGAGAGCTGAATCTTACCATAGAATTTCAATTCCTCTTCTTGAATTCTAGTCACTGGAAGTTTCCTCTCTGTTATTGTGATTCCAAATTGCCTAGCCAAGACACATAACGCCACATGACTTTTCACTCACTGTGAAGGTGTCAATGATGTCTTCATTACATTTACAGTCCCTATAAATTTTCATAGAAGGAGAAGTTCTTGAAGTGGTACCTCTGCACAGTGAAAATTAAGTTTCATGAATGTTTCTCTTGCATTAAACCACTGGTCCTTTTGAAGAGCTCCATAGGTTGATTCTGAGGTAATATTTTTGTCCATTGGTTCTTGTTCTTCTAAAAGTAATTGTCCAATAGTGAAAAGTCTGTTTTCATGTATTTATCAGTCATTACAAACCTAAATACAAAGTAAATTTTCGATGAAATGTCTTGGTTTCAACGGTTTCGACCACAACACTAGCAAGGGCTGTGGTGCCCCCTGAAAAATTTTAATAAATAAAAGTAAGTGCATGACATCCCTAGTGACACCAATTGCACAACATTTTCTTTTTCGCTTCCGAGAAATTTGTAATGAAGCAGTTGCAGCAGCAGTACATAGTTCAGTAATGCGGTAAACTCTCATAAAAATAATACCTGGAGAGGTATTGCTACCAAATAACCATAAAACACATATGGGCTGATATGAGAGTTACCGGTAATTGGCCTGTCCCCAGACAGTTTTAAACATCTGCTCAGCTGTTAATGAGTTGGTATTGGTTTGGAAGTGGTTTGCTGTTGGTGTAGAATCTGTTGATGTGCGCTTTGAGACCTGCTAAGTTTCTCTACATTTATTACTTTTCCATCCTTCCATCCTGGGAATTTTGTTAACCGCTGGGATTGTACATGATTTCACTTTGTTCTTGTGATTGAGCTCATTGGCAAACAAATCAAATGCAAAGGCAAATTTTCATCACATCATGTCCAAAAAAAATGAAATTACTTGTGTAATGAGAACAAACTGTCACTATGGTCATTTAATAGCAGTTCGCGGAAAATTATCCTTTAGAATGACTAAAGTTCAGAGATCATGATACATTTTCTGCTGCCTCTTTATGTGGAAACCTCCCCAGGATATGATCAAGCACATATTTGAGAAGTGACTCCCTTAAAGGCACATTATCCTTGCTGTAATTTACCACCTCTTGTTTGACCTCCAACTATAAATGGGAGCGGTTTTATCCTTTCGCAACACTCAATCTCTCTTTCTCTCTGCTTAGGGACAGAAAGGCCATCCTGGTCCCTCTGGCCACCCCGGAGATCAAGTGAGTTCCCATTCACACCATTCACCAGAATTAGAAGAATTAACACCTATGACTTTTACATTTATTACCAGTGTACACTCCACGGGCCATATTACAGAAAAATCATGCGGTCACATTTTCCATACCTCTGCAAACTTTCAAAGCCCAAATCCATTAAGTTCAAGGAGAATCAACATGACAAAGTATTTTTTCTAATCGCATTTTGGTGGCAACGAAACTTCCCTATGTAAATTTTGCATCTAGTTCAAGTTTGCGAGTTTGCTAGCTGGCAGAATAAATTTTTTTCATTGTCATTATTCCCGTATTTCATTCATGGAATTTTGTCACATCCGGTGATGTTCACACTTTCTTTCGCCCAGAAATGTAGAAATTCATTAAGAACTTTCTTAGACTTTTAAGAATGAAGATGGGATGTTTCTGTAATACAGCCCCAGATTACTGGATATACTGTAAAGAGGACAGAATCACACAAAATAATAAATCCATTATTTTGTCACACAATTAATGACACTAAATGAACACATTAAATTGGCATCCCTATTAAAATCTGCATGTGACAACATATATTTAATCTGATCGGGACAGTCTTACTTTGCTGCTCAATTGAGAAGCACTCCAAAGCATCCAATCTAGCATACATAAATTACACACTAAGCAGTGGACAGAAAACTAAATAGACACTGTAGATATGATTTTTTTTTTTTTATTGAGTTTTGCCAGCATCAGTCTGTCCGACACTTGATCTGACGGTCTGGACTTTCCACCGATTTCTAGAATTGATTTTCTGGAATTTAGAGTTGTTGAGTTATAGTAGTATAATAATATTTAAAACGCTTTCATTATGTTTCATATCTCATACTTCTGTGGTGGGCCACACACGCTCTTTCTATTTGTCATATTGACAAAAATGGCAACACACGGAAAAAGACTGAAACTATTTACAGACATGCATAAGAATAACATGTTGTTTCAATAGAAATGCTCTCTCTCTCTCTCTCTCTCTCTCTCTCTCTCTCTCTCTCTCCTCTCTCTCTCTCTCTCTCTCTCTCTCTCTCGCTTCATTATGCTTTTTATCTTTCTTTTTGTTTGTTATGGCTCTCTAGAAGAGCTTCCAATGCTAATGACATATTTATAGTAATGGATTTTTTCCTCTTTATACTTTTTATTCTCTCTCTCCGCAGGGAGAAAGAGGAACGGATGGAAGCCCGGGTGCCAAAGGTTATCCTGGCAGGCAGGTGCAGTAAATCTTCTGTTGTGCTGCTGGCTTGCACAGTACTCACAGATACGAGTATAATGAGACTAGTAGCAAAGTGTCAGGGCTTGTATTGGAGACTAAAAGAGCTTGCTTTGCCAATATGACCCCTTGTTTTGACATCATTTTTGATTAATTGGAATTGATTTTGGAATTAAGAGGCAATGGAAATGGATTATGGACTCTATTTGAGCTTAATATGCTAGCAGTAAAATAATCATTTTCGGGGTGCCAAAGGCATGACTGATACCTGATATTTGGAAAAGTCATTTGCAAAAGATAATCCTTCCCCTTTTTGATAGATTTTCTCCCACTGCTGAGATTAAATATGATTGTTGGAATTAGAGATCGGCCCCTGCTTTTCTTTGTGAACTACCAGATTTACTTATTCTGGGAAGCAACAATAACTACAACAACCTGATAAATGTTTCTGGCAGCTTCTAGTCTTATGTACCTTTACCATTAGGCATGTTCTAGAAAATCCTACTGGAAATAAGTTTTTCAACTCTTTAATGTTTCCTTAAAGGTGCAGTAAGTGATCTCTAGACACCGTTGAAAATTTAAATCAACAACTAAACAAACTATTTTGATAATATTTGCTAGATGTCTGTGTGCAAAAAAAAGTGTTAGTCATGGCTGTGTAAATAGGAGAAAAATTTTTCACACTTTAGATTATGGTCCAATTCCCACAATTAACTAACACTTAACTATGACTTTTACCTCAATAAACTCCCAATTACTGCTAATTTAGTAAGGTAGTTGTTTAAGAGATGGTCATGTAGAATAAGGCATTAATATGTGCTTTATAAGTACTAATAAACAGCCAATATCCTAGTAATATGCATGCTAATAAGAAACTATAGTTAATAGTGAGAATTGGACCCTAAACTAAAGTGTTACCAAAAAAATTAAGTGGATCTTTAATTCACTTGGCCAAATTAGACTAGAGCACTATATCATATTTGCAAAATTTCAACAGCATAAATCTGTTTGGGCCTCCATAAAATAGAAGTCTTCATTTTGTGATTCCAATTCTGTAGGCACAACATTATTATTGATCCAATTTGAAGGCATAAAATATTGCATTGTTTGTGTTTTTGTAGGGTTTACCAGGGCCTATAGGAAATATGGGACCAAAAGGCGCACGGGTAAGGGATGGGTTTTGTTTAGTTTTTATCAGAAATAATTTCAACTGTGTTGGCTATAAATTGACCATCATGTATACAGTACATTTAAGATGTTTTGCATTCCATGTTTGCTCCTACTTATAAAATTAGCTTTAAAGTGATTGAGCATTTATGTTCGGAAAGTTTTGTATTAGGGCTTCTACATATTTGGTCTTGAAAGCTTGTTTTCCAGTTTGGAAACTGTGAAAGGCACCAGAAAAGGAAATGGCTGTAGACATTTAAGGATCAGTTATTGGAAGTTGTTTTCATTATAAAACCTCAGAACATCAGCTCTGAAAGTATACTGCTTTCAGGGATTTGTCAGATGGGTTTTACATTATAATTCCACTAAAATTTTAAAACCAATTTGGTCTTGTAAAGTATATGGCAGCAGTGTACATCCGAAGTCTTTTCCCTCTTGTTATTCTTTTTATTCTCTGCCTTGGTGCCAGAAACATTTTATTTGTGTTTTTTTTTTTTTTTTTTTACTGTATATAAGAACACAAAACGTCATTTTTATGTTAATGTTTTAACATTGTTATAGTTTTGTAATAATTTTTTTATGTTGATTTATTTATTATATAATAATGTGCATCATCTCATGTTTCTTTTGTCTTTTTCTCTTCATGATTTCATTGTATGTTCATTTGTATTAACCTTGTGACCCATCCTTAGCCATCCTGCTGAAGGCAAGCGTGATCCCTGGTGTGAGGGTATGTGCCCTTGGACTACATCGTGGAAGCCAGCACCATGCAGTCCATGGGCATATACACTTGCCTCAAGGCCTAGATCTTCACCGAGCGACCACTGTCCTCAAAAGACCATCGCAAGTCAATCTGCAGTGTAGCAAGGGATATTTGGACCATATCACTCTAAAGTCTCTCTATTTGTTTCTTGTCTTCTTACACTCCCCTGGTTTAGGGCTTCATTGGAATCCCAGGCGTCTTCGGTCTCCCTGGACCTGATGGAGAAAGAGTGAGTTTTGCTGTTGTTTCTGCACTTAAGTATTTTCTTTTCTAATTAAAAGTTGTACACTGTTCAGAATTCAACAGCAAATAGTTTTGAATTTGAATAGAATAGAAATATTTAAGTGATGTACAGACAAAGAGTCATGTACAAGAGACATAATAGTCTTATAGAAAAATATCTGTTTTATTTTACATGGAGCGGGTCACCCCCTCATGGGCGCCACCATATTGAGATTATCCGTGTCAAAAATGTTTACTTTAAATAGCGCTTTCAGACAGTTTTTACAAAGCATAAGCACAAAAGTACATCTGAACACTGAAAACAAACCAAAAAATATAACAACAACAAACTTTTTTCATTAAAAGTCCATTGATGTTCCCTGATGTCTTTAGTAAAATTGTATGGCATGATGGAGATGTATAGTCTTGGTTTTAGTTGCCCCAAGAGTAAATATTACTGGAACAAACCCCACACTATTACACATGCCATACATGTATCATTGTTCCTTTCTAATGGTGGCTTGTAAATCAAAAGCACTTGCTTTGAATAGGAAGCCTGGTGAAAGGGGCACGCTCCACTAAAAACACAGCAATCCCTCTTCAAAACAGTAGTTAGTCTCAGTTCTCACAATATTTGCTCAGTAACCTCAAGCTGGTAAATTCCAACTTTGTGGAAATGGCAATATAAGCCCCCGGGAGCTGGAATATGGCCTGCTGCAGATTAGCCAGATCATGTCTCCTATTTTCAGGTCCAGAGGGACAGAGTTCATAGAGATCTGAGAGACCCATTTGTGTTCAGAAGAATGGAAACTAAAGACCTTTCAGCATTCACACAGTCTGTTGCATACACTGGGATTTGGGAATCGATTAATTGCTTTTTTTTTTTTTTTTTTTTTTGCTATTTCTGTCTCTTTTTACCTGTCTTTTCTTGCTTTCCCTCTCTCTGCTGTCTCCTCTTAGGGTTTACCTGGTGTTCCTGGGAAGAAGGGCAAGATGGGTAGGCCGGTAAAGTTTTCTCTCACCATCCTCTCTAGACAACATCTGAATGACTTGCCTCTGTGACTTTCACTGTTTAAAAAGGAAATGTTTGAGAGAATTTGATAGAAAGACAGACAGACAGACAGACAGACAGACAGACAGACAGACAGACAGACAGACAGACAGACAGACAGATAGATAGATAGATAGATAGATAGATAGATAGATAGATAGATAGATAGATAGATAGATAGATAGATAGATAGATAGATAGATAGATAGATAGATAGATAGATAGATACTAAATTACCACTAATTATTAGCAAAGGTCTTTACCATCTGTACACCCATAATCATTTTCTATTTACCAAAATTATGTTGGTCTGCATATTTTATATTGACATTAAGAATTCAAGCTCATCTTTTTCCAAAACAAGTACCAATTATGCGCAGTTCAAAGCACAAACGTGGTGCCAAGCACAGATTCATCTGTTCTTAATAAGCAATTCTCTAACTCTGCAGTTCTGTTTGATAGGCAGCACATGCCCCTCGGCCGTAACTTGTTTGCCTTGTTGGAAGACCAAAAAAGATCTCCACACAGTGCAAGTGTTGACTTTGGCTTTCAGACAAGCACACGTTTAGCACACAGTGGAGTGCGACGTCATAGCTCTTGTCCTCTTATATAACGTAACAGTAGATAGAGGGGAAACAGCGCTGTCAGCGAATCCCTGCCGGTCCTCCTCTTGCTTCTCCTGGCTGTTGCCAGTGCAAGGAAACACTCAGCCATGGAATTTCCTGCAGAGCTGACGAAGACGAGAACGAGAGTTTGTTTCTGTGACTCGACATCAGACTCTGTTTTCACAAAACCAAAATTCAGTGCAGCAGCCATATGCTTTTTTTATTAGTACTGTTTTATATGCTGTTGGGATTTTTTTTTAACATTTCATATATTATCCATTATCAATGTTTGATACAGTTGTACTGGTTAATATATTTTTGTGGAAACAGTGATAGTTTCCCCCCTTAATATATATATATATATATATATATATATACATTGTAACATTATACATTTCTTAACTAATATGAATACAGTTGTGGTCAGAATGAATGGCACCTCTGGTAAATATGATCAAAAATGGCTGTAAACATAAATCTGCATTGTTTATCCTTTTGATCTTTTATTAATTCTTTTTGCAAAAATCGTACCTTTCATTGTAGTAAAATAATTGAAGGGGGGGGGGGGGGGGGTCACATTATGAAATAAATGTTTTTCTCCAAAACACGTTGGCCACAATTATTGGCACCCTTTTATAAATACTTTTTGCAATCTCCTTTTGCCAATATAACAGCTCTGAGTTTTCTCCTATAATGCCTGATGAGTTTGGAGAACACCTGACAAGAGATCAGAGACCATTCCTCCATACAGAATCTCTCCAGATCCTTCAGATTACCAGATCCATGTTGGTGCTTTTTCTCTTAAGTTCACTCCACTCATCAGGTCAGGGATGGGATGGTCATGGCAGAAGCCTCATTTTGTGCTCCGTAACACATTTTTGTGTTGATTTTGATGTTTGTTTTGGATCGTTGTCCTGATGGAAGATCCAACCACTGCCCATTATAAGATTTCTAGCAGAAGGTTTTCAGGTTTTTCAGGTTTTGATTTTTATTGGTTGATACTTGATAGAATCCACGATGCCATATATCTGAACAAGATGTCCAGGACCTCCAGCAGAAAAATATGCCCACAACATTAAAGGGTACCTATTATGGCATTTAAAATGTTCCTAATAATGTTCTGGGAGTCCCCAACAACAGTTTTACATGCATGCAATGACAAAAAACACTTTTGTTGTCTTATAATATGCATTTATTTTTACCTGATTTGCTCAGCGATTCCCAAATGATTTTTCAAACCCCGCCTTTGCGTGACGCTAATCGGCGGTGATTGGTCAGATGACGCAGTCAGTTATATTTTGCGTTAGCCCAAAGCTTAAACATATTGATAAAGCACTGCAGTACTACAATACGCTTCACATAATTTCACATATTTCAAAAAACAAAAAAAATGACATTGGAGACCTAGAAGCTGCTGAGCGTAACTCTCACTCTCTCACACGCACACACACACACACACACACACACACACACACACACACACACACACACACACACACACACACACACACACACACACACACACACACACACACACACATAAAAGCAACAATTATTAATAGTACTTACAGGTTGTGATTCGGAGGAGGAAGCTTATCCAAATAAACTTGGTATTGAACGTTTCCTTCAGTATCAGGCGACCCGCGAATCCACACTTGAAAGCATTTGTGTTTGTGAAGCGATCGTCATTAAAATAACGCGAACACAGCTCAAGGTGGCTATACTTTGTGTGGTATAGTTTGTAAATATAAACTCTAGCCACTGAGTCTTCACATGCTTGTCCCTGGGCAGTGAAAAAAAAAGTTTGCTTTTGATTCGCACTTCAGAACAGCGTCTCGTCGACATGTTGTTGTCAGGTTTCTCTGTCTGCTCGGCGTGCGCACTGAGTGGGCGTGTCGAATTCAAATAACTTGTACAAGTGACGTACGAAAGTTAGAGAAAATGCATCGTTCGTCTATCGATTCATATCAGCGACTCAGAGTCGACTCTTACTTTTGAGAGACAATAACTTTGTATACGGTGAACTTTCATATTTAAAACTTTGCAGGTTGTTTTTGTTCACTTAGATCTATGTTACACACTACATGAGAGGTAATTTTCAAAATTCCATGATAGTACCCTTTAAAGATCCAATGGTATATTAAATTGTACACATGGGGTACTTTTTATCCTTGTGTGCACCAAATCCATCTAGCGTGTATGCTGCCAAAAAGCTATTTTTTTTGTTTCATCTGACCACAGAAGCCTGTGCTGTTTCAGTTGATCATATTTCCAGTTCCAGTCCAGTGTCTGACAACAGAATTTGCTGGAGTTTGTTTTTAGATGAGCGATGAGGATTTGTCTTGAAACCCTCCCAAACAACATGTAGTGATGTAGGGGTTGTTTGAATTTTTTTTTTTTTTTTTTTTGGTAGGCTTCTGACCCCAAGACTTAACTAATCTCTGCAATTGTCCATCTGATCCTTGAAGAGTCTTTGGCCACTCAAACTCTCCTCCTCACCATGCATTATAGTCCAGTCATTTTATGAAAGGTTGAACAAATTGCAACAGAAGCAAACTCAATTGATTTTGTATCCTCAATATGTCCTGAGTGAAGAAAAAAAAGCCCAGAAGAATCCCATTAGGGGAAAGTTTCAAAAAAGACCCAAATATAGCTCAGTCATACGCCAATTCATTATTTTTCTCACGTGAATAGGGTAAAAATTTTAACCTTTAGATATCACCATGAAAACTACTGAGGCTACGCATTTAGGCTACCCATAAACATTAATGCAGGAAGAAGTACTTTAGAAACCAGCCTTTATGAATGATTATTGCAGAGATGGGGTTTGGGGCTGGGTCCGTGGGACTGTTTCTGGGGATGAGTCTGAGGGAAGAACAGGAGTTAAGGAGAATGCAGAAGACAAAGGGTAGGTCAAATAAAAAGTGTCTGGATCAAAAAATCTAATTACGTACACAATGCACTCAATGCCCAAACCCCATCTCTGCAATAATGATTAATAAAGGCTGGTTTCTAAAGTACTTCTTCCTGTATTAATGTTCACGGGTAGCCTAAATGTGTTCCATTCAGACCTTAACATTAAGTCTTTTACTGTTATATGTCAACAAGATTCAACAAGACATTTTCACCTGCTATACCCAATGTTTAGATCTGTTACGGTATTTATGCAAATTAGCATGTAATTAGATTATGCACGTTTGTCCATGTAAACAAACAATTTTAAAAAACTTGTAATACATTTTTTGTTTGTCTTGATGCAAGTAATAAACTCAGTAGTCTTCATGATGATATCTAAAGGTTAAAATTTTTACCCTATTCAAGTGAGAAAAATAATGCAAAGGCGAACGAATAGACTATATTTGGGTCTTTTTCTAAACTTTCCCCTAATGGGATTCTTCTGGGCTTTTTTCCCTTTACTCAGGACATATTGAGGATACAAAATCAGTTGAGTTTGCTTCTGTTGCAATTTGTTCAAGGTTGACCCCCATTTTGGCTTATAATGACTGGACTATTAAGACAATATAGACACATGTCCTCTTCCTGGCAGATGCGTAACATTTTTAGTTGATTGGATTTAGTTAATTATTGTCCTGATGGTCAAAATGGGGATTTTCAATTATTTAGCTATTTTGCTCAACAATCTTTTGATGCACATCATAACTATATTATTTGGTTTTACTCATTGTGATGGATGATTAAGGGAATTTGTCATTTGTGTTTCCTCATGTTTAAACTGTGAAACAAGACATCATAGCTAGACAATTTCATGTTCCTAGTCACCCTGTTGTGCTTAAAAAAAGGGAAATATTAATGGGCATATACTTCAGAGATATTTTACTCGTAAAAATGCCAGGGGTGCCAATAATTGTGGCCAACGTGTTTTGGAGAAAAACATTTATTTCTTAATGTTATCCAATCATCCACCCCCCCCCCCCCCACCCCCCTCTTTTTTATCAAAAGGATAAACAATGCAGATTTATTTTTGACAGCCATATTTTAGCATATTTACCGGGGGGGGGGGAGGGGGGGGGTTTGCATTAATTCTGACCACAACTGTATAAGTAACACACACACACACACACACACACACACACACACACACACACACACACAAACACAGTATATATATATATATATATATATATATATATATATATATATATATATATATATATATATATATATATATATATATATATATATAATTATTTACTTTTGATTGGTTTAATTTGTCATACACCTATATTCTGTGTATAGATATTTTAATGTCTGGTCAGTATTTATTATTAATCATTGCTATATGGGTGGCATGACTGGTGCAAATGAAAAAGAAAAATCTGATATTTGTCCTAACTTACCAACCACAGTAATAATAATACAAAAACATTCATTTTAATTTGTTTTAATCACGTACTCAAATAGTGGTAAAACAATTCTGGCCACTGACATATCCCTTTTCTAGGCTGCATATGAAATATTGTTGGTGGTTAGAACTTATTCTATCCAATTGCTTCTTTCCTGTGGCTGTTTTTTGAAATCCAGTCTTTCAATATCCCATGATTATGGAATGGTTCTGGTGTTACAGAGGTTTGTGCAGGATTAAAGCAAAAGGACAATGTTTACCATGTGATAAACTGGAAACACAGCAATGCACAAATGGTATCTGCCCTGAGTCTAAGTGTGTTTTTTTCCATGTCTTGCTCTGCTAAACTCTGCTGTCTCTCACATTTGTGTGCTCAGGGCTTTCCAGGAGATTTTGGGGAGCGAGGACCACCAGGACCTGATGGAAACCCAGTAAGTACTAGTGCAACATGAACCATTGGTCGACTGCCATGTCGGGCAACTGAAGTTTTTCTAATGCTCAGAGAGTTTTAACCATTGATGTTTGAGGTTATATTATATTATCAAGTTTAGTGTATCAGAATATTGCCACACAGTTGGAGAAAAGTTAACCAAAAAAAGTCATCCCATAGCCTCCTAGCCTCTGCATGCCCTTTTTCTGCCTGTCATACACTGTTATGGACATACCATATTACAAGCTGACTGGGCCACTTCAACCACTACACTCTAATAAATACCTTTAATTTCTGCCACCACAATAAACACACAAGCCAGTTGGGCGTCCAGTGTGTGCCGCTCAGCGTTGAATAATACTGGTAATGAGGAAATCAGCTGTCACTACTGGAGTCTACAGCAGAAATCTGTTTTTGCCATTAAAGGGGTTGCCTAACTTCTGATCGTTTTACCATATTCTTTACCTAATATTTCATCCTTGTTATTCATGTTTCCATGTACCATAATATTATAAAAAAGTAATTTTTTTCTGTCACTTATTTGCATATTATGAATTGTTCTAAGACGTAAGTGTAATGTAAGTGTAATGTATAGATGTGTGTATTGGCAAAAATTATTCTGCAGGAAAGACCACAAAACGTCTCGGTTACATATGTAACCCTCGTTCCCTGAGTACAGGGAACGGAGACGTGTCGTCGGGGGAGTTCCCTGACGAATTGGGATCACGCTAGGGAGACCAATCGACTTCGAGTGAAACTAAAACGAGCCAATGAAAATTGGCATGCAAGATTTGCATTCCGCGACCCGCCTACCAGTGCGGGTATAAAAGCCGGAAGCAAACGCATCCAAAATGCTTTTTCGCTGAGGAGCCGAACAGTGTCCAGTCCTCCGCGAGGGTACAGCAACATGGCGAGGGGACGACACGTCTCCGTTCCCTGTACTCAGGGAACGAGGGTTACATATGTAACCGAGACGTTCCCTTTCGTCCTGGGAACTCTGACGTGTCGTCGGGGGAGTTCCCTGACGAATTGGGATCCCTACAAACACACCATGGTGCTGACCCCTTCCAGCGCCCAGCTAAGCAACCCTGCAGCAGTTTCTTGAACAAGATGCGGGAGCTAGCTAGGAAAAATCACACTGCTGTTCCGCAAGACCCACTCAGTGGATTTGGATAACACTGGGAAAGCGTGCCCAACCCGTAGGAGGGAACGCTACGGAGCCCCTGCCCGCCCGAAGGGAGGCACTGGAATACACGTATGTACTAACCCGTGGGGTAGTGAAACATACGGAAGTCCTTGAGGTAGTCCCAGCCCGAGGGTGGGAGCGTACTCAGCAAGGACGACAGAGGGATCTGTCGAGAGGAAGACACGGAGCTAACCCGGAGGGTAGCTGGAACGTGGAAAAAATGGATCGCCGAAGGGACCACTGTCAAGGCCACCCAGTCTAATAGCAACTCCTACGAGAGGTAATAGACCTGGCACCGGCGATCCGCCTCGCCTGATGCCGAAGGGGTGATGGAGGAACTCACGAGGTTAGCCGTATGTTGGGGAACCAACGGAGTAAAAGACGCACGTATCCGGCCCATGGGGCGGGAGTGGCGTAGCAAGCCGACATAACCTAATTCCTCGCGCTACCGGCCGTAGCGAGTACACGGGAGGAAGCAGGTTCAACACGAAGGCTATAAAACCTAGCGAACGTGTTAGGTGTCGCCCAGCCCGCAGCTCTACAGATGTCTGTCAGCGAGGCGCCTTGCGCCAAAGCCCAGGAGGAGGCAACACTCCTAGTAGAGTGTGCCGTCAACCTAGGTGGGCAAGGCACGCCCTGGGACTCATAGGCCCGGGCGATAGCATCCACTAGCCAGTGGGATAACCTCTGCTTGGAGACAGCCTTCCCCTTCTGCTGGCCTCCGTAACAAACAAAGAGCTGATCTGAGGTCCTGAAGCTTTGCGTTCTGTCCACGTAACAGCGCAGGGCGCGGACGGGACAGAGAAAAGCTAGGGCTGGGTCTGCCTCCTCCAGGGGCAGCGCTTGCAGGTTCACTACCTGATCCACAAACGGGGTGGTAGGAACCTTGGGCACGTATCCGAGCCGGGGTCTCAGCACAGCGTGAGAAAGGCCCGGTCCGAACTCTAGGCACGATTCGTCGACCGAAAATGCCTGCAGATCCCCTACCCTCTTAAAAGAAGCCAAAGCCAACAGGAGAGCTGTCTTCATAGACAAGATATTTAACTCGACTGAAGGCAAGGGCTCGAACGGGGGCCTCTGGAGTGCACTAAGCACTAGAGACAAGTCCCAAGAGGGTAAGGGGTGCACACTACGAGGTGGATTCAGCCTCCTGGCACCCTTAAGGAATCTGATGATCAGGTCGTCGTGATGAGCGGCTATTGCGGCAACATACACTTTGAGGGTGGAGGGAGACAGCCTTCGCTCCAACCCATCTTGCAGGAAAGAAAAGAACGACTCTGATCGGGCAAGTTCGGGGGTCTTCCAGGTGGGAAGAACACCACTCGACGAACAGGTTCCACTTCAACGCATAGAGGCGCCTCGTAGAGGGGGCTCTGGCGGAAGTGATGGTGTCTACCACCCCCGGCGGTAGGCCACCTAGAACCTCCGCGTCCCGTCCAGGGACCACACATGGAGTCTCCAGAGGTCTGGACGCGGGTGCCACAAGGTGCCCCGTCTCTGGGAAAGGAGGTCCTTCCTCAGAGGAATCGGCCAAGGAGGGACTGTCGCGAGGAGTATGAGTTCCGCGAACCAAGTCCGGTTGGGCCAATACGGCGCAACGAGCAGGACCTGCTCCTCGTCCTCCCTGACTTTGCACAAGATCTGTGCAAGAAGGCTCACTGGGGGAAACGCATATTTGCGAAGACCCAGGGGCCAGCTGTGCGCCAGTGCATCCGTGCCGAGAGAACCCTCGGTCAGGGAGTAAAACAACCGGCAATGAGTCGTGTCCGGAGAGGCAAACAGGTCTACCTGAGCGGCTCCGAAGACTTCCCATATCAGCTGAACCGTCTGGGGGTGGAGTCGCCATTCTCCCGGAAGAGGTGGCTGCCGTGAAGCTCGTCGGCTGTACGGTTGGGCACACCAGGGATGTGAATGGCTCGAAGCGACCTCAGATGCTCCTGACTCCACAGGAGGAGATGGCGGGCGAGTCGCGACATACGACGGGAGCGTAGACCACCCTGACGGATGATGTACGCAACGGTCGCAGTGCTGTCCGTACGGACCAGTACGTGCTTGTGCAAAGCAGCCCCTTGAGGCGAGACAAGGCTAAGCGTACTGCTTGCAACTCTAGGCAGTTGATGTGCCAATGCAGTTGAGGCCCCGTCCACAGACCTGAAACTGCATGCCCGTTGTACGTGGCCCCCCATCCGTTGGCAGAGGCATCTGTGAAAACCACAGCATGCCTGGAGACCTGGACTAAGGGCACTCCGGCCCGTAGAAACGCAGGGTCTGACCAAGGACTGAAGGTTTGGCGACAGTGCGGGGTAATGTTGACCCGGAACGTGCCGCTCTGCCACACCCATCTCGGGACTCGATCGTGAAGCCAGCGCTGAAGCGGTCTCATATGGAGCAGACCGAGCGGCGTTACCGCGGCTGCGGCTGCCATATGCCCCAGGAGCCTCTGAAACTGTTTCAGTGGGACCGCTGACCTGCCTTGAAAGGACTTGAGGCAGTTGAGCACTGACTGGACGCGCTCCTCGGTGAGGCGCGCAGTCTGAGCGACCGAGTCCAACTCCATACCGAGATAAGAGATCCTCTGCACTGGGCAGAGTTTGCTCTTGTCCCAGTTGACCTGAAGACCCAAGCGGCTGAGGTGCTGGAGCACCAGGTCCCTGTGTTCGCACAACAGATCTTGCGAGTGAGCTATTATGAGCCAGTCGTCGAGATAGTTGAGAATGCGAACGCCATGTTCTCTCATGGGAACAATGGCCGCCTCTGCGACTTTCGTGAAGACGCGGGGCGAGAGGGCCAGGCCGAAGGGTAAGACCTTGTACTGGTATGCTCGACCTTCGAATGCGAACCGAAGAAAAGGTCGGTGTCGAAGGAGAATCGAGACATGAAAGTACGCGTCCTTCAGGTCGATCGCTGCAAACCAATCCCGGGGACGGATGCACTCGAAGATGCGTTTCTGCGTGAGCATTTTGAACGGGAGCTTGTGCAGGGCCCGATTCAAAACTCGCAGGTCCAGGATTGGTCGTAACCCCCCGCCTTTCTTGGGTACAATGAAGTAAGGGCTGTAAAACCCCGACCTCATCTCGGCTGGAGGGACCGGCTCGATCGCGTCCTTCGCCAGCAGGACGTCGATTTCTTTCCTCAGGACAGGGGCATCGACACTCCTCACCCGGGTGAAGTGGACGCCTCTGAACCTGGGAGGCCGGCGGGCAAACTGAATTGCATAGCCGAGCCGGATAGTGCGGATGAGCCAGCGGGACGGCCTCGGAAGCGCTAGCCAGGCCTCGAGAACCCGTGCCAAGGAGCCCACTCGGACCACCGGCGTACCCGCGGAGGGGCAGCGAGGTGGAAGACAGGGACCGGACTCCGGAGGCATTACTGCGGCCGAGAGAGAGGTCTGAGTGTGCGAGGCAACACCTACCTGTTTCCACGGAGGCGAAGGAAGGAGGGGAAACGAGGAACGAGGCTCGGGGGCGTCAAATCCAGGTTTCCGCGCCTCCTTGCCCAGCGGGAGACGAGAGCGACAAGGCCAAGGCGGCGTAGCTGTCATCTGAGCGCTGGGGAGAGGGGAACGAGAGCGGCGAGGGAACGAGAGCGGCGAGGGAACGAGAGCGGCGAGGGAACGAGAGCGGCGAGGCAACGAGGCGGCGCACACTGTCATTCTGACCCCCTCGGATGGGGGAGACTGAGAAGTCAGTCTCGACCGAGATAGACCCAGAGGAATTGGAAACTGCTCTTTTATTGATAAAGTGGGTACCGCTGAAGGAAGCGGCGGAAGAAAAACAAAACGAAACAAAGGATTCTCCACCCGGCCCTCCTCCGGGGGAAGGAGGGGTGCAGTAGCACCCTCCTGAAGAGCAGCAGTCAGGTCCTCTGGGCCGCCCGTCTCAGGGCCGCTTACCTCTCCTCTTACCAGGGGGTTTCGACGAGCCCCGGGCGGGCTGGGCACCTCTCTTGCGGCCGGCCGGCTGCTGCCTAGGAGGCTGCTGCTTAGGCGGAGCAGGGGCGGAGGCGGCGGCAGGAGGGCGCCCTCGGCGACGAGCAGCGCGAGGTGGAGCCGGAGGGGACGGGCCAGCAGCAGCCTGTCTCCGGGGCATGATGTGCTTAATCACCTCGGACTGCTTCTGGGCGGCGGAGAACTGTTGGGCGTAGTCCTCGACCGCGTCGCCGAATAGGCCACCCTGGGAAATGGGGGAGTTCAGAAACCTGGACTTGTCTGACTCCGTCATATCGGCCAGGGTGAGCCAGAGATGTCGCTCCTGGACCACAAGTGTGGACATCGCTCGGCCCAGGGAACGCGCGGTGACTTTCGTCGCCCGGAGGGCGAGGTCCGTCGCCGTGCGCAGCTCTTGGAGCAAACCTGGGTCGGTACCACCCTCCTGCATGTCGCAAAGCGCTCTCGCCTGATGGACCTGGAGGAGCGCCATGGCATGCAGGGCAGAAGCAGCTTCTCCACACGCACTATAGGCCTTACCGGTCAGACCGGAGGAGAACCTACAGGCGCGAGAGGGGAGAGTAGGGTCACCCCTCCAGGTGGAAGCGGATTTAGGGCACAGCTGTAAAGCAACCGACCGCTCCACCGGGGGAATGCCCTCATAACCCTTCACTGCCCCGCCATCGAGGGTGGTAAGGGAGGAGGAGGGAGTCGATCTATGTCGGGCCGCCAGAGGGGCCTTCCATGATTTCGTCACCTCCTCATGCACTTCCGGGAAGAAAGGCACCGGGGCGGGGCGCTGAGAACCAGCACGGGCCGCCCCGAGAAACCAATCATCGAGCCGCGAAGGTTCGGGACACGGTGGAGGGTTCCACACGAGCCCTACGCTTGCGGCCGCCCGGGAAAGCATAGCGGCCATTTCCGGGTCCGGCTCGGACAACGCTACCACACCAGAAGGGGGCAACGCAGCCAAGTCGTCATTCCCAGAAGATGACCGCTCTCCCTCCGATGCAGCGATCGACATCTGATCCTCCGGCGGAGCCCCGAAGGAAACGACCGGGACCATACGAGATGGCCCAGCGCGCTCCTCCAAGGGCTCCAATGGCAGCAGTGTGCAGGAGTGAGGGGTCCGTGGGGGTCTTTCACCCGGCAGATTATTCCTCACTGTAACCCTCAGACCACCAATGGGATTAGCCGAAGTAGCCGCCTTCTGAAATGAACCAGAAGACGAACTAGATCGGGGAATCTCCAAAGGGACTCCCCCTCGTGAGAGGGATCTTAGTCTCGATCTTAACACTGCGACGGTCATATTCCCGCAATGGGAACATGACTCGTTCACGAAAGCTGCCTCAGCGTGCGCGAGGCCCAAGCACGAGAGACAGCGATCGTGACCATCAACCGGAGGCAGAATCTGACCGCATCCAGAAACACACGGATGAAACGTCATCCTTAAAAGGACGCGATCTTCACCCGTGTTGCTCTTTCAGAGAAATACTCTTTAGTTGTGCTGAAGCACACAGGGATCAACGCGGCAACACAGCGGGGAAACTGCAAGCCCGCTGTGTGCACTCAACCGAATACCAGCTGTTAAAACAGCTCTTTGTAAACACAGCGCGTGTAGTAACAAACAGGCAGACGGGAGATCACGAAGACCGCTGAAGCGCCGTCACACCAGCACAGAGAGATCTCAGGAAACAGCAGACTCGTTGAGCGTTCAGAAAGCACAATCCTAAGCTCATAACACTCAGAGGACACAACTGGTCGGCTCCGAAGCAAAAAGCATTTTGGATGCGTTTGCTTCCGGCTTTTATACCCGCACTGGTAGGCGGGTCGCGGAATGCAAATCTTGCATGCCAATTTTCATTGGCTCGTTTTAGTTTCACTCGAAGTCGATTGGTCTCCCTAGCGTGATCCCAATTCGTCAGGGAACTCCCCCGACGACACGTCGGAGTTCCCAGGACGAAAGGGAACCACATTTCACCAGATTGTTAACGTTATTTCCTAAGCCAATCATCACAATTACTTACCTCTAAACTTGAATATTAGACTTCAGCACATAATTCGTCCCACACCATTTCAGTCTTGTGGACGATACAGTATATGCGTGACAGGGCCTTGCACAGACCT